>JAOXJK010009543.1:0-22459 GCA_025774025.1 Xenus cinereus | reverse complement strand
GGGTTGGACTAGATGATCTCCAGAGGTCCCTTCCAACCCCATGTGATTCTGTGATTCTGTGAATTATCTGCAATAGTGCACTAACAAATAAAATACAAATCTTCCACTATTAAAAACACATTCTCAGTAGACCTTTAACACTGTTAACTATTCTTTCAAATAAAAAGCAAAGACGGCACACTGAAAAAAATAGCACCAAAATAACTACATATAGCAAAAAAAGAATACTAACCTTACCCTTCAGAAGGAAGCTGCAGTGCAGGGAAAGTAAACAGCTCTTCGAAACCACTCCTAGAAACACGTTAAGACATAACAACCTCCATATGCAGTGTTTATTGGATTGTAAGAAGCAGCAACACCCGTGGCTGAAAGCTTGTAAGGCTGTTGCAGTCCTCATGAATGTTGGGTTTTTTGGTGTATGTGTGGTTTGGTTTCTTTTACACCACGGAAGAAAGAGCTCCGTGTCTACAGGAGTGTTTTTATGGATACATGGTTAATAAATGTTCCTGAAAACCTGACTGTAGTAGGCACGCAGTCAGCATTCCAGGGGAGAGGAAAACTGCTCAGTGTAAGGCGAGGCAAGTCAAACATGAACCCAAGAGGATCTTTATAGTAGATTATATCATCCAAGTCTTACAGTAATTGAAGATTATAAATACAGTCCTTATCCACAATGGTTTATTTTGCTGTCCTTTAGTCTATGAAAAGAGACTAACTCATGTTATAAGTAAAAAAGGAACTGATGTTGATGTACTAACTGCTGAGTACGTAGAAGTAGTGTGATTTGAATAGTTAGAAGGTGAAAACAGATGGAGGAAGCATGGCCCATGAAGGTCTGCTCTTCTGTTTTTCCTCTTTCAATTAGTAGTTCCTTGTAATAGGCCTGCTCCCTCTTCTCTTGTGCTACTATTCAGTAAACATGCCTTTTGCCTTCCATGCCTTCTGAGTATAGCCTCATAATCGTATAGCCTACATCGCGTAGTTGCTTTCTAATACTGAATTCCCTTGGACAAGATCTATTACCTCTAGAAATTGTAGTGATATAAAACTAACCTTCTTTCTTTTCCCACATACAGTCATCTATTACAGAAGTCCTCACCACCTTGTCTCAACTCCAGTAGCTCCTTCGCAACTTTCCTGACTCCGTTCAAGGATTGTGACAATCGTCATCACCTCATGCACAATTCCTGAAGTCAGACTGCTGGTGGCATTCAGGAACGTACTTTGATTTTCAAAAGCCATGAATTAGGAAGCCAAATGTCTTTGAAAATGAGCCCCATAATAACCCTGGTCTCCAATACATCCCTTGTGAAGAGCTCATCAGAGAGAAAGGTATATATTGTTTTTCTTGTCAGGCCTTGACTGAAAATGGACTAGAGGACATTCAACCTGGAATGTAGAGCTAATTATTGATGTCCAGAAATGCATGAGGACCTGACTAAAAGGAAAAACAGTTTGGAGTCGCTCCCAGTACCAGTCTCAGGCAAATGAAAGAACTAGATGATCTTTAAGGTCCCTTCCAACCCAAACCATTCTATGATTCTATGAAAGCATTTATAGCAGGAAATGTGGGTAGCGTGGCATCAGATGTACTTCCAAGACTTCCAGTCTTCCCTTTTCTGCCAAGCATCAGACACACCTAGAAACCCTCAGGATCTATCTTCACATGAACTACCTGTGAGGCTAGAGACCCTGTTGATAGAGCCTGGTACAAACATCATAGGTCTTCCACAAATACAACGCCTAGCATCACCTACCAGAGAAAATACCATTCATAGGTGGGCAGCTGTACCCTTGACTGGGTGTGGGGAGAAATGACACAATCAAAGACTGGTAAAACTTTTCAGTTTTATTAAAAATTGGCAGTTGCATCCCTCCTTTGCTAAGCTTGGCAAGTTTCTGTTGTTTGGTTGTGTGGGTTTGTTGTGGTTTGTTGTTTTTTTTTTCCCCTATTTTCCTGTGCCGTAGGATATTTTGGGGTTAGTGAGCTCTGAAAGCAAAAATAAGCAGCGACCACAAAGCAATTATCAAGAAAGCAGGCTGTGCAAAGAGGGTATCTTTTTGCCATGAGTCTTCCTTCCTCAGAATGACAGACCAGGCTTCAGCAGCCCTGTCAGCTTGTGTGAGACACAGGAAAAGCTTGCCAGGAGCCGATTTCCTCTGGATAGCTTAAACGGCCAGGACAATGAGGGTTTGCCAGCCTGCTGCCCTGCAAGGCTGTGTTCTCTTTGTGATAAGCAACACCAGCACAAAAGACCTCCAGGCTCATCAGCTCAGACAGAGGTATAATTAAACAGAATTGAAGAGGAGCTTTAGCTCCAGATTTCTTCTCAGATGGAAAAGGATAAGTAAAGGTATCTTACAAATAAGGTATCTTACTAGATCTACGAGCAGAGTTTTAAAAGTTTTGAAGTTTACTTATACTCAGAAACATCAGTCTGCATCAGGAATGGTCTGCGTGCAGAATCTGACATGAACTTGACTTTCAACTCCTGCTTAAAGTTTAAAACTTAAAAGTTTGATACAGACAGTCAGACAAAAATATAAAGATTGATCAGGTAAACTGACCCTGTCAAATAATAATGTTTATTTCAGTTACAGCAAGCATAACGTTTCATTTATATTACTAAGGCACAGAACCAAGGACTGAGTATGTTGCTGGAGGTTAAAAAAGAAAAACCTAAATGAAACCACTTCAATCAGTAGTTCACATAAGTAACCCATGAATCCCTTTCCCTTCTCCTGTGAGATTCTTAATTCAAATACAGGTCAAATCAGCAGTACGTGACACTGCAACAACTGTTTTGGAGACCTAAATGAAGGGAAACAATGTCCTATTGGACAATGAAGCAGATTCTTGTGGAGAAATGTAGCAAAGTCAAAACCAGGTGATAAAGAAGTTGAACTGAAATTGTTTCATGTTTGAAATACAGTGGAAAGAAACTTTTCCTCATACCACTGTCGTTGAGTTTTACTTGCTTTCCACGTGGTGTTTCCCTACCTGCCTGCACTCTTCCCTTCCTTAACACTGAAGGATAATAAAGGAGTGGATCAGGCTTCCAAGTGAGTTGATTTCTTTCCTTAAATCTACAGCATTACTTGTATAGGTGAACAAGCAGTAGAAAAACCTGGTGAAGAAGAAAGTGTGAAGTTTGTCT
This sequence comes from Xenus cinereus, assembly GCA_025774025.1. Taxonomy (NCBI): domain Eukaryota; kingdom Metazoa; phylum Chordata; class Aves; order Charadriiformes; family Scolopacidae; genus Xenus; species Xenus cinereus. The sequence goes on along the minus strand of JAOXJK010009543.1, from coordinate 19,301 downwards.
TGGGAAGACATTGAAATATCTGAATATATTGAAACACAACACAGGCTGAAGGGTAGGTGTTGAGTTGAGTTCCTCACAGTCGGTAACAGGACTGTCCCCTGTTAATGGTGAAATTCTCACTATCAGCTGTGGCAGCAGGGAAAGTACAACCTTCCCAAGGTAGACTGATTCTGCTAAGAAGCAACACACTAGTATGGCATGTTCTATGCTATAATTTAGTACAATATTACCATAACACAAGTGGAAAAATGTTAGTTTGTTAGTGCCCACTACAGAATTGAAACTTACTCCCCGCCCTCACCCCCACCCCACAAGCCTTAGGATGCCTTTCTGGATGATATTGCTTTCTCTTGGTGAAATGCTAAAATTCCCATTTTTTGTTTTGAGTGACTAATTTCAGCTGTCTGTCTTCTTGCTGGCAGATCTTCATCTTCATTTTCCAGTCCTCGAAACTGCCTGAATTGCTCTGATCCACTCTGTACGCTCTGCGGATGAGGCTGCTTGCAAGTAATAGTGGATTTCATTTGCTGTGATGATCTCAAAGAGGATGTTGTCAACATCATACTTCTTGGCTACAGAGAAGAAATAAGTCAATCAGCTATGAGCGAATAAAGTATCGTATTTACAATGTTTCTTCCTTTACACACTGTAAGGGGACATCTTTCCTTTCTACAGGCCTTGCCAGCTACAAGAAGAAGACGTTTAAATTCGTGTCACATCCAGAATCTCTGGTTCTTTCCGTATCTGCCAGCACAGCCCACACAGGTGCCCAGATGCCAGACTTTCTTGCTGGGTACGATAGTCCACCTCTCCCGTGGAGGGGAGAATGCACAGAATGAGTGTTTCCTGTTCCTTGCAGCAATGCATAACCATTGTTGTCCCCACAAACTAGTTCTGGGAGGGAACAGAATGTGAACAGTAATAGTCTGTTGGCCTAACCATTTCTAATGTAAAGCTTCCATCCCAATTTCATCAACTAAAAAGAGCAAACTCAGCTTCCTTTGCCCAAGGTCACTTATCATAACATAGAGAAGGTGTCACCCTTTTGACAAATCTTCTCTAAACAACTGAGAAAACACAAGATTCCTTGTTGCTACCTTTACCACGGTATCCTTCTCCAGTAATTGAGAGACTAGTTACTAGAAGAATTACTGAATCATTGCGCATAAGTTGCTTTTGAGTAAAAACCACTTGCGATTTCAAGGCAGATTGACAGAATGTACCCAAAACTTATTACACAGCTTATTCAATATGGTTCCTTACAGTCTGGCATATCTTCCACTGCTGACACCACGCTGCCTCTCAAGTGAATTGCTCCTAGGGGTTCTTCTCCCTGGTGAGGACATGAAATCCAAATGAAATGAAACACTTCTGAAACTGTTCACATGTTAGTATCTGCCTACAGCTCCAGAATGGAAACACGAACACTTTCTGACTTAGTATGAGAAACCAGGGGATCCTCAGTCTGTGGGTGACGTGGAGGGTGGGGGTGTGGTAAGGGGAAGATCTGCAAATAAATAGGAAGTCTCTTTTGGGTTTCGGAATTCAGCGTCTGCAGAGTATTTAGCATGTCCTGAAAAAAGGTACAAGGAGAATATAAGCCTTGTGCCAACTGTAACTTTTCTTTTGACATCACAGTGAATAGAAAAAAAAAGATTAGTTAGAAAAAGGGTAGATCTTAGAAGTATGCATACAAAGCAGCAAGAGCAGCTATACCCTTATTTACAAGTTGGTCTCTTGTGCACTTGAGGACTGTGACAGTCAAAGAATGGGTGAAGATGCCTTTTGCTGCCTGAGTTTCAAAGAAGCAGGCTCCATAAGATGACACACCTCAGCCCTTCGGGAGGGGATGCCAGGAGAATCAGGGAACAGGGAGGTCAGAAACTCCTCAGCGTTAATTCTCCAGTGTGTTTAGGCTGCCTCTGCCAAGGGGGACGGGCACAGCATAAAGCACCTGTAACCCATAACGGCTCTGCTCCTGCAGCAATGCAGGATAAAATAAACACTGTGGGCTGATCTACCCAAATGACTGCTTTTGGGGGGCAGGTTTTGTCTGTGGAAATGCTCCTTCCTTTCTTAAGGCAGCATTTGGCCCGTTAGAATTACATAAGAAATGGAATGCCATGTCTCAGCCTGACACAGAAAATCTCTCAGTTATAAACTGCAAAATGACTGTATTGCGTTCATTTGTGCTTATGACCTAGTTAATTTTAATCAAGTGAGAACACATAGTAATTCTGATTAATCACAGATAAGAGGTGAGAGCACAGTTCAGTGTTACCTGGGGGTATGCAAATACTCCATTCAGATATTTCTACAAAGTGTTTGTTCTAAAACAAACAGGAAAATAAATCAAATGTCTCTTACTCCAGCGGGATCATAGTAGTGAAGATATGCAGGGTCGTCTCTTAAAACAAACTTTCTCACTTTCCAGTTCTTTCTCCGATGTCCCTAGGAAAAATTCCAAAACAGGAATGTTGTGAACTGCTTTGCCTGCAAGTACTTACAGTCCAGCTTACCCACATGAGAGAATGGGCAAATACAAAAGGGAAAACCTGAATATTTTGGACAGGAAATATTCACTGGAGTAGAACTTGAACCTGGGCTTTTTTACATCCCACTGTTCTGCACAACAACTGGGCTATCACATTGGTATCATATTGGTTTCCCCCCTAAAGGGAGCCTACAGGAGAGATGGGGAGGGACTCTTTATCAGGAAGTGGAGCAACACGACGAGGGGTAAAGGTTTTAAACTGAAAGAGGGAAGATTTAGATGAGATCTCAGGAACAAATTCTCTCCTGTGAGGGTGGTGAGACCCTGGCCCAAGGTTGCCCAGAGAAGCTGTGGCTGCCCCATCCCTGGAGGGGTTCAAGGCCAGGCTGGATGGGGCTTTGAGCAACCTGGTCTGGTGGGAGGTGTCCCTGCCCAGGGCAGGGGGTTGGAAATAGATGATCTTTAAGGTCCCTTCCAACCCAAACCATTCTATGATTCTATTTTTTGTACAAAGCAGAGCAGAACATGGGAGATTTCCCTAAACGCGTCTCGTAGTCTGGTAGCTATGACATTCACATGAAGTCTGTGAGAACTGGGCTTAAATGCTTGCCAGAAAGCATGGCTGTTGAAGTGCCTTGCAGGAAGGTACCTTGAACTATTGGCAACAACGAGCCAAAGGTGGTTCTTTCCCTACAAAGAAAACAACAACAAAAAAGGCTTATCTGGCTCAAGTACCCTGGAAAGGGTTCCTGGCTGAGAAGCTCCAGCAGAAATAACACCACCTTCCAATATGGACGCAGATGCCTCATTGCCTGTTTTCAAGACTGAAATGATGGGTGAGGAAAATCTAGGTCTGCCAAAATAATTTTCAGCAGAAGCAGTGACACTTCCAAGCAATGATGTACAGCTCACTGAGGATGACCCAATCCAGACTAATACTGCTAGAAGACTCATGAATCACTTCCTCTCAGCATTTCAAAATACTCGTTTCTCAATCAGCTGTGCTGTTTGCAAGGAAGCTCTTACTAATTAGGCAAATGTGAACGTGACAGTATAAAAGTTAGCAGAAATATGTGTGTCTAATCTCTTCTATTGCTTTTGAGTAATCTGGCTGAGCAAGAGAAATACAAGCGAGCACCACCAAAAAGTCCTTAAGCTCCCAAGGAATATTTCAACAGTAGAGGTTCAGACTTTCTTTACAGAGCTGGTGGTCAAACAGCAGAACAGGCTTCCTAGAGAGGTGACTGATAGAAAGTAAGGATTTTACCATGATGTTCACCTATTGCTTAAAATTTTACTGGAAAGGAGGTATACAGTTATCTTTCATCTTACAAATGGGACAGGATCAAACACTAGTGACTGAAAGGACTCCTTTGCTCAGGTGTGCTGAAAAATCCTGTGGAAACTGGCAAATGAATCCAGCTGTGTGTCCAGAGGGACTCTGGATTGGCAGCCTTCTTACCTGAGTTCAGTTCTGCATCGTACCAATGACTTGTCACATCTCCTGCTTTAGCACTCCTTCCTAATTAAAACTATAAGCTATCTTATTTCATAGCAAGAGCAATAAAACTTGCAATGTTGGGCAAAAGCCCTGCTGCTGTGCTACAGCAAGCACTCTTTGTGCAAAGGCAAGAGGGACAAAGGTGGGACCTGTCAAGTGTGGAGATGGCATAAGCTAGTTTTTCTCTTCTCTAAAGCTTTTAGGTGTAAAAGAGTAATCTTGTATCCACACAACATCATCCCAATTACAGGATGGAACAGGTACAATACTCACCTGTTTCAGCAAACATCCTTGTTTCACTACTATGCCTCTGAACTCTTCTTTCAGGACCACATCATCATCACTAGAATTTCCCTCGCAGAAAAACCCACTGTCTGGCTGCGTGACCACAAGAGAAAATTCAGAAGTTATACAACTGCTGCATGTTTATATACACATACAAATGCGACTTCTCTCCACCCTGTTTTTGGCACCCAAAAAAAATCAACCCTGTTACTGGAAAAATCTCCCAGTGAAGTTGAGGAGGTCTCCAAGTTACCATGGAAGCATCTCAGTGTGAGACAGGACTACACCAATGCGTCTCAGGGCATCTGAAGACAGCTGGAGCATCTGTGTATATGTCAGTGTCTTCATTCTCCCTGATTCTTGGTATCACATTTCCTCCATAATGGACAGGCTGCCTTGATCCCATGAGGTTTTTAAATGCACACAGACAGCAGTTCATATGAACAGCACAGCCAATACGCTCCAGGCTGTCCATCCCTGTGCCCAACACAGCCTTTCTCTTCTTCCATCCGTTACAACCATCTAGAATTTGGGAAGAAAAACGCTTCATCTAGGCTGTCTTCTCCAACAACAAGAACTGCCCTTAGTTTTTGAAATTTGCCGTTTGCTATAGCTGTGATGTTGTGATGTGTACACTGAGCACAGGCTGTCTCAAGATCCATGCATCACATCCATTCCACACCAGATAAATTGTGATGCTACTTACTGAAACCTTAAACTGTTCAAATGATGTAAATGTAGGGAACCATTTTACGGCTTCGAGTAAACATCTGTGCTGCCTACTTGTATGACAGCAAGTCAGACACTGATCTACTGCGACTTCCTCACACCACATTGGTATTCAATCAAACTAGAAACAAGCTGAAAGCAAGCAGAGCACACATGGGCTGCTTGGAGAAGTGTCCCAGGTAGCCAGGAAAGTGATGGCCACAAGGCTGCCTTCTCCAGCAGTGTCTCTGCTTCCATTGCCGCACAGGTAAACTCTCCCTACCAGGGACACATTCTAGGAAAACAAATGAAGTAACAGGAGATTCATTTTGCTGAAGTCGAGTGATTCTATATGTTAAATATAGACAGAATTGCAATATTTAAGCATTTTACTTGACAGAAGGTGTACTTCTTTGTTAGCACAAATTCCTAAGCGAAACATCTTTAAAACCGTATTTGATTGTGGGTATGACATTGCAAGTTCTTCAAATGGATCTAAAGAATATGAAGCAATAAATTGAAAAGGTTGGGTAAGCTACCCAGGGCACGTGTTATTGGGGGATATTACAAACTTTGGCTTCTCTATTCACAGGCAAGTTGTGTGCGTGTGTGCACACACTGAGTCAGATTTGATAGCTCTGCACAAAAATGGGTTTGTAGCTTGTGCCACTCTGAGAAGCCCCATGATAATGAATTACTCTCTTCCCTTCCACTGAGTCATCGGGGAAACTAATGGCTAAATTCTGGTTTCTGGTGAAAACACCAGGAACAAAGTCTAAGTTAAATAGAGCCCAGCTTGATCTCAGCATTCAGTTCACACCTAGAAGGCTGCCAGAAAAAAAAATGTTCTGCCCACAAATATTAAAGTGAGCCAGTTCATTCTGAGTACCATGTAGAGAAAGACAATTAACACAGATCTCTCCATTTCTGTACAATCTTTCCTCCATGACTTAGGAAACCCGACAAGAAGCCTGAGAAAAGCAGAGCATCAGCAAGTCTGAGACAGTAAAAAAACAAACAAACAAACCAACCAACCCAAAAAACAGAATACAACACTCACAAAGTAATAGTAGGCATCACTGAGATCTAAGAAGGGGGTGTCTGACAGCCCCTCAGCAGCAGCCTTGGATGTATCTCCTGCAGGCTGCAGGTAGCCTTCACTCAGGAGGGAAGAGGCAAGCATCAGACCTTCTTTTCGATTTCGGATGGAGTTGCTAGACACCAGCCAGTCAATCACAGAGGTGCCTGGTTACAAAGGAACAAATAAAATCAGCCACAAACCAAGACAGACACAAATAAGCCTAAAAATACACAGGCAACAACCCTACTCCATCTATTCGGCAATATGCTGAAAGATTTTTTTAGTGACAACACAGAAAGCTGATCTGGAAAGGTGCTTAGGTCATCCAGGTACAGCAGATCTGATTGATGGCAGGGGCCAGCACAACCCTTGAACGCTGTACCTGAGGGAGAAGAGAGCTGGGATACAGGGCTGAGCTGGGAAGCCTTGGGGACAGGCACTGGGGAAGTACAAAGGACAGCCAGGCCTGGAGAAGGCAGTCTTCCAGGCTGCCATGTTACTGACGTAGTGCTGTCGGAAAGGGGAGACTTTGGACCCACAGATTTGACTTGGAGCAGGACAGGAATGGCAATGTGTGACAGTTTGTTGATGAGAAAAATTCAGAAAGGATTAATTCTTCTGGAGTTAAGTGTTTCAGTAAATTTCTACAAAGATCTACTTCAATCTTTCTGGCGCTTGTTAAGTTTCTTCCTCCCCTCTTGCTTACCATGACCACTTTCAAGCTTCATCCTTTGAGGACCTCCTGTGTTGGTCAAAAAAACATATGCCAGGTTTTCTTTTCAAACTTCCCTGTGCTCTACAGAGCTCAGAGTTGTTTTATCTATCTTTAGCCTCTCAGCCCTGTGCTCCCTTTATTGTATGGAAAAGAGGGACAAGAGGACCTTACCTGTAAAGCAGTGATTGAACACTTTTCTATCTTTTTCCAGCTTCAACTCCTTTATTCCCTTTTCAGGATCTTTCATTGAGAGGTACAAAGCACTGTGCATAAAAAGAACCACGGGAACTGTTAGCAGATAAAAAGCTTTTGCCTGTCCATACAAGAAGATCATTGTCATTCACAGGGTCTTCATATTTTGCTGGCATATTGATCTCTGCAGAGCTATAGCATGGCTGAGTTTAATCTCCTGATAAATTTATGTTGCAAAGCCTGGAGGCCTCACTACATCACTGTCACAGCTGCAGGAGCAGAGCGGGGAGTGTAGAGATGACTCACCACACCCCCATATGTTGAGAATGGAAGAACTTGTGGCGACTGTGGCGTGAAGAGAGGAACACCCATTGCTGAGGCACCTTCACAGGGCCCCACAGCCTCGGTGCCAAGAGGGGAGCTTGCTGCTTTGCTACGTTCCCCCAAAGGTCCTTGGCTGAGCAGAAAACCTATCGCTGTGACATCTCCAAAGCCTGCATGCTCTCGGAGGCCCTAAATAACCTCAATGATCCCGGTCTGACTTCCTTTCTCCCACCCACTTTTCACTTGCTCAGAACTCTTAATTCCTTGAAACTCTGGAATGACAAGAGGGACAAATATTAAATGCCACAGGATAAGTCCTTTGGCCTGTTAGTCAGGGTGATCCTCTGCTGAAGCCCGCGAAGTCAGATTTAGCTGGATCTTGGCTCTGTGCAGTTTTACTGTGCTCTAAGGAGCACTGCAGGCTCATGTGTATCTTGGTATTTATTTACTGATCACAGGCAAAAAATAAGTCGTCCTTAATTTTTTTAAGTACTGACAAACAGATGGCTTCCTATCTGTGTCCTTTATCTCTTTTTCTCCCTCTGCCAGTTCCAAGTTGTCTGGCAGGCACCATTCTCCCCTCACAAAAACTAGGCTAACGTCAGCGTTTTGCTGGAGAGTAGACAAAAAGTTTAAAATATTTTTGCAATAAATTACATATTGTATTAAAACGCCGCTCCTGGAAGGATTACACTTTGGCTGAGGTCTCCTTTTGTACTGCAGTGTGCTCAGAAATCTCCTTATCAGCAGATAAATAAGCATGTTTTATTGTTAAAAATGATCTTCCCAGTTCTGATTGCTAGCTCATTTCTGCCACATTGTGTGCTCTGAAACTGTTAGTCATGCAGAAAGGACTCTGAGGAAAACCAGAGGGGTAGCATGGACAGACATGCTCATAGTTCTTCCAGACTGAGGTTACGTATCTGGCACACTGCCTGAGGCTGGAAGTGAACAGGGGAGAAGAGCTATGAGAACAAACCTCAGGTTGATTGTTTCAGGCAGTCTGATAGACTTTCTTGTGGATTTTCTGGCAAACCTTTGGCCTCCGTCTATGCAATGAATTGCTTTCTTTATATCCCGGACCCAGGCATCTCTCTCCTCCAGGTAGGCAGCTTGAAAAAAGTGTTCCTGCTGCTTGGCTGCAGTGAGCTTGAAGACAAACTGGAATGATAAATGATGGTTTTTAAAAGTTACTTTAGTGTAGCCAGTTGGGCGTGATTAACCTAGTACCACCACGACATACAGCCTACCTGTGCCTAAGGGACTATGGAAAGTGCCTTACAGCCACAGGTAAAGTAAAAAAACACTGAACAAAAACGTGAACAGGCAGTGCAGGTAAGTCACTCCTTTTGTTATTTCCCTGTGAGCGATCCTGACGTTGTCAGTACAGCCAAGGTGAGTGTTGAACATCCCAGCAAAAATTAAAACCAGCAGCTATATCAGTGCTGCTGATTTTTTTAACTTTTGCTGGGAGGTTCAACACAGCTAAAAGGCTGAAGTGCCTGGCCCCTGCAGGCTTACAGTGGGTGTAAATGTCTTAACACTTAGAGGTGTGGTCAGTGTGAAGGAGGAAAAAAAACCCCACATGGTGTTGCTCAGCTACTGATTCACCAGGGGAGAAAAGGTCACGGTCACACTGGAGAGCAGCTGAACACAACCTTGAAGGGCCTGGTACAGAGATGATGCATCCAACCCTTGGCTATACCTTATGACCATTACCTATCTAAACACGTTAGTAACAATGGAAAGACTCTGTTTCCCCAAAAAGGAAAGCTCTTTTGAAAGTAATTCTAAGCAGAAAAAAATAACACCAACCTGCAAAAAAAAAAAAAAAAAAAAAAAGAAATCAACACAAAGTTCATCTTAGTAATCTTTTGGATGGAAAATCTGGATCTAATTACTCAGGCAAGAGGGTTTCCACTTCCTCTAAAATAGAGTTCCCCATAAGCAGAACTGTAATTTGTTCCATAGTTGTATCTCTATCACAGTTGTTCTGACACAGCAGGCATCTAAAAATGACAAGCAATCATTTTTAGCAAGCGAAAATCAGCAAGCAAACTGCATGCCCTTTATGAGGGCAAGTAAAGCAGAGACAATCATCAAAGAGCAGAGTGCGGTGAATCTACAGCAACGAAACCAAAACACTGAATGAGTCTACCGAAGCCCACATTTGTAAGTGGCACCTTTCTGAATGTCTCCAATATGCATCTTCCAGGCTGTCAATGGGAAGAACTCTGACACCCTGCAATTGCGCAGAAGCCCCACTGACTTTCATGGAAGACAGATTTCAAACTTACAAAGCAGTGGGTCCTCAGAAATCCACTTCAGACAGAAAAGTAACAACTTCTTATCTGACACTGTTCATATTTCCGTCAACACACACCTTTTCTATAATTTAGTGAAGAGCTACATCCTGAAAATCAATGTGAAAAGCCTGTGAAAAGCAGACAGATCTCTCCAAATCTCAATATCCACAAGTCATGCTAACACACCAGATTAACAGAATTAAATAGCAAAGCATTAAAGCAAGCTTTTACCGAAGGAAAAATCATCACTCAAAGTCGAAAAGCAGAGAAGCAATGCTAATGAAATGCTAAAGAGGAGTTTTCATTTCCAGTACCCAGAAGAGACTTGGAAAGCTCTTTCTCTTAATTTTAGCTTTTAGAAAGCTAGGCCACTAAACTTGACATTCAAGCGTTCTCTGAAATTGGTGAAGAGGTTGAGTCTCCAATCCTAGAAGCGACGAAGACTTCCTCAGATGTTGCTTATCAATTTGTGTTTTTGAGAAAATTAGACCATTAGACTGAATTAAACACCAACTTTAAAAATATTTTAAGTTAGGGCAAATTAATCTAACTATGAGCAACCATACATGATAATGTTATCCACAGGAAAGCCATGGGGAAAACAGAGAAAGCACAAGTATAGCAGAATTAACATCACATTAAGCAATGATCAAACTTCACATCAGGAACAACACACAGTGGTAAACGCACTTTGAAATAAAATCTCAAAATATGCACTTGCAGCCTTTCCTGAACAGGCTATATCTGTTTAACAAATCCAGGATTTCTTCCTTTCCTCTCAGCACCTGCTTTTTGCAATTGATTTAGTAAACAAAGTCCATTGGTGATGTGCCCTGAGGTTTCAAGATAGGCCCTGATGCAGACACATCGCCCAATTCAAAAAGCCGAAATCTAACCAGATGGATGTAAAAGTCTGCTCGTGGCTCAAAAGTCCCTGCTCCAAACTGGGCCCAAGTGAGTGAGACTGGACTTAAAACTGGCCTCATGAGAATTATCCCACTTCTCACCCTACACAACTCCTGTCTTAAAAACACACTTTCATTTCTAGCCATATAAAATAAATGGATGTAAACCACTAAGAACCAGAATAATTCCCATAAGAGGAAGAACTGTATGTTTTGACACCTAACCAGTGAGAGGGCAGGATAGAGTGCAGAGGCTTTGGATTCAGCAGTAAAGTTGTAAGATACAAAAATCAAAATACTACATTTTCAAGGAATAAATGTAGAAATTTAGGTTTAATCATATTGGGCAGTAACTACTTGTAAGAACAATCCCAGTGATGGTGTTGCTCATATGAATGAGCATGTTGCAGTTTTGACAATTTGAACAGTGCAAATTTTAAGAGAAAATGCGCCTCCAGGGTGGTTGGGCTACGGACTTGCAGAACGATCTCACCAATTCAACAGGGAGGATCTCCTCCAGCACCTGCTGAAGACGTTTCTTTCGCTTCCACTGACTTCAGCAAACTCTGCATCAGATCTTACTTATGAAAAGGTGTCTCAACCCCCAGGTCTGAGATCCTTCTTTTTTTTTTTTTCTCTATTCTCCCTCAGAAAAGGCCCCAACAACTAATAAAAAACAGAATGTAAAACTCGTTGTCTAAACTAATGATGTAAAATGAAGCATAATGTAAAAGTTGACCCTCAAAGACTTCATTGCCCTTCTATGCAAACTGGTACATCCTCAAGCAACCCTTTGGGCAGGTGATGATCTCTCTCACTCTGCCTTCAGCAGACATCGGGTATTTCAGACCTCTCTGCCTGTTTTACAGAATGCACATACGCTAGTGAATTATCTTTGTTATTGTTAAATGTGTTACTGACATTTCCAAGCAACTAGCATAGACCAATACTGATGCAAGTGTTTCTGTGAGAGTTTAAAAAAACCAACCAAACAAAACATAGAATCAGAGAATGGTTCGGGTTGGAAGGGACCTTAAAGATCATCTATTTCCAACACCTCCCACCAGACCAGGTTGCTCAAAGCCCCATCCAACCTGTCTTGAACACCTCCAGGGATGGGGCAGCCACAGCTTTTCTGGGCAACCTTGGGCCAGGGTCTCACCACCCTCGCAGCAAAGAATTTCTTCCTGAGATCTCATCTAAATCTCCCCTCTCTCAGTTTAAAACCATCACCCCTCATCCTATGGCTCCCCTCCCTGATCAAGAGTCCCTCCCCAGCTTTCCTATAGGCCCCCTTTTTAGGTACTGGAAGGGGCTACAGGATCTCCTGGGAGCCTTCTCTTCTCCAGGCTGAACAACCCCAAACAAATCCCAACACAACCATTTGGAAAGGAATGGTTGATGAGAAAAAAACCCTTAATTTCTACCATTATAATGTAAGATCTGTGATATGCTTGAACATAGTACCCTTCTCCCCATGCATTATACTTCATGTACAGAGTGAAGAGTGTTGTGCTAAGACTTGTTAATTACATTATCTAGAAACATGGCTTCAAATCAGTGGAATTAGAACCAAATGCATGCAGATAGACTTAACTTCTGTTCCTTTCTTTGGTTATTTAATGTTCCTGCTCTGTGCTCTAATCCCTACATGTAATTATGCTTCACTTTTATTAGTCGTGGTTGACAGAAGATGTAAAGTCGAGTTGCTGTAACATGGGGCTCCCAGCCAGCGCCCGGGCACTGCAGTGCCTCACAGCCACGCTGGTTGAAGCAGAAGGTCTGATCAGAAGCTGCAGGGGCTAAGCAGTCAGGTTGGCCCAGCCATGCCACAGGGTGGCTCAGGCAGGAGCTGTCACCATTAAGGAAGAGTAAATGGCCTTGACCAGCAGTCAATTTCAAACCCTTCTGAACCAGGTGGACAATCATCCTTGCCAGCTCAGGAATTAAAAACATCTATGGGGTGGGAATGCATGACCATGCAATTCTCCTTCCAGGCATGACAATACAGTCTCTTGTGGACAACTCCTAGTACCTAGAAAGAGCTAGGAAGAGCAGAGAGCTCTTGATGATCCTGCTTTGAGTGGGATTTCCAAGGTAACGGTCCTCTAAAACCTCCTGTTCCCAGGAGAAGCAGCCGTCTACAACTTCTTTGACTCAGCACAGGATTAACAGCAATCTTTATTCTCTGCCCCATCCTTTTATTGTACTGCCTCAAAGAGAGCTCTTAAGTTCAGGGCCTGTATTTGTTAACAGCTGTAATTCTAACAAGACTCCCTAAGAATCAACTTTTTTTTTTTCCCTCCATATAAATATTGTGTCTGCACAAAGAAGAAAAAAAAATAAAAAGAAAGAAAGAAGTTGAAGAAAGAAAAGACGAAAGGAAGGGAAAAGGAAAGCCAGAAGGTCCAAACCTAACACCAAAGACCCCGACTCCACTTGCCTAAGGGCAGGTGTAATTCTCCTCACTTTACTCCAATGAGAAAGTGAAACTTGCTCTCTCATGCACTCTCTCACGCTTTCTCTTTTTCTAGTCCTCTCAGAGGCTTCTATCTTTAGTCAGGCATCCTTACAGTAAATTTCTTTAAACTGTAATTGGATAGTCTTCCAGATTCTGGGGGACCCCTTTGTCAGAGGAATTCTTGTGGTTATAATGCCTATTTGATGAAATTAAGAGTTGCTGAAATAACAAGTGACTACCTAAAGATACGATTCTTTGCTCGCATCCCCTCTTGAAGTATCCTGAATTTTACCCGAGCAGTCACACCTTTCAAATACTACACAAATCCAAGCCTGCTTGTGACCTTCTAAAACAAGAGAGAATCTCCACTAGGATAAGCGTAAGGAATTTGTAACCACCACCCCTGTGCTCCTTCAGTGCCTCCAGGAGTATAAGTATACTGTCAATTATTGTTATAAAAAAAGTACTTACCATTCTTTTGCCAAAATCTTGACATGGGCTGTTAATAGAGCTTCCTTTTAGTGGGATCATCCCTTTGGGGCTGTTGTCAGCCTTCCGCTTGTAGAATTCAATTCCATCATCTAAGAGCACGACCCACATCGGCTTCCAGGTATTAAACATGCTGCCCTGCATCAACAAACCACTGTGTATGTTATGTTCAATAAATAATTTTTCACATGATCTCCACTGAAGATGTGACCTTCTAGGGAGTGTGTGACTGACGCTAAAATAACTATAGTTAGTGTCTCAAGGGGAACATACCACAACCGCACCCATCTTACTATGCAGTTAAAAAACATCGTTATTATTCTGACTACCATTAATTTCCCCTTGTAGTCACTGGAGCTATAAGTTTTTCCAAAATTGCATTCAATGCCCCAGCAGGTGTTTCTTTTCAGTATCAGTCCCAGCCGTTGTCTTCAAGATGATATAGTGGTAATATTACAAATAATCCTCAAATTTTCTGGATGTGAACTGGCACATTAAGACTGCCTCTTTAACTTGGGCATCCTGTGCTGTATTTGGGACTTGATGCTACAATACAGTCAGTTGTTGAAGCTTGGCTGTCTGGTAGGAAAGCACACATCTCAGAGGATTTGTAGACATGTAAGAAGAAACTGTAAGAGTAATTAGTAATTTAAGGGCCTGAGGTTGTAAGATCTCCAGCTGCTGTGGAGAGGAATTGAGGTGCTTCATTTCATCTTTTCAAGCTTTTACTTCCCATTCCAGAAACACAGCTGTTAGATGCAAGAAATACAGAGATAAAGACATGGCCAGAGCCTACATACAGTGAAACACACAGCAAAATTCTCAGGGACTCAGAGAGGAGCGACCTGCTTGTGCACCTGTGTTGTGCACGATTAACTCCTAGAATTACTGAGACTGTTGTACTCTAGCTAGATGATCTCTCTGGTCCTGTCTGCAACCAGCTTCAAAAGGGGTCATTAATCCCAGATACCCAAATAACTTACTGCTCAGCTAAATGAGCATTCAGATATGCTGAATACCAACAGTTCCTCTGAAGATTTAACAAAGCACAACCAACGCTTGTGGGCCCCAAATCAGAAGCCGTCCTTCAAAAACATTAGCTTCCCCTGCTCTTTCTGTTACAAAGAGAGACCTAAATTTATAAACGCCCCCTCTACAACTCCATCCACAGCATCCCTGTCCTCTTCTGACCACGGTGGCTGAGCTGTGCTAACGCTGCAGACAGAAGTAAGGCAGCCACTGTTTGTGTCGCGCAAATGGCTTGGTTTGATTTGTTAAACCTGAGACCTGGGCAGTGTTAGTTATATTTCCGTTTTGTATTTCTGCAGAAGTGAATGGGACAGAAACACGCTGAGTCTTTTTTCTTTTTTTTCTTATTCCCCAAATGAACCCTTTGTCTGTCATATCCTTTCTGGTTCCCCTACCTTCCAAGAAAGGCCTTTTGCACTCGGAATCAGCCCTTACGTTCAGTTACAGGGTGGGGAGGGAAAACTGACAGCCGAGATCTTATTAAGAGCAGGAGCTGCAGCCCTCACTGGAAGCAGAAGGTGCCCCACAAACGAATGCTACCTTCCAAAGGAGAGTCACTTGGCCTGGGCATTTTCTGGAAACCCCACTAGATAGGGAACTACAAAAAACAGTCTCATTTGGGTACCACATATGGGTTGACTGCTGGTTTTTTGGTTTTGATTTTTTTTAAATAAGCCACAAGAATTTACCATTTTTTGAGAGCCCAAATTGACCCACTGGGTGATTTTTCTGCTAAGAAATCAATTAAGATGAGGAGCCAAGACAAGAGTTGTTTCAATTTCCTTTCGTTTGTGCATTTACCACAGGTTACAGCACTTCTGCTCATAAACAGACAAGTCCACTAATTCCTGAAGACTCTGACAGTGGAAGCTACTGCGGAGCAGAGTTAGACTAGCAGTCTCAGATCCATCCCATCAGCAAACCCAAACATGGTCACGCTGTTCTCCCTTAAAACATCTCATGAAAGACAAGCAAGCAGGATGCTGGATTTTATTTTCCTGGACTAAAAATCAAATTGTCACACCTACTCCAAAGACTGCAGATACAGACAGGTGTTCCTTGAACTGCTCTCTGAAATCATTAGCCACTTTAAAAAGACATGCAACTTCCCTTTGGTAGAACAACTTATTTTTTTAACATCTGCAGCACTACAAGATTAGAAAATTTGCTGTTTCTTATGCTCAGATGACGACACAAGGTCCCCAAAATATACAAACAGAAGTTTAAGCTGACCTAAATCAGCACTGAAGTCTGAATCCGCATTTACAGGAGGCCACATTGTTCCAGCTAAAGCACTGAACCCCAAGCACAGCACAGGTTCCCCAGCCCCATATAAACATCAAGAGGAAAAACTCAGTGATAAATGGCCTTCACTCCCTGCAAAGCGAGCTGTGGCTGCGTGGATGACTCCTTTGGGAGGTCAAATTCTTGGTTTCACTTTACATGCATAAGTGAGAGGAGGAGAGCACATAATTAACAGGTAAGGTTAATCATGAGCATGCTCATCCTAGCTGGAAGCTCTGGTGGTGGAGTTCACAGCAGCCTCACTGATATATCAAACAGCTGATATCAGCCTGATCTGTATCTTCTGCTCCTTTTGCCCTCCAGCCCTTTCTCTAGCACACTGCTGCTCCTTACCACCAGCACCAAGCTCACTTGTGCAAGGACAGAGCCACTTATGAGTCTGGCTGTTCTAGGAAATTGGCACAATTTTCACTTCCCTGTTGCCATTGCAACAGCACCCAGCAGCAACAACAGAGGGACTTTTGGGGGACCCAGGACTGACAGGAATGTGAGGGACTGGCACATCTGTATGTATCTTTTCCCCAGCATACCCAGCCAGGCACACAATTTCGGATTGTCACAGTGTCTAAATTTCCAGCCATTCCCCAGCCAAGAAGGAGCATAGATTGTGAGCCACTTGCTCTACATATCAGGCCACTGGAACTGGAGATCTGCAATCTGCACAGCACAAATTTGGCTCTCTCCTTCCTTGTGACAGCATCACTGTAACTTTGTGATTACTTTATGAACGTACTTCCTTTCAGTGTCAGTGGAAATAAGACTGAGGAGTGGTCTCTTCACAACAGTGGCGCTAGATCGGAGATCACTCCCGTCAGCTGTTCTAATGAGTGAAATTCTCATTTTGATGAGCAGAGATGCTACAGGAGAGTGCTCCTCTCTTGCTCCAGGACTGACACTGTTTAGTCAGGTTGCTTTAAGCCAGGCTGATCTCACAGGATTTAAACAACAGTCAAGGCCTTATCCTATGGGCTCTACCACAAGAGAATCCTACGCTGCTGTTGGGTAGCAACTGTGCTCCTAAGGAAGGGAAGTGCCCATGGCCCCACACGCTGTCTCTAGGCCAAAGTGATCTGACCTCTTTAATCTCACTGTGCTTCCTTGACGTTTAACTCAGTGATTAAGCGCTATCGAGTAGGCTGTGGCCATTCCAAGCTGTTACCTCTTTTGCCAAGCTTCCACTAAGAGTGTTAGTGGAAATAAAAATACAAATCTTTTGATCCAAAGGTACATGTGAGATATGTGCAAAATGCCTTACATAGTATTCTGCCAAGATCTAACCGCTAGCAAGTACCTCTGAAATCACTAACACCGCACTGTTTTACCGCTCCAGGAATTCTGTCCACTTGCCAGGAAAAAAATTATTCTTTTTTAATAACTGAAACCCAAGTGTGTTTCTCCACACCTCCCCAACCTGTTCGGAGCTAGCTTCCTCCTCCACTCAGTCCAAAACTGCCCACTTACCTTCTTAACTAAGTAGCCCTCCCTTATGCGCATCGGTTCTCGCTCCATGTTCTCAGGCAATCCTGCTCTCGGGTCTATCAGCACTGGCAGCAAAGCTCCTCTGGCAGGGAAGTCTGTAGGCTGGCGTTTCTACAGCACAGCTGTGTCACTTTCACAAGTTCCTCTGCCTGCTAATCACATGAAAACAAGCCCATTTCCTCTTACAGAGTGAGAGATAGGGAAATGCAGAAGCACATGTGTATTTATAGTTTGCCTGACGGAACAGGCAGCAGCCTGACAAAACGCTCAACTCTATCAAACATGGCCAGCCTTGATGACAGAGTCCTGGGAAATTAAATAAGCATTTTAGTGCCCAGTCCCAAGAAATAAGGCCCGCTCTGCAAACACATGAGCTTTAGCAAAACAACAAACCGGGTGGCAGATTGTGTTGATGCTTGGTGCACGCCAAAAGGATCTCAGAGACAGGTTTCCAACTCACCGGTTCTGTCACCGTGTCACTTCATCCCATCTTCAAAGCCTGAGTGACAGTGGGTGAGCGCGCAGGGTCTGGCAGCAAGCAGGAGGGCCCTCGCTCGGTAATGATAATGCGCCCTCTGCTGATACAAGAAATTTGTTTATTGGACTTGATCAGCTTTTGGAGTTTGACGTGGAGGCCTCCCGAAGAGGTCAGCTGTCAGGCACAAATGGATTAAACCAGAGCATGACAAAGCACCACAGAACGCCGCTTTCTGTGAGCACCTTCTACTTGCTGCAGAGCTCATTTGGCTGCATTTGGTAAAAGTCAAAATGATAACTGTCCAAAGGTTGAT
Organism: Xenus cinereus; assembly: GCA_025774025.1. Taxonomy (NCBI): domain Eukaryota; kingdom Metazoa; phylum Chordata; class Aves; order Charadriiformes; family Scolopacidae; genus Xenus; species Xenus cinereus. The sequence goes on along the minus strand of JAOXJK010009543.1, from coordinate 1,236 downwards.
ATATACCAGAGCCACAACCCCTCTTTCCCATACAGAAGGCAATAAGGAGGCTGCTGCATTGCCAAGAACGAAGTTTTCTCCCATGCGCAAGACTCCAAATCACTTTTATAGCTGAGCACATTCAGATAAGGACTGAGCCCAGGGTCTGTCACCTCTGCCACTTCTAAAGATCCTAAAACAGGGATTTTTTCCACTGAAATTCCTGCTCTCCATTTGACTCTCTGTCTCAGCCTTTACTCAGAAGTACAGAGAAGTCTGCCAAGGTCTGTGATAAAGGACCAGAAGGTTAGAAGAGCCCTCAGAGGTTTTCTTTACCCGTTCCTCACTGATGCCTAATTTAGGGTTCTCCTACAGACGAGACTCCAATCTTTCCTTGGTTACCTGTATTAGTGCTTCACTATCCCAACTGTTGAACGTTTCTCCTCACTGTCTGAACTGAAATTTTATTTTCCAGACCTTTCTGAACTAGCTGCTGTCCAAATGATCCCTCCAGTCCCATCTTCAGGCAGAGCACATGTGTGTACCAGTAATCTCAGGCTGTACGCTTTGCACTGCATTCCGCTCAAAGCATACCTTATTGTGATGCTTTTATACATTTTTAGGTTGCTCAGAGTTTCTTTCTAGAACCTACAGAGTCTCAGTACATTGTTCCTTTGCTCATGTAAATCACGCTATTGTGAGGGATCAGATTGCTATTAAAGGCCCTGGTTGCTGACCAAGCCAATCATCTATCAGGCAGTTAGCAAATCAAAGATTTGAATACATGCTTTCCAGTTCTCTGGCTGTCAAGTGTACTTGACATTCAGCCAACAGATTCTAAAATTATTAGAGCTAGAAACTCACACGTAGCTAATATGTGCTCATGCTCTTTGGAAACTGAGCCGAAGTTAAAATTCATCACTAAAAAGTGACCAGAAAGTTTCATGGTCACATTTACAGTAGAGAATCTGCCTCCCAGTCCCAGGGCCTGGAATTAATTGAAGATGCATTCCAGAGCTGAGATGAATTTCATAGAATCATAGAATCACAGAATGGTTTAGGTTGGAAGGGACCTTAAAGAAAATTGATTTCCAACCCCCCTGACAGTCCCTGGGCAGGGACACCTCCCACCAGACCAGGTTGCTCAAAGCCCCGTCCAACCTGGCCTTGAACACCTCCGGGGATGGGGCAGCCACAGCTTCTCTGGGCAACCTGGGCCAGGGTCTCACCACCCTCACAGCAAAGAATTTCTTCCTG
>JAOXJK010009542.1:0-22556 GCA_025774025.1 Xenus cinereus | reverse complement strand
GGAGAATTATACCAAGAATGTCTCACCAAGTAAAATGAAATCAAATTACAGTACTGACTTTTTAAATGCGCTAAACATATGTATGTTCTTACCTGTGTATGTATATATATTATAGAGCTTGATTCTCTAACAACTATTATGCATACGACCCAATAAACCACCTAAATTCATATCTAATTTCTCTGGAACTTCAAAGGTACTAGTCATGCTTAAAGTTACGTAAAACCTCAAGTGTTTTGGTGAATCAGAGCCACAGTATTCACCCCTTGCAGGTACAACCCCTAATCACTGACCTTCAGAACATATATTTTAATTACTTTTAAATGGATTTGGGATCAAATGAAAAACTCAGTTCTGAATACTCACAGCTTTGGGAAAGCTCTGTTAGGATTTGCATATTGAAACAAATTCCAGACAGAGTTATGAGATTAAAAAAGGGGAAATTAGCTAATTCATATGTTCAAAAGGAACATGTTATTGATTTTATGTTGAAGGCTTTCAAGGCACAGCACAGGTTGCTTTGAAAAGTTCATGTCACAAGGGCATGTTCTTGCATTGTGCCATAGCAGCACACTTAAGGGCAGTCTGCTGAACACTACTACAATTTTCCCCCTTTTTCAGGAGTTGCTCTCTGTTGAAACCATATTACCTGATTCAGCATTTAATGGACTACTTGTAAAACAACAAACTTAATTCTCCACTGTGGCTAACTTCTCATCGCCATCCCTGGTGGTCTTAACATGTGAAATTTGGCCTGAACAGTCAGCCTTAGGTTAAAAAGTGCTCAGTTACAAACTTGTCAGAAGCACTTCTTTGACTTATTTGGGAAACCAATTGTCTGAGCTCGGTTTGTAGCTTCAAGGAGTTGGGAAGCTGCTGATGTACAGAGCTCAGGATGCTTTTATGTTTTTAGTGCGTGAGTTTACAGCAGTTCTGCAAAGGAGTAGGAATTAAGAATAAACAGGCAAGTAGATTAAGCTCTCTCAGCTTTCTTCATCAATCCATAACTGACCATAACCATGAGGAGCAGTGTTAATCCCTGTTAAGACATAAGAATATTAAAAAATAATTTTAAGAAGTGTATTTTACAAGCAAAAATGGCACACAGAATCTAACTGTGAGGCCGAAACTTTGGTGACCATCTCTCTCTCTTCCTATAGAAGAAAAAAAAATTAATGAAAGCATCCAGATACCTTCCTACATATTCTTTTTTCTCTTTGAAAATGCAAATTAAATTATCAAATAGAATTTTAAGAAAATTAGTAGGTTATTGAGAGCAGCTATAAATCAGAGAAAGAGATTTTGTCGTTTGCCAATCTGGTGTCCAGAGTGAAAAGTGTGGCTCTGTTGCAATAGTAAAAACAAAAGTTTGTAGCACAGAGTCACAGAAGACATTTTAAGAACACAGCTGCTAAATTTGGATTAATATTCAGTGATATTTTAAAATTACTATGGCTTTCAGGAAACATGATCATTTTGATTAGTTCACAATATATAGAAAAAATTATAGAAAAGAGCTTCACGGGTCTGGTGATAGTGATATCACATGAATTAAATATTCTTCCCAGAAACTACAGAATTATTGATTATTGTGATATTATCAAGTTTCCAGATCCTTTTCTTCTTGTTCATACAGAACTAGAGGACACCAACTGCACCGTTACATTTTTTATTTTTTATAATTTTACTATAGAAATAGATAACATCTGATCTTATGCATAGATGTTGTGGTTTAACCCTGGCCAGCAATTAAGCCTCATAGAGCCACTCACTCACTTCCCTCTCCCCCTCAATTGGATGAGGAAGAGAATAACATGAAGAATTAAAAGTGACAGAAAGAATTAAAAGTGACTGAAAGACAGTTTAATCGGTAAAGCAAAAGCTTTGTCTGTAAGAGAAGCCAAATAGGGAGTTCATTCGCTACTTCCCATCAACAGGCAGGTGTTCAGCCATCTCCAGGAAAGCAGGGCTCCATCATGTGCAACAATTACTTGTGACTCTGAACATCCCCCACTTCCTCCTTCTTCTACCAGCTTTTATTGCTGAGCATGACATCATATGACATGGAATATCCCTTTGTTCTGTTGGGGTCTGCTGTCCCAGATGTGTCCCCTGCTAACTTCTTGCTTGGCAGTGGAGCATGAGAAGCAGAAAAAATCGTATTGCTGTGCCACCACTGTTCAGCAATAACTAAAATATCAGTGTGTTATTAAAACTGTTTTTCATCACAACCCAAAATTTAGAAGTATTTGAGGTATTATGAAGAAAATTAACTCTATCCCACCAGCAGACATAGACTAGACGGAAAAAAAAACAACCAACAAACAGAAAACAACCAACTAAAAAAGAGCACCGCAACACAACAGTTTTCAATTAATATATAGTGGACATCAGTTAAAAATGTTAGATAGGGCAGAAAAAGAGAAAGGGAGAATGAGTATATTACATCTTACATCTTCAAGCAGAGAATGTAGGACTTGCTCATCCTTACTCAAGAAGTCAGTGATAAAACCAAAAAAAGAGCTCAAAAGTGATTTCCACTGGAGACCTGCTATAACAGAGCTAAGAACAGGCACTTTGCATCTGATTTTCTAAGCAGTATTTACTGAAGTCAAGTTGAAACTAGGTAGATATTTTAAGCAGCTTAAGCAGAAGTCACTAGGGAAGGTGAAAAATTGTTTTTTCTGTGTTATGTTATCATGCAAAGACAGCTGGAATAATTGTACAAAGTGATGGGACTCACATTTACCACAAGAAAATACACAAGGTACACAGGAAGGTTACGCCAGTTCCAGCTATGAGTATAGTTCTCAGAAATTTAAAGTCAGCAGAAAATTATCCTCATGCCAAACCTGCCTATTACATAACAAATCCATGCATAAGTAGAGAATCGCTTTAGTGAGATTATATTTTCATTAATGGTTTTGGTAAAAATACAGTGTTACTGGATTATCAAGCAAAATAAGATGTCCTTATTTTATCAGATAATATAATGAAATCATACTCAAGTACAGTAAACTTCCATATCATAATCTTTGATGTAAATTGGATGTGAAATAATTTCTAGCTTCCTATTCCCCACTATAATTTTCAATATGAAAGATGTTTGTGCTCCATCAATTCAGTTTCAGAATTAAGGTTAGCTGTCTGCGTAAATATATAATTGTGATGATTTATTTCTAAAAAGTCGCCGGTCAAGCTCCTAAGTGCCCTGTTTAAGTATTTGTACAATCTCTCTCTTATTACCTATTCTCCAGAAGTATTCCACCATAGATCTACTAAATATATATTTTATGAGAGGATGGTTTATACTGTAATCTTAAACTCCAATGTGAAAAGAATTCATGCTGAAACTCTATTCCTTCTATTCTTAAAGGGGTGAGGGGCGGCTATTGCACTTGTAAAACTTTTATAGTTAATTTAGGCTCTACGTTACTCTAATTTGTCTCCTTTGGCTTTTTTCCCACCTTTTTATTGCAGTTCTATCCTTTATTCATTTTTTCCATTGCCTAGTATAAGAGAGGAATCCTGCTTGCTTGCCCACATGAACAACTCAGTGCTTGCTATTTGCAAAAGTTGGGAGTTGCAGGTCTTAGTCGCAGGAAGCTTGCTCTGCACGCCAGAAGAAAAGGGTCAACTGTTTCCTGAGCTCATATAAGAGGTGCACTAAGCAAGCAACCAAAAGAATAAAGAGGCTTCAAGAAGCTCCTCTCTTTCATGAACGCAGAGAACAAGTGTTGAAATATTAGAAGAGATTTGAGATGCCAGCACAGGGACTGTTAGCATAGCTAAACTAACACAGAAGTATCTGAGCAGCTATGTCAATAAAAGCATTTGGATTTTGGACCAAGGTTCTCTGAGTCACTGTTTGGTCCTGTGTAGACTGATAGGGAAATGTTGCTATGTTCTTCTAGGAGGACTGCGAGGTATCAGTTGGCTATCAAGCATTGCCTATTTCCTCTTTAATAAAAGGGAAGAAAGACGACTTTTCCTCTGTGTTTTGTAATCAGCTCAACTTCTTGCTTTCATCATCAACATGTCTCATAACCAGCGGCTTGATGCCTACTGATGGATATGCAACACAATGCATATCCATTCTTGCTGCCTTATCAGTATGGAAAATTCATCCCTCTAATTTTACTGTGTCATCATGAACTGCAAACTTCAGCAGCTCTGCCAGATCTTTACTTCAACCCTAGGGTCATTTCTTTTTCTTTTTGCTTCTCCTGGTTCCCTGATATGTACAATGAATGTATAAGAGGTCATTCAAGTGGAAAGAGGAGTATTTCCAATTACTGTCATAACAGAAGAGAAAGTACGAAAGATCTAGGTGACAGACACCTGAAACTACAACAGATGCTGAGATTTTAAACTTGAATATATAGCCTTGTTACAATGCAGCCAATTGAGAGCTCTTTATATCATTAAATGTCAGAAATTAAGTTTGGATATGCATTGTTTTTCCTGTCCTGTCTAAAGATTTATGCAACTTTAGCTGTAAGTAAATTCTTGTCCTCACATCAAACAGTTAAAAAGTGACCTGGTGTACGATTATTAAAGTAAGATTATTACATCTAATTTTAGATGCGTGTATTTATTATAGATATCTGAATTTTGATCAGAATATTCAAGCCCCTTCCTTGACAAGGAGACACGTACACTCTAAGAGCAAAATGCCATTGATTAGTTTCAGCTGTTTTCAGTAGTTGAAACTCATTCTACCATACAGATGCCTCTTCCCACCATTGAATATAAGTGATATCAAGAACAGTAGTTCAGGGGTGGATACTTGTTACATGGACAAATCTGTCTCTTTTGATTGTAAAATCTCATTCTGGCATTCCATCGCCCTACTGAGCAAACAGGTAGTCAGTCTAACAGGATATTTAGGAAAGAATTATTTACATTTCCTGGTGGCAGCGTTATAGTGAAGGTAATGACAATTAAGGGAAGTTATAGGGAACTGTAATTTCTTCAGTGAGATCCACTGATTTTTGTCTTTTAAAGGACAGACCCTTTGTCAATATTGTCCTCTTGGTCATCTGCATGCTTCCTTTTAGCTGTATTTGAGAGTGGAGTCGGAGCCAATTTCATCCTGCAAGGAAGATAGCTAGCTCATTCACCACCTGAGCCAAAATACTAACATTTGGGAACATGTTCAAGGCTAGTAGCCAAACAGGTATGGCAATTTAAGCATTACCTTTGGTACACGATGAACATGCCTACAAGTTTATCAAGCAATATCAGCAAGAGAAACTTCCTCTTTTCTTTCTTCCAACTTTGGTTCTCTTACATTTGGCTTATCATCAAAAGGAATCAAAAAAAATGGAGAAACTAAAGACTGAGTCCTGTATATTACAGGTAATTATATAATTTTGAATGCATTAGTAAAACTATTTATATTTTGGAACATTTTTCTACTTCCTTGTCTGCTAAAATCCTTCTTCAGATCCTTCCATAAGATACAGATCTTTCATGGAGATCAGCTAGTGAAAGTTTCCTTACCTTCTTTCTTTCTTTCTTTGCCTCATCTACGACATTTTTGTGAATTTGGTTATGGGCTATTTGGGGAAAGGAATAAAAGACAAAAATATGTTCTTGAATACTCTAATTTGAGTCTGAAAAACTTTTTGAAAATCTGTGGAAATTCTCCAGATGGTCACAAGTGTAACTGTTTTAATATGTTTTTGTGCCTTTGAAGGATACATAAAAACTTGTGTACATGTAAGCTTGTCATAGTAACAAATCGCCTTCATACTGAATTATAGTCTAACACAACAAAAATCAGTATTGCTTATCTGAAGCCTCCTGATAACTCGTGGTTTTCTTAGTGCTTCAGGTCCCTGAAATCTGGGTTGACATTGTAAAGAAATCTGTGAGTGTACAGACTGTATTTCTTTTGGATAAAACTAAACTGGAAGATTTTATGAGTCTACATTATACTGTTCAATAGAATAAGAACCACTAACAGGCAACCTGATAAGGAGGCAGTAAAGCACAAGCTCACAAGTCTGTCAAATTACCCAGACTACACACTAGGGAGCTTACACTGGTTTTTTGCTGGCTGTGGGAGAACAGACAACAAATAACCTGGTACAGTATATATATATGGCCTGGTCAAATAGTACTTCATCCAGAGTAAAGCTTTCTTATATAAAGCTAACTGACAAAATTATTTTAATTGACTTGAACAAATAAAACGAGTTTGTGCTGGAACAGTACTTTGTGCCTTTTGCCTGTAATCTGTTACCTAGTACAGAAAGACCTATAACTAGATTTGTTGTACCACCAAACCAATGCATGAATCTTTCATTTACTTGTAGAAGCTCTCAATGAAGTCCCTTATTCTTAATAAAGTGTAGTGTTTTATTAGACTACCAGAACTGAGAACAAATAATTTCAGAATCACTACGGTACAAGCAGAATGAAGTTTCACACGTCCCAGGATGGGTACACAGTAATGTAACGCAGAGTTCTGCATCTGACCAGTTACTTCACCTGCCCTTTTTGCACCTATTTTGTTCTTCAGTGATACCAACCATACAGCAGGGGTCTAACCTTGCAGAAAACTGGGAAAAGTGAATACTTTTCTTCCAGTTTAACTCTGCATTAGCTCATGCAGCCAACTGCTGCAAGACTGTGGCAACATGGCATAGTTTGCAGCAGAGCAGAAAAAGATTTAGGCTGCTGGGGAACAGTTAGATTTCAGATTATCTTATTTTAATGTAAATTCTCACCTCTCACCTTTTAGAGGAAGGACAAATAGCTTCCACTGTGTTAAATTAATCCTGAAGTAAATAGGCATCTGTACATCAAATATATTTTACTAGCTTAATAAGTCTTTCTTTTTCTCTTGAGACTTACAATATCCTTCATAAAGGTGATTGGACTGCAGCTGGTATTCATCTAAAATGAATTGCACTACATGACTAATGCAAACCAATATCCTTTTGATCAGATAATCCTTTAGTGTAACAATGCCAGTTGTCTCAATAAGTTAACAATGAACTGCTGCTAATGGGTTATCTCTTACTCTCCTGGTAATTGGTACAACAAGTGATAACCCTGTTAATCTTTTACTCTAAGTCCTCTGTTGTTTGGGGGCCTCATTCACTGAAGAATTATTCACTCCTATATATTGCTATTCAGTACATAAACTAACTGGCAACAGAAAGATCAATGTGCCTCTTTCGGAAAAGATGGCTGAAATGATCTCCCTTCTGTTGCTTGCATCACCTTTTCTCAATATATTCAGACTTCTGTGCTGTCCATGAGCCATCAGGCTAAGCTTATTCTGATAGTTATGGCAGCCTAACCATACTTTCTGCCTACACTCAAGACAGACTGCAGACAAACAGATAATGGTTTACTATACCGTTTTGAATCAGAGAGAGCAAAATTTACATCTAGTTGTCAATGTCAGCAAGATACTACTCACAAATTTTAAAAAGATGTGACACTGAGTCGGAGGTGTACAGATGAACATATATGTAACTGGGATAAAAGCACTTTGTAATCATAGGTTACTGTATCTTTAGACATAAGAAACATCAGAGAAACAATTAATATAAATTATTGCCACAAGGTACGATCAGGAAAGTCAGAATGAAAAATGACTGATGCTAGAGGAACACAGTATACTATTAGAAATGGCTGTTTTTCTTATCATAAAACTTCCAGATGTCAAAGTTGTTTCCATTTCAAGGATCTGAAAAAAAAAAATAAACAACCCAAAACCACCTGAAACCATCACTGATGTTTTTAATTTTAAAAGCCCCTTGTAGATAAAAAGCAGAGACCACATAATGGTCTGAAAATTTGAAAGAAAAAAAAAGTAGATAAAATTGTCATTAAATTATTATGAATAGTGGAAGTTTTCAAAAAGTCAATAGGCTTCAAAGACACGTTCTATTTTCTAAACTACATAATTTTTCAATTAATAAAAACATTTGAAAAATATCAATATCAAGATATAAGAAATGGCTGGTAGAATACTCCAAGGAAATCTTTATAAAGAATAAAATAATCACTTTTCTTAAATGCACAATTGAAGGAATGAAAAAAAAATGTTATAAAAGCAGCCTAAAATTCATAACTCGTTCTATTATCACTATAATTTTCACCATAATTTCACTTTTATGTTTATTTTTGTTTGCTGAACTCATGGACAATATTGGCCAGAAGCCTGAATCAAGAAATGACTTGGATGCTTTCCAGGAATTCACAAAGATTTGCAAATACTTTAGGCTGCCAGTGAGGGCGTCAACAGAAGTACCTATAGGAAGAGAAGGTGGTTAAATGGCTGAATCACATTGTGTTGTGCTGGGAAATTACTTCATAGCATATCTCAGATTCTTCTTTTTTAATATATAAAGAGGATATAGACAAATATAAAGAAGTGAGAAAGTTAGAATATCAAGCTGATGGGTAGATTTACAGATAAAGCTCAGTAATGCTTTATGTCAATAAAACCTTTTTTATTATTTGCTTTCATCCAATAACTCTCAGAATGTCAGCAAGTATATGGATGATATTATTTCCCTCTCAATGATTAAGAAATAATAATTGTGACATCTTTCATAAAATGCAAGTAAGATAATTATTTATTCTTCCTGCATGAAGTTGATTATTTGAGGTTATTTGCTTGACATGATGTGAAGGAACAGAAAGTCAGCCCTAATGCTGAAGTTTGAGAGTTTTCATGCTGTATGAAGATCTCTGATCAATCTCAGAAAGTCTTTACTGTGAACATACCCATATCATCACACATTTAAGAATTTTTGTAGGATTCACCTGTGTCTGTTGGATGTCTTCGTAGATAAAGGGTGTTCTTTTCTCCAGTCTGGATTTCTTGCCAACCCCTTTCTAATGGCTTCCTGGAATAACATACTTCTCCTTGCATACCTAGAAAAAGTTTATTTCTTTTCATTACCTATGAGTCTTGGCTGTGTGTTTGATCCACGCACTTATGAGGAGCCTCCCAGGTTCTGCTGCTGGTGCTGCCTTCCTGCCCCTTATGACCCCATTCTTACCTGATCCCTCTTTTTCCCTTGACTCATCTCCCAGGTCCAGGTACTCATCCCACTATGGGAAAGTGCAGTCACTGTCCTCCCAAAAAACTCAGGTTGGCTCTGCGCAACACATTTCTGTCTACTTCTCCCAGACTTCTAATGAAGCAAAACATAGTTAGAGGTGGTAATTATGGAACAAATAAGAAAATTATACCATCCAAAAAGATATCATCTATCACATCTGGTTTTGACTTAGTGTTACAGACTTGCCTACTTAGTTTAATCTGTCATGATTAAACTTTGTCACAATTTTTTAATGATTGATTTTCTCACCTATTGCATTTTGAGCAATGCTGTTCTCTAAAACACATTTTGTGTTCAGGAAACATTATTGTCACAGGAGATTGTCCCTTGGTTTTCAAGTATTCACATAGTTCAGCTTTATACCCAAAGGAAAGCAAGACTTAAGAGCATCTGGTACAGGTATTAGGATTGGTACCTGATTGTAATTGTTTTCGCAGCATAATTGGGTCTTTGTAGTTATTAAACAATTACAGTTGTCATCAATTTTGAATACTTTGCCTTAAACCTTAGTGGTTTATTGCTAATTGTGTGACTTGATATAAACTTAATTGGTTATGATGGATGAATTAAAGAATCATTGCATCTTATAAAACTATACCTCAGATAGAGCAGATTTCTTTAACAGATTTCTGTTCCTCTGGGAACAAGCCAGAAATAAACACTGGAAGGATAAATATATCCCACTGAATTTAACCTTAACTCAGTTTTATCTAAGTGATCAGAGAATGAAATGCAATGGTCAATAATAAACTACTGACACTAGGAAAAAGATCCAGACAGTAGCTGTGTTTTGGAATATTCTGTGTACGGTTTAGTTACGGTTCTCATAATTGACCATCCAAAGGGGCCAACCAAACCCAGAAAAGCAGTAGCAAGTGGTATGGTCAAGACAGACATAAGATTTCAATTTTTTGTCTTAAACATAATGTAGAAATGTCACAACAAACTTCGCCTGTGTGGTGGGCTGATTTGGGGCTACAGCCAGATGCCCACACAGCTGCTCTCCCACTCCCTCTCCTCAACAGGACGGCGGTAGAAAATAGAATGAAAATGCTCATTGGTCAAGACAAAGAAAGGGAGATCACTTACCAATTACTGTCGCAGACAAAACAGACTGAACTTGCAGATGATTAATTTAATTAATTGACAATTAAAATAGATTTGGATCATAAGAAACAAAGACAAACATTAAAACAAAACCTTTCCACCACCATCACCTCTTTTTCCCAGACTCAGCTTCACTGCTTAACTCCCGATACTCTACCTCCCTCTGCAACCTGAGTATCTCAGTGGTATGAGGAATGCGGATTGTGGTCAGTTCATAACTGTTTCTCTCTGCCTCATCTTCCTACTCATGCATTCCCCTGCTTCCTGTGTGGGCTCCTCTCAACACGCTGCAGCTCTTGCCAGAAGCCTGCTCCTGCATGGGGTCTCCACAGGCTGCAATTTCCTTCATGTTACATCCACCTGCTCCAACATGGGGGCTTCCACGAGCTGCAGGGTGGATATCTGTTCCAACATGGTCCTTTATAGGCTGCAGCTGGCCAACCTGCTCCACCATGGTCTCCTCTATGGGCTGCAGGGGACTCTCTGCTCCAGCACTTGGAGCATCTCCTCCCCCTCCCTGACCTCGGTGTTTCTCACAGTTTTTCCTTCTTCCTTTCCCCTGACTTCTTTCTGCTTTCTGTAGGTTTTGTTCTTTCTTAAATCTGTTTTCCCAGAGGCATCACTGCCTTGGCTGACAAGCTCAGTTGTGCCCCTTGGTAGGTCCTCTGGAGGTGGCTGGAGCAAGCTGTGTTCAGCACAGAGCACGCCCTGCCTCTCTGCACAGAGGCCACCCCTGCAATGCCCCCTCCTCGCCCCGCCAGTATCTGGACACCTACATCCAATTCAACCTTCCAACTCCTCCTCTCCTTGCAGAAACAAATGGAAATTTATCAGGAAATATGTTACTTTAGAGGAAAGACCAATATCATCTAAATCCCAAGCCTCATCTCACACAAAGCCCAAAGTTGTGCATATAGTGTAGCTAATGATTTGTTTCATCACTGAGCAAAAACAATTTTTAAAAAAAGACCTTTTTTTTATCATATCAAGGTTAGTTATAGGCTACGGGGTTGTTTCGTTGCAGGCCTAATGAAATGCTTCCCTAAATTCAGAATAAATCATCATGCCACCAAGTAAATTTGTGAAAACAGAAAGCGTGTGTCTCCAAAACACTTAGAGATAAAACTCCATAGTTTAGAAAATGTCACAAGAAAATTATTTGGTTTCTTTTAAGTAAATTCCAACTAGTTTCATTAATTTGGCATACATTCACATAATTTCAGATGGTGCAGCTATTCTGCAAGTACAATGTCTTACGGTTCTTCAAATGCTTTAGCTGTAACCACCTTCATCTGAGAAACTCCTTCATGATTAAGCTGATGCCAAATGTGTGACTGTCTCTACTGGTAAGCATAAAGAAGCGCAGGCCTGGAAGCAGTTGTTAGAGTCATTGAGCAGTGGTGGGAAGAGCAGGAAACAGTGTAAAAGAAGATATATGGCAGACTTGGGATATTTTTCTCTTCTAAGGCTTTTATTCAGAAATGGCTTATTGAAAGTAATGTTCTTGTGCCCAGTTTAGGCTGCTTAAAGGTGCCACTCCATTGAATTTTTCCCATGATCTGCAAAACTTGCATTAACATTGAATTTCTGTTCATTCTATCTGTATTATATCTTTCATGTGCAACTGCATGGATCACATCTAACCCTTCAACTACATGTACTTTTTTCTTAAATAGGTTATGAATCTTCCTGTGTTCTTTGACTTCTACATAAAAGCTCCACATAGAAACCAAATAACCTTCATATAGCAATTTTTTATGGACCAATATCCTTAAAATATGACCACAAACAATTTATGAAAGGACATACAGGTTAAAGACATAGGTCTATGAATGGCAATTCAGGAAAAAATCAGGAAAAATTATATAAAGCTTGAACAACTTTTTTATCACATAAATCCTTATAATTCATGGACCTCAGATTGCAAATGCTTCACATTCTGTTGGCTTTGATAATATATTACTTAAAAGAAGCAGGGGTCTGATAAAGCTGTTTCCATGAATTATACTAGTTGTACAAATTCAGTGTTTTCTATAAATTTGACTTAAATAAAATGTTTGGTGTAGAGTTATCACAATGATTAATTTGGTTCATTTTAAAAGATACTTTGATGTTTTTGTCAGAAAGGTCAGAAATATGCCATTGCTGAGCTGAACTTCAGTTAGATATTTTTGAAGGAGTAGCCTGTATTCTGAAGGATTTTCGCCAGCCCATTCCATTTCAGTATCGGATAAGTTCAGGAACCCTGAGAGACGGATAGAAGTAAGATAGGAATTCCATTCCAGGGAAAGAGAAGAATAAGAGTGAGGTCTTAAAGCCTGACTGTATTTTTATTTTGCAGTTGATGAACAAAGAGCAAGCGTTTTTCAGAATAAAGTATTACTGCATTAGCAATTTTGCAGTCCACACAATGGTGGGATAACAAACTAGAAAGACTGGCATTGCCTTTCACAAACATTTGAGGCAAAACCCATTTCAGACAACATAGCCATTGATTTAGCTGGTACCACACATTCAATAAAGTGCTTAAGCTGTTAACTTTAGACATATGTCTAAATGCCGCAGTGAGTGCTTTGCAGAACAGTGATGCACTTAAGCGTAACGTAAAATGCTTTGCTCATCTGGGACTTTAATGAATACTTCTAATAATTTTGACCTAATGTAGAATGATCACTTTCTCTAGCGATTACTAGCAGTTCAATCAAATTCTGTTTTTTCTCAACTGCAGAGGTGAAATAAAATCCCGTAGAGACTGAGTGTAAACCACAAATTATGCCTCAGAGACATGAACTGAAGTCTAAGATAAGAAAAGCTTGGATTTTTATGCATTCAGGCACCCAAACACAGGGGAAGCAATATAACACTGCTTGCATTTTCAAAGTTCATGTGACTTCTGTGAAATTTCCTTTTGTGTTTACTACCTCCTATTCTTTGAGTAATTAGTTTCTTGGCATAAGGCACATCAATGACAATCAAAAGAAACTATTCCTTTGAAGATCGTAGTATAAAAGAAGCCAGGAAACAGGATTCACAGTTTAGAAGCTTTATGGCATGAAAGACCCTACTAGTGTGTTACATACTTGTTTTGCTTAGCCAGACACAGAAAGTTCCAATAAACAGGTTAACTGTCCCTTTCCCTAACACATCCAGTCTTTCTGTAGCAGGTATAACTCTCTATTGATTCTTACAAAGGGAGAAACAGAAGCTGAAGTAAATGAAGCAGGTTATTGCACGTTCCCAAATATCTGAAAATCAGAACCAGCTCATATGGCTCTAAAAACTGGTTAAAACAAGTTAGAAGAAAGACCTTAAAGGAACAGAAACCCTGCATCCAATGAGACCTGCCAGTTAAGGTATCATTTAATCTCAAGGAAGGAGGAAAAAAGTCTGCTTCCATATGCTTTGTCAGCCATACAGTAATCCTGCAATAACAATGAAAAATGTAGTGCAGAGTTTTTAACTTCACATTTTTTATATTTATTTGCACAAAAAAATATGTACTTTTTGCTTTGCTCTAGCAGATAACACCTTGCAGGCATAGCTTGATAGAGGCAGTATCCAGAGACATAAGAATAATCTTGCACCTAAGCTCAGACTGTTTTCAAACAGTACTTGAAATTTCTGTGTACAGACATATGTGTGCAAATTAGATTTATATCTTATAGTATAGCATGTATATCCAGCAGTTCTGAAATTCAGGCATAGACTTTGAAATAGGATCATTTGCTAGAAAAGTACAAAAATACTTTATAATCTGGAATTTCGTTAAACTGTTTTTATCTGCAATTCATCCTTTTAAAATATGAAAAAGTAAGAAAAACAGTGCTGGACAGGCGTGTAGCAGTTTTTCATAAATGTTTTGTTTGTGTTACTCTTTGGTTAATGTAGCGTTTCAGAAATTAGTTTTGCATGACATACATCGCAAACAGCAAGGGGGAATAAAACTTTAAGGGGTAAAAGCTTATAGATTTTGAAATGAGTAAGGAGTTAAAATGCTGTCAAAGACTATCTGAATGGCAAACCTTGGAAAGATCTGCTAAATTGAATAAAATGGGTCTTTTGCCAGCGCTCATCACTTACGGTTTTATAAAATGACTGCAAAGTGGTTTGAAAGTGCTATCTTATAATATTTCCGCATTTTGCAATCTCAGTCAACCTTGAAGTAACAATCTACAGTACTTGGGAAGAGAAAAACAGGTCCACAAAGTCTGCAATCAGCAGTCTAAGCAGCTGTGCAGCTATTTACCCTACAATGACATCATATTAACTATAGTGAACAAGGACACACAAAGATCCAGAATCATTCCAGTGTATATATATGTGCAGGCTTCCCTTGTGCACATTCCTGTACAACCTCAGATGACAGGGTTTGGGTGTTCTGTGGTTCTTTTTAGTAACTACCATAAGTGTTCTGGTTGGTGTATCCAAGCAGAAGCAGAATGCTTTCCACTTCTTTTGGTTTCTTTACTCCATTTGCAGTTAATACAAGGAGCAGGATAGGGAAGGAAAGAAGAGAGGGAAAACAGTATTGATAACATTCTTCAACTGATATGCCTAACAAAAGGGTAAAAAGGTCAAAAGGGCAAAAATTTGTTGCACTTCCTTGATCCACCTACTGCAAACTCTGGAAGAAACTCAATGCAGACTCTTCCCAGATTCACCACTGCCAACAGAGAAGAAAGTAAAACCAACAAGAATGAGTGCTTCAGGATGGAACTATATTTTTACAGTGTATATTTCCTACCCTGTTTTCAAAGTCCTTTTTTCTTCGTCTTCTGTGACAGAAATTCTGGTTTACAAGGAGTTTCAATATGTATGGTTTAATCTTTAAAAAAGTAAAATTTTGAAGCATACATATTTGTTCTTAAAACAGAAAGCCTTATTTTCCAACAAACTTCACCAGTTCAGAAATACTGCCTAAGCAGTGAGAAATTAGTTAATGTCATTATAAATTAATCATTCTTTGGCAATTCAAGGGAATTGGAAAGATCTTTCTCTACTCCCTGTACATCCAAAAGGCAAAAAAAACATTCCTCTTGCTGACAGCCAGTAGTCCTTTACTAATTAACTATAGACATGTCCGTTGTAATGAGGCATGGACAGAATGTTCTGACCTGATTCAACAAAGCTCTTGAACACATACTTGACATTGTATATGTGTAGTCCCTTTGAAGCAGGCATGAAGTTATATTTGTGATCCTAAGCCTAAGTTTACTGCATTTTACATTGAATCCCTCAATCCTTTCTCTAACCCTTGAATTTTTCCACTTCAAATTAGTTTTAACATGGACTACCTCTTAATCTATTTAGTAGTAAAGCTTACCTGGACAGATTTAAGTTATTTGGTGATTAATTCAGGCATGGTTGTTTTTCCAGGTTCCGAAACATTTTTATGCTTATATATCTAATACCAGTAAAAATCAAACATATTAGTTCCCTAGTCCCAGGAACTGCTGACCGATATAGTATATGATTTTTAATCCTGAATGAGGGTGATACACAGAAATCTCCACAGCTTTGCACATGTTTCAGAAAGAATTTAAATGACATAGTCTCAAACAGCAAGAGGAAGGCTGATAACTTGATCAAATATTGTTTACAGGAACTTCAGGTTAGCTTCATTTTATAAGAAATTTTTTTATGGATAAAATATGTTTAATAGTAATAAGAACAATTTCTTCAATTTTGACAAAAAAGATGGGAACATGTATAAATTGTAAAAAACCCCATACTTCTAGCTTTTCAACAAAAAGGGAAAATGCAAAAACACTGTGAGAATTTAAGGTAAAAAATACATTTTCTTTTTTCTTTCTCTCTCTTCTACACATCATACTTTCCCAGTTTTAGTTTACTTTAAGGGACTATGTCTTTTATTAGTGAATACAAAATTTTCTTGCTCAAATACAGTGATTAAAATCTGCAGTTTGAACCTTCCTTTGTAAATACATTCATGTTTGTGTAAAAATATTCAGGTTTGTGTAGAAAAATAAATATGAAACATCTCTTCAATCTGTGGAATTTTTGCCCATATGATCGATCTGGAGATTCAGGAAAAAATTGGTCTGCAACAGCAGCATGTCTTTCCAGCAAGCTGCTTTGCTGGCTTTTAAACCATTTTCTAAGCAAATCTCCAAAAATTTGATACAGAGTGACAAGCTTAGGGACTTTTGGACTAGTGATTAACCAAAGCAGGTCACCTTTTGCTAATTAATATTCCTGCTGCTAGCAAATTTTTCTTTCCAGCATTAAAATGTTGTTAAATTTCTCAGTTGTATGTCAATGGTGCCTTAAGCTGATATTACAGTAATCAACTGTGAAAGGTCCCAGATGTATTGTGGAGGAGAAAAAGGAAGCCTTGTATCAAAAGCCAGTTCCTGCTTCCTGAACTATGATATAGCTTCTAAAGTTTCCCTCCAGATAATAGACCACAGACAGAGCCCAGAATATGGGAGTAGGGAAACACAGACATACATACACATATAGTCAAATAGAGTACAATTCTCCTCACACAGAAGCAGATGTATGTAGCAAGTGAAGTGCACTAGCTAAATGAAAGCAAATAAAGATAATTTCCTAGAATCTAGTAAAAAGTCTACCGAACAGCAATGTAATTGAACTGCTTCTGGAAATAAGTTCTGTTTGAGTGAATGTGCCATAAAAAGAGCCAATCTTTAAAGTCAGAGTAGTATTTTACTCCAATACAATGGCACTCTTCATGTTAAGTTGGAAGGTAAAGATATGGAAAAAAAAAAAAAAGAAATACTGGCTTAGAAACTGTTTTGTGCTTTTTGCCAAATATTCCAATGGGGTTTGAATGAGTTTAACTATAGTACTGCCTAATTCCATCACATAAAATTACGTACGCACCAAATAGTAAAGAAAATGTGTGATTATGTGTTATTTTTAGCTTTGCATATTTTTCTTCCACTTTTATTCATATTACCTTTGAGACTTAAGGTAAACTCCAAGCAGAGACCAGAAAAGCAAATCATTTCCTTTTAATTACTCCTCCAGGAAATCACTTAATGGAGGTTCACCCTGGGTCATGTAAAACTGCTATCACAAATCTTTAAGCCACAAATGAACTAGGAGAAGAAATCTGTGTGCCACACATGGTGTGACCTTGGGTGATTTTTCCCAGGTGCTTCTTTCACTAATTGATAAAGAGTAACAAATGTTCTATGTGTGGAAAAAAAAAAATAAAGGAAAAAGAAGGCAAATACATTCACATTCTCCTTCCTATATAACTCATATCTTGTGCTTTTCCCATAATTATGTCATTTGATACAAAACCAACATTGTGTATATTAAAAGGATTAAAAACTGGCTGATATGTTTCAAAAATTAATTGTTAATAGGAATCATCCTGAAACAAGTTCACTCCCCGTGGTTCTTAAAGGGATCCATCTATATACTCTGCTGCTGAATTGCTTTACTGGAGGAAATTCTGATATATTCTTGCTGCTAAAGTTACTAGATGACAAATAGATTAGAAAAGAAGCATGTAAAGAGGAAGGAAGAGCTAAAAAAATAGAAAACCAAAATGGAACAGGATAATCCAGACAATTTGGTAACATGGGCACAAATATACTACTCCTGTCTTAATATGACGACCTGTAAAGCAAGAAATCTGCTCTGGGAGGCAAAGGGTTCTGGCAGGGATTAGAAAGGTCATGATAGATAATGAGCCAAACATGAGCTCTCACTACAGATCCATAGCCAAAAGGGCTAAGGAAATCCTTAGATGTTTAAACAGAGGACTATCAATTAGGAAGGATGCATTACCTTTGTATTTGGCAATCATGCAACTGCAATTACAAAGCTTTATCCACTTCTTGGAGGTTTAGAAAGATGTTGATGGGTTGGAGAGAAGCAGAAAGCATAAGATTGATTAAAAGACTGGAAAACGTGCATTACAGTGAAAGAATTAAGGAGCTAAATCTGTTTATCCTAACAACAGTAAGAAGAGATCTAATCATAGTGTGTAAGTATGTAAGTATGTAAGTATGGCAAAAGAATGCTGTTAATAGAAATTTCTCAGTCCACTTATAAGTATAATAAGATAAAACAGCTTAAAGTGAAAACTAGACCATTTCAGTTTCCAGTTAAGCAAATCCAGGAGAAAATTAAGGAAAAGGAAACAAGAAATCTATTTCTGTGAATTGCATTGCCTTTGTATAGAAAAGGAAAATATGTCACTAGTAGTTTTCATCTGTTCTGTCACTGTAGAGCAACTTAATTTATGAGACAAGAGCTATTCAATGAAAACTTTAGAGACATTTTGTTATGAAGGTGAGGGAAAATTCCAATGTTTTAGTAGAATTCTAGAATGAAAGAGGTATCATAGATGGTTTACAAAAATAAAAAATAACAAACAAGAAATTGGCATGCAAATAAATTCCAAAGCAAAGAAGAAGAATTTGTTCAATTTCTAAAATAGGAGCTGTTTCCTACCTCAGGGATGAATATGAGAATACAGTGTGATGTGTATTAGACCGAGTGTGACTGCAAGTCTGTTCATCTTCCAGTTTTATACACTAAATTTCTGGTGCAAAGATTTCACTTGTAGGAATTACTGAATGTTCAAGCTCAATTCCATGAATAAATATAATATTTCTGGTTTTCTCCAAGATGTGTGCCAACCTTCATGATTTTTTGCAAGTCTGTGGTCATTGTGTAGTTCAGTAAATGTTTCATATTGAATCCAATTACAAATATTTCATTGCACAGGCCATGCGCGTCAATGTTATCAATCACTGTGTTTTTTCAATTAGCCTGCCCTGTTACTAGGTGTAATACTCAGGCCTTCTCTACAATTCAGTAGAATATATTTTCATGACTCCCACTAAATTCCTGTGAAATTTTGACTCTTCCACTTTGCTACTGCACTTGACAAAAACCCACTACATACTTACTATGTGAGAATTTCACTGAATTTCACTGAATTTTTTGGAGTTGGAAGGGACCATAGAGATCATCTAGTCCAACTCCCCTGCCAAGGCAGGACTACCCAGAGCATGTCAGAGCATATCTAATATCTTTCAAGACTACAATAAATTCTAAGCCCAACTTTTGTTTTCTAGGTGACTTGACACAGGTTTAGAAAATAAATTCCCTCCTTCCTATATGATAAAACGTTTGCCCGTTCGGTTCAACATGTATATGGTCAACATCCCATCTTCCTGTTTTTCTGACCTAACATTGGTCTATTGTTGGTCAGACATACTTTGAAGGATATGTGAAACTGTTCTGTGGACCACAGGATAGGGCAGCACTGTCTAAATGCTTTTCAGTCTCCCAAATCATAGAATCATCGAATGGTTTAGGTTGGAAGGGACCTTAAAGATCATCTAGTTCTAGTTCTAGTCCCAATCCTCCTTCCATGGGAAGGGACACCCTCCATTAGACAAGGTTGCTCAAAGCCCCATCCAACCTGGCCTTGAACACTTCCAGGCGTGGGGCAACCACACCTTTTCTGGGGAACCTGTTCCGGTGCCTCATAGTGAAGAATTTCTTCATTATATATGTGAGAACCCGACAGATCTAAATCTACCTTCTATCAGTTTGAAGCCATTACCCTTTGTCCTATCATTACATGCCCTTGTAAAAAATCCTTATTCAATTAGCTACATGTGAAAAATAGCATGATGATAATAACTGTTTTGAACTAAAAGACAAACACACATACATGAGCATATTTCATTGGTAGATAAAAGCTCCAAACATTGCCACAACAGCCACTAACAAGGTCATTTCATATTCAGTAACCATGGAATTACAATCTTTCAGGGAGTTGCTTTGTGCTGATCAGGATCTAAATTTCTCTTTAAAGTCAAAATAGAGTTATTCTTCCTCTTGGTTGTAAAGTAGGCTTTCATATTGGAGATAAACACAATATGAATGATTCGTTGTTCTTTTGAAATGGAAAGATAAGGAACATCATAAAGAAATGGTGCATTAACATTACCTCTTTATTACATAAGACAGTGTCAAAACTTTATATTCATGGAAATAAAGACAGTGTTCAGTCCATTCAGAGGATGAAGATGTTTTTTTAATCTAGTAAGAAGGGCGTGGTAATAATTTTTGTAAATCAGAGAGTGTAAATTTTCACATATAGAATAATGGAATACACTAATTAAATAGTTATATTGATTATTAATTAATATTATTATATTATTAATAATTATGAATTATCATTATATTAATGATAGTCAGTGGACTCAGCCGAATGGTGCATAAGATAAATTGATGGTGAGAGGAACAGAAAAAGAAAACCAAGACAAAAAAAATTTAAATGCATAAATAATCTCTTTCTATTCTTAGATATCAACCCTAGAATTTCCTTTTTTATGTTCTTCCAGCTTCCTTAGTTTGTGAACAAAAATTGTGAAATCAGAATGATCTCACAATAAGAAACCATGCAAAACTATCCTGGAAAAAACCAGGGGCAATTAAAATGATGGATTTCAATCATATACAGAACAGGTTTGAACAAAACAGTCTCAAACAATTTAGTCTTAAGAGCTATTATTTGCCAACTACTCTTGTCTTCCTGTATAACAAAAATATTGGCTTAATACCAAGGGCTGTTGCTGCATTGCTAACAATAGACAAATGTTTCACAGAATGAAAGTGGAAAATATAAGAAGAGAGGAAAAAAAAGGAACTTCAAATGCATTTCACAATTATCTGAGAAAATAAGATACTTTATGCCTGGAATTTTGGAAAAGCCAGAATGTAACAAAAGTTTAGTTGTTGCAAGAATTTCTTCTGCTGCTTAATATTTAAGACATATATTTAAAACAGATGAGTGTTCATTTTTATATTTTCCAAATGTTAAAAGCTGGAAATAATTAAGGCATTATTTTCACAGCTTCTCATTTAGGCATTTTTTTTTTCTGTTACAGCTAGGTGTTTAAAAAGAAAAGCGTTACCTTTTTTTTTTCAAACTGGCAGCAATTATAATCAGGTCCAGGGGAAGACTCTTGCACTAGGCTAGCAGATGTCTGAGAAACTTATTTAGAAGAAAAAAGAAACAGCAACTGCTGCCTTTGATGCAAAGTACACAGATAAATCCTGCATAGGAAGCTTTTATCTGTGATTCTCATAAAATTAATGGAAGCCAACTACTTCCAAATGGCTTCTTAAGGGCTAAACATTTGTGTACTTTCGCATTTTCTATGAGGATAACTTACATGAGTAACAGTATTGTTCCTGGTTAGCCTTACTCCTAGCAACTTCCATAATTAATCTGTACATGATGACATATATGAAAGGAAAACAGATTATTTGAACTACATTAAACATCATCTGAGAGAAAATTTGAAGTCTGTACCTGATGAGATATTAGAGGCATTTTTGGAAGTTACCATAGAGATAGAGTATGAGTATGGTCTTAAAGAATCACAGAATGATTGAGGTTGGAACACACCTCTGAATCCCCTTGGTCAAGCAAGGCTGCCTAAAGCCAGTTGTCCAGGACAGTGTCCATACAGCTTTTGAATCCCTCTAAGGATGGGGACTCCACAACCTCCTTGAGCAGCCTGTGGCAGTGCTCAGTCACCCTCACAGTAAAAAAGTGTTTCCTGAAATTCCTGAAAGAGGGAATCTCCTGTGTTTTAGTTTGTGTTCATTGACTCTTGTCCTGTCACTAGGCACCACTGAAAAGAGTCTGGCTCCATCTTTGCACCATCCATCAGGTTTTATACACATTGATAAGATCCCCCCTGAGCCTTCTCTAGGCTAAACAGTTCCATCTCTCATCCTTTCCTCATAGGAGAGATGCTCCAGTCCCTTAATCATCTTTGTGGCCCTTTGCTGGACTTTATCCAGTAGCTTTGTATCTCTCTTCTACGGGGGAGCCCAGAACTGTACACAGTGTTCCAGGTGTGGCCTCACCCGTGCTTGACCTTGACCTTCTAGCAATGCTGTGTCTAATGCAGCCTGGAACACCATTAGCCTTTTTTGCCGCAAGGACACATTGCTGGTTTATCCTCAACCTGGTGTCTACCACTGCCCCCAGATTCTTTTCTGCCAACCTGCTTTCCAGGTGGGTGACCACTATGCACTGGTGCCTGGGGCTATTCCTCCCAAGATCACAGAATCACCTAGGTTGGAAGGGACCTTTTAAGATCATCTAGTCCAACTAATTAAACAAAACAAAAACAAAACCAAACCAAAACAAAAACCCAAAAAACAAAAAACAAAAAAACAAAACACACATACCAAAAAACCCACAAACCCCAAACCCAACAAAAACAAACAAAAAACACAGACAAAAACACCACCCAACACTAATCCATATCCCCGAGCACCATGTCAACTCCTCTCTTGAATACCTCCAGGGATGGT
>JAOXJK010009541.1:10000-23630 GCA_025774025.1 Xenus cinereus | reverse complement strand
TCACACCAAACAAGTTCTTCCCCACATCTCAGCTCCATCTCCCCTCTTTCAGGGTCAAACCCTTCCCCCTCCTCCTATGGCTCCAGGTGGGGTGGCGGGGGGAGAAATCCTCCTCTGCTTCCCATTTGCACAGCTCCTGCCAGCCCCGGGGGACATCTGAGGGCTGCAGCTGAGTGGGGAGGAAAGGAAGAAGGAAGAAAGGAAAACAAAACAGTCAAAGAAAATTGAGAAAAGTCAAAACTCAGCAGAATTCAGGCACGTGGCAGGTACTGGCATGTCCCCCAACTTGCCCTCGGCAGTGTAAGTACATCTTCTCCGCGGGACCGGCTGTTTGGGGGTGACGTTCTGCAGCACAGCTGGGTTTCTGAGCCCCTCGGATGGACGCTGTCAGTCTCTGCTGCCGCAAAGAATGAACCCCGCACTCCTGAATTTACACATTCCCCCTCGCCAGCGGTTCCTGGGCTGGGAATAGATGGATGCGCTGTTGTACCCTGTCTGTGATTTTTGCATTTTCCCCACTGACTCTTCTGCCTGACATGATAATAAGCTATGTGTTAAGTCAGAAAAAAAGCAATTTTCTCCTGAGGTTAATTTCTTTGGATTGCCCACCTGAAGTGGGGAGTTGCATATAAATTCTAATTTGTACTGAAGTGGAGAAGATTGAGTTAGGTTTTTTGGCATAGATGATACAGTGCAAATCCTTATTGACACACCGTCTGTTTTGTTCTGTCTTCCTAGAGATTGCCTTTGAGTGAAAATGATGGTAAAACCAGACCTTGGCTTCCCGGCTGCCAGCTGAGTGCCCGTTCCGGCAGGGAGGAACCCCTCTGACTCTGCAGTAGATCTGAGCCGTGTTGGTCACCTTCTCCCAGCTGTCAGCCACCACTCTGGAGAGATCCAAGCAGCCTCTGAGTGGGTGAACTGGGGTGATCTATGGTGTGGGATGTGACCAGCACCCAGCAAAATGGGGCATTGCTGCATAGCGTGGCACCGAATGGCATGGTTTGGCCAGGAAAGGCTGTTGGAGTTGGTGACACCCTATTGGAGCTGGTGACCCCTCTTGCCCTAACCATGGGGACTGTTCTCCTGCTGCCAAGGAGCAAGCCCTGCTAGGAGAGAGAACCTTGGTGCTGGAGAACACACATGTTCTGGATGGGACCAGTCACTCGCTCGTCCATGAGATCATTGAATCATCCTCAGATGATCCTCCATGTCCCTCCCTCCAGAGGGAGAGTCCTCTTCTGCCGCCATGGCCTCACATCACGGGACGTGGGGAAGATGTGCCTTTTCCCACCTCACCCACCTCTCCTCTGCTGGGATGGAGTTACCAGTGTCCCCACAGGCCCTGGCTGCCATCCCACCGCTCGGCAGGTCCGGGGTCCCCCCTCCAACGCTGCTGCTCCCCATCATCCCCCAGTACCCGGCACCGGGGAGCCCAGCCTTGCCAAGGGCTGGAGGAGCCTCAAAGGTACCCGTAGAGGTACCTCCTCAGGGTGGCCAGAGGCTTTATCTGCCCAGGTATTTCACTCCAGCATTTTCCCACCCGTTATTTCCCAGGGCAGCAGAGGCTGCACACCCCCAGCATCTCTCAGCGTTTCACCGAGAGAGAAAAACTCTGGGTTCTTGTTGTTTTGTTTTTTTTTTTCTCTGTGTTGCGATTAATATGTAAAACTCCTAATTAATGATGGGTCTCATAGCAGAATGCATAAGTAATTCTTTTGTATTTGATAACAGGTTGTATTTGAGGGGCTCTACACCTAATTATTACACACCAATTTCCTTAAAGGGTGGGCAGCCCCGCTTTCCTGGCAGCGCCCGACAGAGGCACTTAACTACACGGGAAAAAGCCTCTTAAGGGCCGAGGGGGAGGGATTCGGGATGATGATAATTCTTTACCCTTACCAAGAAAATAGAAATTGTAGTTGTTGGCGGGGCTGGAAAAGAGCCTGCCCTTCCTCAGCAGCAACTTCAGCGAGGCCTATCTATACAGGCAGAGGGTTCTGATGGAATGTCATTGATGCTTTAATAATTGTAATTGTTAAAGTCTGATCAGAGACTGGTGTCTGGCATCTCCACGCTCCCTGAGCACAAGACCCACGCTGCCTTATAAAGTTGCAAAAACGTCCCAATTCAGTGTCCAGTTCAACCAACACAACCGAAAAAAGGGCAGAAAAAGGCGGCTGGTGGCCTCAGGAGCTGGATGGTCTGGTGGCTTGGACCTTCCTGGACCTCCTGGGCAAGGGTCTTGCTGTGTAAAGGCTGGTCCTGGCAGGAGAGGAGGGGGTCAGGAGGGATCTTGGGGGGGAGAAAAAGTTTGTGTATTGGGGAGCGCCTGGCAGAGTGACGTGTTCCTGCTCGAAGTGACTGTGAAGAACATATGGTTTAATTTAATGCAAGAGACTTTGTAGATTATAATTGAGTAGATAATTGGGAAAGGATGATAATTGTTTATGAGAGGGAGGGATTTAGTAATTATTCAAAGCTGTTTTAAAAGACTTATAAATACTCCTTGACAAAGGCCCAGGAGGGGCCAAAACGTCGGCTTGAGCATTTCCCTACCTCTCCAGAATTAATGTTTGAGAGTGTATGAGAAATCAGCAACGAGGTGCGGACCCCGCTGAGCGCTCCTGGTGCTGGGGGGGGGATGATGGCGAGATGCCCTGGGCCGTGGTACCCCTGCCCAGCCCGGCATCCCCATCCTCTTCTCCAGGGAACCTGGTGGGAATGCATGGAAACCTGCACGGGGATGTACAAAAACATGTGCAAAAGCTGCTAAAAAGGAGTTCGGAAGATGATTTAACCCAAATCACCTTGGAAGGTGGGTGGGCGCTGCGGAATGGCACCCACCAGCACATCGGCACCGGTCCCATTGCAATTCCATTGGTTTCCTTTACTCTGAAGAGTGAACATCGATATCAGTTATTTAAAATGCGGGACTGTCAAAATATATGCGAATAAACAGATCTGAGCGGGCAAACAACACTCACGGGTACCAAATATTTCTTCTCTTCAGCGTGCCTCTCCAGAAAAGCCTGAACGTGTATCTAAAATAATTAGATTTTGTTCAGTAGTCAAACTCAATCAGATGGATTCTCTGTGAACTACTTTTATACCCACAATGAGGAATGTGTGTCGTTCTCTGGGCATTTGCATATTTTTCCATAAACCTAAAACCAATCAATTTTGAAGAGTTATGATAATATAAAGAATCTGAGGCAATTACATGTCTTTTAAACAGGGATTCAAAATGCATTCCGCTGACAGTATTCATGTAGTAAAACAGTCAAAACTTGTTTAACCATTTCAGGGACGTGGCTGGGGGAGCCGATGGCCAGAGGTGCGGCCGGGGGCTGTTAATTCCCCCGGGGTCGTTAATTCCCCTGGCACGGCCCAGGGCTGGTGCCGTTATTGCCCTGGCCTGGCTCGGCGTGGAGCTCGCGTGGTGCAGCCTGGGGACCCGTCCCGGGGGCCCGTTGGCAAATTAGCGGTGCCAGATTTTCCTCAGCGCTTTTGCCAAATATCACATCAGCCACCATATGGGCTCCAACGCAGACTTCTCGGGGATTTCATTTTCATAAACAGGGAGGAATTATGCAAAGTGCTATAGGTAGGGCTTAGAAATGTTTTTTTTAAAACATCCATTTGGTGGAAATGACTTTTTAATGATTTTTCTCTGTGGTTACGCCTGGCCACAGCAGCCTTTTCCATGTTTATTAAGTAGTTCAGACATCTCCTTTCGTGCTGTTAACGCTCAGATCCAGAGAAGGCAGAGCATCTCTGGGATCCAGAGAAGAGAAGTCAGAGCATCTCTGGGATGTGGAGAAGAGAAGGTAGAACATCCCTGGGATGCGGAAAAGGCAGAGCATCCCTGGGATCCTGAAACTCTTTTGTGAAAATGAAACATTCCATGAAACCAAACCACCTGTGCCATTGCAGAGACAGCTCACAACTCTTGGGTTTGGGTTTCTGTTTTCGATAAGAAGTTACGTCGTTGCATTTGGGGAACTTCTCACTAAAAAAAAACAATTCCACTTTCTAAAAACAGCTAAAAAGAGTTTAGGTTTAATGAGACATGCAGGATTTGGGGCTGATGTCAGAACAAAAGAAGCATTAAATCAGCCAACACACTGAATAGCCCAACCCGCTGTCAGTCCCTGAGGTGGAAGGATGGAGAAGGTGGGACCCATCCTGTCCTAGCCAAGGTGAGAAGTCCTAGAACGGGTTCAAACCCGACCCAAAGGCTCTTGAAACCAACAGCACTCGGCAAAACCTCAAACGAGTACGTTTTGAACTGGTTTAACTTCTCAACCCCATTTTCCCACCAGTTCTGAAGACAAAACTGATCCTTTTCTCTCTCTCGGAGGGAGCTAATTCTTCATTCTTGCATTTTGGTCTCATTTTAATGCCTTTCAGCAGTCTCTATGGACAGGCTGCAGCAGACCCTCTCGACATGACGTGCTGTGGCTTTGGCTTAAACAAACTTACAGATTTGTCAATTTAAAGAAAATGGTAAAAGTATTCCTATCTATTTCTTGTATGGTGAGAGGCGGCACCTGAGTTTCATGTTGCCCCGTACACAATACCTCTTTTTTGCCCGGGAAACACCCTTTGGCAGCACAGCGCTCACTAATATTATTATAAGATCAGGAGCACAAAAGCATACTTTTTACTGGCCACAGACTGCAATGCAACTTTTACAAACAGTCTGTATTTTTAAAGGGGATTTCACTGAACGACCCAACGAATGCGCTTTCAAAGTGGTGGACGGGGTTGGTGTCCATTAATAACTTCTGCGTTACGTTTGCTTTTGCAGTTTTTGAGGGTTTTGGCAGAAAGTTGTGGGGAATGAATTTATACTGCATGAGTCTCTGTGGTTTTTACTTTATACCACAGACACCACTTCCAGGATCTTTAAAATACACCAGAAAATTATTTAGTGAAAATGACGAGCTCTTGGGTAATTTTTTTTTTTTGGGGGGGGGAAGAAAAATCACATTAAAGTGATTTTTAAAGACCTGATCTAATTTCATACTTTTCCCTGTTAGTGCCAGTTGTGCCAGCAGTGGCTGGAGCAGCTCCCAGGGGTACCCACAGCCCCAAACCACCCACCCTCTGCCGGGCTGGAGGCAAAGAGCCTGTTGGGGCCTGTGCTGTTCCACCCCCTACGTCTTTGCTCTAGCAAACTCCTTATTTATTGCAAAGCGTTAGAGAAGTCATTCAGGGCATTCATAAACCAGCTCAGAGGACACTGGGTTGGTTTGTTCGGGTAGAGAAGACACTGAGCTCATCCTTTCACGCAAGAGGGACCTGCCTCCCAGTGATGGCCTCACCAGCTTCTCTCCCATCAAAGTAACAGGAGGAAATGCAAAAAAGCCTCGTTAACGAGGAGTTGCTCTGTCTTAACGTTAAATTACATCTACTCTGAGATTAGCGCCAGCATTTATAAAGAAACTACATCCACCGTAGTGGCAACAATTAAAATACAGCTGTCAGTTCCCTGTCCCTATCATGTGTGCGTAACACGCCTCGGCTGAGAGACCTTCATACACCCGAGGAACAGGCTCATTCAGGAAAAACCAGGTGGAGAAAGAAGATATCTGCAGTGTGCCTGACAGGGAGGAGAGCATGTTTGCTCAGAATATATTGGAGACCCAGATTTGGAGGAGGTCATGCTTGTGAAAATATTACCACTGTAATATTGCCAAGGTCACGTCTGAAGGCGGGTTTGGGCTGCTCAGGAGCTGGCGTGTTAAATATGTGCAGGAGCAGCACACCTGGAGCACCCTCCCCTTCCACTGCCTGCCCTCCCTTTTCACCCCAAACGCTGTTGATGTGTTCACCTCAATGTGTCTTTGCCTCCACCCCCTGACCTCCCTGCAGCTTGTGGACCCCCTAGTTCTCTCCAGACTTTTCTGGATCCCTAGTCCCTTCCAGACCCTTGTGGAGCTCCTTGTGGTGCTCCTTAGTCCTCTCCAGAGCCTTGTGGACCCTTGGTCCTCTCCAGACCCTCGTAGACCTCCTTGTGGACCCCTAGTTCTCTCCAGACTTTTGTGGAATCCTGGTCCACCCCAGACCATTCTGGACATCCTTGTGGACCTCTGCTCCTCTCCAGATCCTTGTGGACCTTCTTGTGGACCCCCCAGACCCCTTTCTCACCCTAAATGGCACATTTCCCCAGTTGCAAATCTGCTGTGGTGCACTGGTGGCACAACGGTGGCTGAACTGTTCTGTTTTCAGGAAACTTTTAATCAAATGCAATTTCAGAGAAGTGACTGTTTAATCTTGGCCTTAGCTGTTGGACTGCACCTTGGTGGATCAGTCGCTGGAGGTGGGAAGAGACGGGGCTCCCCCCAACCTTCCCTGTGAACTTCAAGCAGAGGAGAAAGGAGTAGTGGGTCGTTTGCAAGATCATTATCTGGAAAAGAGGGGGGCAGGAGGAGGGAACAGACACCAATAAAGGTGGGTTTTGGCTCATATCACAGAGACAAAGATTGCACTGGCAAAAACTTTGTAGAACAACCCAGAAAGCAACACCCCAGTGATTCTGCCTTTCTGGGTCACAGTGATGTGCTGGTCCAGAGCAGAGGAAGAACAGGAATTAGCTATATTTTATCAGCACTAATTTACACAGGTACAACCTGTGCTCCTGGGGTGGGAAGGGGCGGGGGGGTGGTGGTCTGTGAGACCCAGGGACGCTGGCCACGCTCACCGCAGACCCTCAGTTCATGTAAATTCATATTTATCCGCCTCGTCGTTCTTCTAAAAAGGCAGAGACATTTATTCTGAGCTTCTGTCATTTGTTTCCCTACTGGAATATCTTCCACAAACATTTCCAGCGTCCTCTCCCCTTGCAAATGAGTAATGGGGGAAAGTAACTTTGGAAATGACATTGCAATGTAATCATCCATATTGTGTATTGTGGTTAAAATTGATTAAAATAATATTGAAACTCCCCCAAGGGATTATGCAATTATAAGTCAAGTCCCAAATGGAAAAGGTTTTTGAGAACTTGGCAGATGTCTTAATGAAAATGAAGCATTATAGTAATATATTAGTGCTATTTGTATATTATTGACAGCAAGATCACTAAACTGTATAAATTACTGTCCAGAAGAATGGCTGAATTGTTTTTCTTGCAGGAAATTTTTAATCAAATATAATTTCAGAAAAATAATTGTTTAATTTTGGCCTTAGCTTTTGATCTGCACATTGATGGATCAATTATTAAACTGAGTTTTGGCCACTCATTTGCTTTGAAAGTTGACAGTTTAAATATTTGATTTTACACCCCTTTTGTTTTATTGCAAAATAAATTCTGGCTAATGCCATAGACTATTACTTGCAGCCTTGCGATAAAAGGTGGTAGAAAGCTCTCAACTTTTTTTTTTTCTGGAATAAAGCCCATTTCCTGGGACAGCCTCCTGCCCGGGCCAGCGTGGAGCAGGACGTGGGGGTGCCAAGGAGGACGGGCTCCCCTCAGGAGGGCAGGTAATCGGCCTCCACTCGGGGAGTTTGGAACCCTTTGGAATTCGCCTCATTGGGCTTTCGCTTAAAAGGGCTTGGGATTTGGTGGTTGTTTTCCTTTTGCCCTGCACAAAGCAGCCCTGAATAAATACCAATAAATACAGCACATTTATGGCAGTAGATTTACTCCTATACAGGGATTTCTGTTCCAGTGGTTAAGAAATAAACTGCTTGCCTGCAACTACACTATATTTTAGTCTCTAATTTTAAAAATACGCTGTATTTTAATATCTTTTTTTTAAACAGATACCAGTTTTTATGAAGCACTACATGAGTTGCTGATGGATAAATCAGCCAAGCATGGTTAAAGAGACCCTAATCTCCAGATGGTACCAGATCCATTTAATTGTATCCTCTGACCTCATCTCACCTGAGCCTGCATTAAAATCATAATACAGTTCAAGTGTAAAAATGATATAGTGTTTATTCGTCCTGTTTATAGGGGGGCAAACACACACTTAAATTCATGTGTCGAAAATTAGTGTAGTCATTTGAAAAGGTTGAGTTAGATCAAACTGACTCTCAGCGTTTTATTTGCCCTTTTTTTTTATTTAAATGGCTCTATTGCTATAGTTCGACATCTTTAAATGATGGAGGATGCTGAGAAGGGGGCAAAGTGGGTTTGTGGGGGCGATGAAGGTGGGCTCCAGCCCTGGGGAAGGGGGTCAGAGCTCTTGGTCTCATTCTTAATTTACAACAGAGAGCCACATGCGTGGTACAGCTATGGCAAATATTTTAATATTTCAGCAGCTCTTCCCCTCCCTGGTCCCATTTTCGCTACTCTCGCACATGGCCATGTCCTGTCCCACCTGGCAGGGTGTCCTGAACACACCAGGGAGGAGGTGTTTTTTCCTCCCAAAGAGGATTCCCAGTGTTTTCCCACTTTCCTCCCCGCACCAACACCCCCACCTTGGCCGTTCACCTGAAACCCTTCCTGCTATCCCCAAAAATAGGGATTTTTGCAGCAGGTGGTCAAGTTTTGCAGCCTCCTGATTGTGGGAGCAATTAATTACCCATCCTCACCCCATAGTCTTGAAATTCCATGCAAAATTCCATGCGTGTTGCTTTGTGCATCGACGTGGCAGCTGCTCTTCATCCCATAAGAACAAAATACTTCCCCACGGTACCGCTCTGCTGGGGGGCTGAGCCCCAACCCAAGGGGGGATGGAGGGGAGAAGAGGAACACAGGCAAATAACCTAAATTATTATGAATGTATTGACAGAGCCAGGTTAGCAGTTTTACTGCAGATATACTAGATTATGGAGAGAATTGAATAATTTATCCAGCAATTTTCACATAAGCAATATTATTAAAAATGAAGACATGAAAAAAGAGGTTAGTTATAGTGGGGAATATATATAGGCCATGAATAAATGTATTAGGCAGTAAGAGTAGTGAATGTTTTAGTAGGTTTAGACTAGATTAAAAAAACCTGTATTTGATTTCAACTAAGTCCTGAAATATCTGCTGAGAAAAAAAGCACGGCTTATGCTGAGCAAAGCCAGAATGGATGTATTTAAGAGATGGGTAGATGTGGTGCTGAGGGATGTGGGTCAGTGGTGGGTTTTGTCAGTGTTGGGTTGATGGTTGGACTCAATGACCTTAAAGGTCCCTTCCAGCCCAGACAATTCTGTGATTCTATGTGCTGGGGGAGGGCTGGGGGTGGGCTGGGGGCTCCTCTGCACCATGACCACACCACGCAGGGATCACATCGCCCCATTCCCACAATGAGCCCCACACTGTCCTGGTGTTTTCCAGGGTATTGTCCTGGTGGCCATCACACATGAGGCTGGACTGGGATGGGGACTGGGAGCAGGACAAGGTGGCCCTGCTGGTGGCCCTGCTGGTGGCCCTGGGGCAGTGGGGAGTGGGATTGGCCCAGCGCAGAGGTTATGGAAATGGCAGGAGAAGTCCCCAGCGCAGACACCGGAGTGTTTATTTTTGTTTCCTATTGAGTTCCTTTTTATCTCTCCTCCTTATGGTTATCTCTTCTCCCCCCTCCCGCGCTTTGGCAAAGGAGCCGAATACTGATGAGGCGTAAGCTGGTAAAGTCCCAGCATTTCCAGGCGGTGGGTTTGGGAACGGGAGGTTAGTCTGACTAATTAGCCTGGAGGATTTTTGCTCCCCGGGCACACGGGTCAGGGTATTACAATAACAGCCTCTCCGCCTCCTGTGCCGCGGGCACCGGTGGCTGCCGGCAGCACCGGCTCTGGTTCGGCAGCCCGCGGCTGGGACCACGGGTCCGGGGCCAGGAGGGGTCCCACGGGCTGGGCTGCCCGTCTTCTCCAGAAACTTTGAATAACGACCAAGACAAGGCTCTGGAAGCCCCGTTATGTACGTGCCTGAGGCATGTGCAGAGACAAAAACATCTCTGGGATTTTTAGGATCTAAATTTTAGAATTTTTTTTTTACGAAAAAAAATACATTGTTATGTTTTGACTAACCCACACCAATTTGTTGTCGTTTAGACAATTATTCTGTCACCCAATGACCCCTGCCCACCCAGAAGAGGAATCAGGAGAAAAACCAAGGAAACCTGAGCGTTGAAATGCAAGCAGATTTAATAGAAGAAGAAAAAATAATTATATTAAAGAGCCAGTATTGATCCTGATACCAATATAAAATACACAAGAGCTGTCCCCAGCCCATTCCCCCAGCAGAAGCCATGTCCCATGTGGGACCCTGCCAGCGCTGCGCCTTCGGGAGGAAGGGAAGGACTCAGGGCTCCAGCACCGGGGCAAGGAGTTCTCAGGATCCCAGCCATCAAGGGAGAGAGAGAACTCCTCAGCAAACTTTCTAATTTCTATGGAATGTGCCGTTCATGGTATGAAATAACCCTGTTGGTGGCTTGGGTCAAGTGCCCGGGTCTCGCTCCTCCTCGTCCCCGCACCTGGGGAGCTCAGAAACACCGAGATCTTGGAACCCACACCCCAGAGCTGGCTGTAAAGGGAATATTTGCACCAATTCAGACACTGGAGTCTTCTTAAAGTGCAATTTTCCCAGGCATTAGATGAGAAATCAGTCATGTGTCACTCAAACCAGGATGATATATAGTTGGGTGGGGGAATTAGGGGAATTTGAAGAATTTGGGTGCTAGCTGTCGGTGGTGGTGCAGGCAGAGCTGCCCCTGCCTGGGCCCATGCATGGCAGGCGTCCCTGAGCTCCGCAGGGGACCAGGTAGGGACCATCTCTGGAAGCTGAGAGGCACCATAGGAGGTTTTAGCACAGGATTTCCCTGGTGTGGATCATGGAGCAGAGTGTG
The DNA here is from genome assembly GCA_025774025.1 of Xenus cinereus. Lineage (NCBI taxonomy): Eukaryota > Metazoa > Chordata > Aves > Charadriiformes > Scolopacidae > Xenus > Xenus cinereus. Next base: position 12,843 of record JAOXJK010009541.1, on the reverse strand, counting down.
GAGTGAGGTTTGCCTAAAGTACAGCTGAAATAGATTTTAAGTATAGTTATAGGGGTACAAACCCACTTTTCCAGGTGCCAGCTGTTATACAGGGGTCCTGTGACAGCCCCATCCCATCCGTCCCATCCGATCCACATCCCAGCCCCATCCCATCCCTCCTGTCCCATCCTATGCATCTTGTCCCATCCTACTGGGGGCTCTGTGTCCCTCTGGGTGCAGGGGCAGAGGACGCCCGGGATTCCCTTGGGAGCATCACCCCATGCTGGGCTGAGGCTTCACCTTTCAGTCACAGGCAAGGAGCAGGCCTATATTTTAAATATTGTAATTTAGGATAAATAAAGCCAGCGAGTGGTTACCCGTGACAAAAGCGCACGCAGCAGCAGCGTGTGCCCCTTGCCATTCACAAAACATATGCTAATTGGAGGTAAATATCATCTATCCTTGACGAGCCTCGCAAAGTCGGGTCTGGCTTATAAATAGGAAAAAGCTCTCCGGCAGCCGCCAGCGGTTTGCAGGGTGTGTGGGTCTCACCACGGACACCGGGAATGTCTGGCCGGAGGGTGCCGGGCTGGGGAACACGGCCAGTGCCGGGGGTCTGCCTGCCCTGGGGGGCACCCCGAGGTTTTGGCCAAGCCCCAGCGCAGGCAGCACCCAAGGGTGCCGGTGTCTCGCCGGTGGGATGGGCTCCCGGGGCCACCACCAGCCTCCCAAACCCCAACCACCCCTGCTCGGTGGAGCTGCGGTGGCTGAAAGGAGCCGAATGAGCTGAGAGAGGCTTTAAATCCCTGGTCCCTTCCAGCCCCGCGCCGCCGCTCCGGCCCCTCCGACAGCACGACTTTTTGGTCTAATGGTGCTCTCCTTCGGTGCTGCTTCTTCACATCTGGTCGCCAAAGAGTCACTCTGTCACCCTGCAGCCTGCTAATGAGATCCCCCATTTAATTAATACCATAAGAATTTTAATTCTGACTGAATCAATTTAACGTGATGTGATTTTGTCAGCTCTATTCCCCAAGTAAAAAGTGAGCCTGATGCTTATTACATACATCATTTCACGGGCTCTGCATTCCCTGCTGACTTAAACAAATTCTAATTAAGACTAATTAAAGCATCATTTATGAAAGCGCTTGTGATAGCTATGCAAACATTCTGGGTGGGTATGCTTTGCATAATAATTATCCTAGTTAATATTAAGGCTAGGTCCTTGGCAATTAGGTCTTTGAAACAGAGAGTTATTCTGAATTTAGCCCTTTTCACTGTTAGCAATTAATAACCAAAAAAATAATGTGCTAAATTTATGTAGTGACTTCATTAACCAGATAAATTTAGAAGGGAGTAGTATTGTTTGCATTTTTAAGTTTGGGCCCGGTTTTTAAGCCAGTTATTGAAGGGCAGAGCGGGGCTGGGAGGGCGCTGTGTCCCCGCCGGGGGGGTGGTGACGCCTGTGGTGACACCCAGGATGCAGAGTCACCTCGCTTCGGGAACGTCCCATCCCACCCCACATCCCAAGGCTGGCGACAGAGCAGGAACTGGCAGTTTTAAAACATTTTTAAACAAATGAAAGACGAGTTTGGTTCGGTTGGGTCTGCTTTTCTGAGCCAGTTTGGAGAGACGTCTGGATTCCTGCAGCAGAGGATGAAGTCTGGGAGCGGAGGGGAGCAGGGAGGGATGGGAATTCGGCCACTGCTGGGTCCGCACTGACCAAATGAACATTTTCACCCGTTTCATAAAACCGAACGCTTTCCCAGCCCAGTGGAGGGACCTGGCTTTCCCAGGTTCCCGGCGCTGGCACAGCCTTCTCTGGGACACGCCACATACTCTGCTTTTCTCCGTTCTAACGCCGGGGCAGAGAGTGGCCCCGGGGCGGTGGGTAACGGCTCTGCTCCCTAAATGCTTCCCAGGGGGAAAAAGTTGAGAACGCTGAACCCCCCAGCCTGGTGTGGAGCACGACTTGAACACAGTTCCAGGAGACGCTGCAGGACCCAAGGTGACATTAGGATAAAAGGGTTAAAAAAAAACCAAAACAACTTTCATGCACTTCCCAAACACCTGGTGTGTTTGACATGAAAAAACCCCAGCCTGTGGATTTCAGCAGCAAGTTCTCGTTTCCAAAGGCTTTTGGAGGCAGCCCTGGCTCAGGTGCTGTTTTCCAGTGGCTGTTCCATACATTCCATACACCAAAACCCATGTGTCACTTCAAACACATATTTTTACTGACCGAGTTCTGCCTGGCCCATAACTTTCTCTGTCAAATGAAGGTGACATTTAGTGCATCCAGCGGATTCCTAATGAGAAGGGTTTGTGCTCCATGAGGTCAGCATCTTCCCAGGAGACCCCGGTGAGGTGGGCTGGGGAGAGCAATCTTGCTCTTCACCACTATTTTCTTTGGGTTTTTCTTCTCTGTTCTTGGCTGTTATTTGTAATTTGGAGAGAAAAGTGCCTGCCAGCCGCCTGGCTCAGCCGAGACACCTCTCTCTGGAGGCAGAAGGGCTCGGGCAGCGCAGGCTCTGCCTGGATAACCGGGAGGCAGGAGAGCCGCCGGCTTCCTCCCCTGGCAGCACGGTGGAAATGTGGAGATATTGGTGATTTAACCCTGTGAGCAGAGAAAACCTGCTGTGCCTATGGCTGTAACTGCCCTTGCTCTGGAAATGAGAAACGCTGACCTCAGCTGAGGTCTGTCCTGAAGAAACATCAAAGGAGAAACTCGGGATAAGTCCATGTTGGGAAAAGAGACAGTGTCAGAAATGTCAGGACAACCATCCCCAGTCCCGGAGTCTCCTGTGCCATGCACCCGGGAATTACAACCGAGCTGGGGATGCTCTCCTCCAACAGAGGACTTGATGATC
>JAOXJK010009541.1:0-7500 GCA_025774025.1 Xenus cinereus | reverse complement strand
ATGAAATCAATGTGAAGGGCAGGTACCCAGTGTTATGGGGTGCCCCTCTCTGCCAGGGGGCTGACAGCCCACCCCCCTCCCTGTCCCCCCTCCCTGTCCCCGCTCCCGCTTCCACTGCCCGGGGCAGAGCAGCAAAAACCTCTAAAACCTTGGAAAGAGGGGTTTGCAGCACAACTCCCCCCCCGAGACAGGGGCTGAGGGACTGTCCATACTGGTCTCACAGCTGGGATGTTGTCAAGAACAGGTAGTTAATGGTGTCACATGCCCCGTCTCATGGACCTCTGGCTGGAGGAACAGGAGCCGTCACTCCCCAGCTGAGAGTCCCCCCGTGTGCCCTTACCCCGGCTGCTAACTTCCCTCCAAGAAAAGAAACCTGTTTAATGAAGGGAACGTATCGCCCTCGATTTAACTTTTGCAAAGTTAAAAGCCTTGGCTGCGGGGGGCTGCTGAGGCGGGGGAGGGATGGGGATGGGGGGTGGGAGCATCCCCCGGGAGCCCCGGGGAGGAGCGAGACCCGGGCACTTGCCCCAAGCTGCCAACAGGGTTATTTCTTACCACGGACGGCACATCCCGTAGGAATTAGAAAGTGTGCTGAGGAGTTCTTTCTGTCTCAGAGAGAATCGTGCATTTTATATTGGTATCGGGATCACTATTGTCTCTTTAGTGCTATTGTTAGTTATTCAGCCGTCTTCTATTAAAGCTGTTTACATTTCAAGCCTAGCCTTTCCTTGTTTTTCCCCAAACCCCCTTCCCGGGTGGGGAGGGGTCACAGGGTGAGAGAACGATTGTCTGAACGACAACAAGTTGTGGTGAGTTCCCCAAACCACGGCAGCCCCGCCAAGGGGGGACCCCGCAGCCCCTGCCTCTGCCGCAGCTGCGGTTCTCATGCCCACGGCGGGGAACGGCCTCCGAAGGTCCCTTCCTGCTGGGCTGGCTGCAGAATGGCACTAAAACAGGAAAATTAACCCTCAGCGGGGAAAAGGTCCAAAAAAACCCAGCTCCTTAATTAATTAATTATTTTCCTCAATGCTCTGCCCCTAATTCCCCCCCACCAGCTCCTTCCTATGCTCATGACAGCACTTTTTGGGGTGCTTTTGGACCCGGCGTCCTCCTGCCCTCTGTCTGGGCACCACCTAGCCCTCCTTGGCCACAGGCGGGACACGCCGTTAGCCCAGCCGGGCTCTTGGCCGTTTGCTTTATGAGTTTAGGAAAACGATGTGCCGTTGATAGGAAATCCTCCCCGCTCCTCTGAACGTGGCGCTGCCCCCGGGGGAAAGGAGATTGCCACCTCGCACAGCATTTCCTGGGGTTTCTCACACTCTGAGACAGACAGATTTATGTACATATCTGTATATTTATGTATAAACCCACACATTTATATATACATATATACAGGTAAATGCCTCCATGTGTGTGCATGTATATAAACATACATCATATATATAAAAATAAAATTTATATTAATAAATAAATTGTATGCATATAAAACACAATAACTTATATATAAAATATGTATCAATGAATAATTTTTATAGATATATAAAAGCATGTATTAATAAATAATTAGCAAATAGACAATCTCACGATCCGTAAGCACTTTGTATTCCAGCTTATTCTCCACGGGAAGCCTTTGGATTGGCAGCCTGTAATCTCCCATCTCCCGCCAAAACATCACCCTGAATAATGTCTATTTGCTCTAAAACCTCGCCGATCGAGAGAATTTACACTTCGCCCTCGGCCCCGTGTGATGTGCGGGGCCGGGCAGCCACGTGGCGGCAGAGACCCGAGGGAGGGGACACTGCAGGAGGGATGTCTGGGCATCTGGGGAGCGAACCCACCCCTGGGGTCCAGCATCCCATGGCGAGGATGCCCGGGGAGCCCGCGTCCCTCCCGCGGCCAGGGGAGGAGGGCACGGGGTGGCCGAGGGCGAAAGCCCCCTGCACAGGGCAATATTGGCCGGTGGCCGGCGTTATTAAACATGCAATATCCCCGCTCGGAGTGGTGGGAGAAATGATATAAAATTTCATATACCCAACATGGTGTATAAACAGGCTAAATCCCTATACATTTTAAACCTTCAGCAGTCTAAAGGTTAAAGCCTGTCAGCTGGATTTCACAGATTCCGGGAAGGAATGGAGAAGTCACGCCAAGTCCTCATTGTATACCAGTGATCAAACATCTCCTCATTACACTTCAATATTGTTGCCTCTAAAGGTCACCATTGCTGAACATAATCACACAAAATCAAAACTGCAAACTTTATATATCATAGAGGTAGTAAATAGCTCGGAGGTTTATTTTCTGGTGCCTGAACAACATTCTGAGCCCATTTATAAATTCCTGGGTGCTGTGGCATGAACTGAGCGCATTCGCAGAGACTAACAAAAGCTTCAATTAAATCAATTTCCTGTAAAAAATATTCAAAATAATTTATTAGGTCAGTACCAACTGGTCTAATCAAGCAATTGTTCCTCAGCAACTTTAATTTGCATAATTAAAAAAGAAGAAATTTGATTATTTAAAAAAAAACCAGCAGATTTTTAAGAAAATGATTTCTAGGTCAGATTCCTTGAAACGCTTCATCCTTGACGTGAAGAGGACCCCAGAATTTATTGAGATGTTTCTAGGATGCGCTGTAAATCCCGGATTGCTCCATTATTTAGCTATTCACTGGTTTTACTGGGCGTTTGTTTAGCCCATCCGCCGCCTCCCCAGCCGAAGGCGGAGGCTCATCCCCAGCTCGCAGGCTTGTCCGGAGACCGACCCGGAACACCGTGCCCCCTTCTTTCATCGAAATGAAAGACCAAAAATTTAGATCTGGGATGGACACTTTGCCCAACTCAGGTCAAGACAGGGAAGGGAGACCGATGGGTAAAACAAGGAATTTTGCAAGAGGGTGGATTAATGGATGAGAAGGAAAATTTCCAGCAGCCAAAATTATTTGCAAGCCTGTTGTCAAATTCAGCCCGGGGCAAAATCTGAAACAGGAGGAGATATAACTCAGAAAGATTTTGGCTGTCGGATTTACTTTTCAAAGGACTATTCAGCCAACTCAAACAGAGTTTTTTGTCTTTGTGAAAAAAAAATCCAGTGATTTTCATGCTGGCCCAAAGGGCCCAAAGCATTTTCATGCTTTTATGCCAGTTTTCCGTTCAATCCCTGAACTAGAAAACCTGCACCCTTGGCCAGAAGGTCGTGTCCCTGCCACGCTCCAGAGGTCTCCCCAGGCTTTTCCCATCCCTAGGGCAGGAAAGGGGGTGAGGGTGGACCTCCCCTGCCCCAGAGAGCGCCAATGGGGACAGCCCTCATGGAGCATCCATTGGGACAACCTTCATGGAGCACCCATGGGATCAGCCCTCATGGAGCACCCACAAGGACAATCCTCATGGAGCACCCATGGGATCGGCCCTCTGCTCTGCTCTATCAAATGGGAGCGTGACTCAGGAACCCGGTGGCATATCTGGGGCTTTAGCCACACGGCTTAACCTCTTCGAGGCGACTCTCAAGTGTATGTGCTAAAAGCCAATTCTCAGCAGTTTATTTGAATTGCAGGATAAGGCCTGGCTGGCTGGTTTCTCCATCTGGAGGGCTTTCTTCCCCTCCCTTCCTGAAGGATGCTGCGCAGGTATTAACAAGCATGAGAGTGGAAACCTGACAGCTACCTGCTAGATTTCTGCCTTTGCAAAGTAAAGACTCAAAGGAGATGAAAATGCCCGTTAATAAGATTATCACCCTGCTTTTGATAGCTAAATCTGTGCCACCAGGCTGTCCTCTGCTGAGCAGAAGATGGCAATCATTGCTCAAGTCCCAGCTTTTTGCTTCTGTGTGCAGCGTCTCAGCCGAGCTCTGTCACCCAACGGGTTCCCAGCAGCAGCAGCACGTCACTGGTCATCAGGAACACCTAAACTCACCACAGACAAACAGCCCGTCTGCCAAGGGCTGCTGCAAAACAGCTTGTTTTCGCATCATTCCCCTAATGGGGAAGCCACCCAAGGAGGGCTCGGAGGAGCGAGACCCGGGCACTTGCCCCAAGCTGCCAACAGGGTTATTTCATGCCATGGATGGCACATCCCATAGAAATTAGAAAGTTTGCTGAGGAGTTCTCTCTCTCCCTTGATGGTTGGGATCCTGAGAACTCCTTGCCCTGGTGCCGGAGCCCTGAGCCCTTCCCTTCCTCCCGAAGGCGCAGCGCTGGCAGGGTCCCACATGGGACCTGGCTTCTGCTGGGGGAATGGGCTGGGGATAGTCCTTGGGTATTTTATATAAATATTGGGATCAATACTGATTCCTTAGTCATATTGATGTTAATTATTTAGTTTTATTCTATTAAATCTGTTAATATTTCAATGCTCATGTTTTTTTGTTTTTTCTGATTCTCCTGCCCAGGTGGGGAGGGGGTCATTGGGTGATGGAATAATTGTCTAAACGAAAATAAATTGTTGTTGGGATTCTCAAACCATAACACCCATGTGCTCCAGACCCCTCACCAGCTCCGTTGCCCTTCTCTGGAAATGCTCCAGCACCTCCTCCCGTGCCCTCCCTCCATCCATACTCCATCCATCCATCCATACTCTGTCCATCCAGCTGAGCCGCTGCGGATTTCAAAGGGACCTTGGAAAACACAGCCTGTGTGTCTGCCTGGAGTTCAAACCTCAGCCCCGACTCTCTGCAGCGTGCTCTGCTGCCCAGGGGAAAAAAAAAAAAAAATCACCTCTTTGCTGTTATCCCAGGGATTTAACACGGGTTGGGGTCCGACCGCTTCCCGTGCAGCCCCCGCTCTGGTGGAGCCTCCTCCTGCCACGTTCCTGCTGCGGCACCAGGAGGGACGAGCCAGGGGGAAGCCCAGGAGGGTCCCTGCCTGGCGTGAGCAGGGAAACACAACCCGAAAGTCACTTGGAAATGGCAGGACACGTCCCCCGGCAGGGCGGGATGGAGACAGGAGGTAGGGTTGGGGTGCCGGGGGCCACCACGGCCGTGCTGGCTGGGCCATCACCGGGAGCGGGTCCCGGTGGGTGGCCGGGACCTTTGTTTTCCCCGCATTGTCCCCCGTCCCTATTCACTGCTCAAACAGATTTGCTGCGCGGAGGGTCTGCAGCGCGCTGATACGGGAGGCGCTCGGCGCCGGCGCTCCTGTTTGTACGGGTGAGAGGTTTTATGCCTTTATGTTGGAAAGTTAAACACAATGCAACAGTTTGGTAAATAAAGATGAGGTTCCTTGTTCTCCGCCGGCGAGGGACGGGGACCTCGGGCAGGCGGTGCCGTGCCTGGAGCCAGGAGCGGGGCGTCCCCAGGCGCGTGTGAGCAGTATCGCTTACACGCACCTTGCTTTGTTTCTACCAGATTTACACCAAACCGACCGGTTGTGTGCGAGTGCTCCGCAAGGGGCTCTGCCCGGCATCCCTTTGGCTGGGCTCGGGGGTCCCATCCTCTCCCCGTGGCGGGCTCCCACACGGGCTCTGCCCACGCAGGAATCGCCCCCCTCGTATTTTCCCCATGAAACATCGTCACTATTTTAAAAGTCCCGTGGGGAGCGGCAGGGACCGGGGGCAGGAGCCCTCCCGCGCCAGGGGAAGGCGCTGGAAGGCGCGGGAATAAATGGCCTCATTCAAAGCGGGGCTGAAAAACACCACATTGATCCGATGGTTTCAAACGGCTTTTCAATAGCAGCGAACAGTGGCGTCCCGCTGAGTTCAAAAGATGGTCTTGTCTGGGCTGAAACAAGGCCCTTTAAGCATTGCCATCATTCAGGACGTTTCAGACGCACACTCTTGTGCTGCCTCCCTCCCCCTCTCCCCTGTGGAAACTTCCCCATATAATTGATCTTTTCAGGAAAAGAGAATAACAGACTCGGGGTCCCATCCTCTGGCAGCGGGAGTCAATGGGAATTTGGCTAATGACTCTCCCGGGAGCAGAACGAGCCTTCGATTTCCAATAGGGAAAGCGGCTCGGAGCTCCAGGAGGAGGTTTAATACAGTGCCGGGGCTGAGGGAGGGGATGGAATGTGCTCTGACACCGCGCCGGGGACCAGCACGTGCCGGGACCCTTCCCCTGTGGACCTTTGTCCCCTCCAGGGCAGGGGAGGCAGAGCACAGGGACAACCCAAGGCTTGAGCCCTCGGAAAGTTCACGTTTAGAACCAAACTCGGCTTCCGTCTGTTCCTTTCCAAAGGATGCTGGTTTACAGTGACACCCCAGCTCTGTCACGTGCTTTTCTCGTGTTCTCCACCAAAAAAAAAAAAGTCAAAATCCTGCCAGGAGCTGCAAAGGATGCCCTGTGCCCTATGGGTATGTCCTGTGCCCATGTCTGGCTGCTGCCACAGCACGGACCCACGGCCACCGCCAGCTCTGGGGGTCCTCGGACCCCACACTGAAACTCCTCCTCTGCAGGAGATGCCCCCTTCCCACAGTGACACCCATCATGGCACAAACCCTCTCCCAGGTGGAAAAAAGGGTGATTTTACTAATGCTTTTATTGAAAGCAGGGCGATGACTTGGAGACTGAAGTGCCCCCTAATCTTGTGCCAAGAGATGCAGAAACGGATTCTGCATTTTCCCATTTTTCCAGGAAAGCTGTGCAGGGGCTATTTGATCAACACGCAGGCACCTCGGAGGCGGTGTGTCAGGCTGGTGCCACGCAGATGGGCGCTCTGCACAACCAGAGTTTGCTGCCTTTTACCATGACAAAGGATTCGGGCTCCTATGAATAAATCTGTAACTAGGACCACACACGATTATTACGCTTAATACCAATTGTCCCTCATTAATGTTTCAGAGGAGCGATTAGCATTTTGAGGCAAACAAGGTGTACTTAGTTAGCGGGACATGACCCAGCTGTCAGTAAATTATATCTATGATTAATGATCTTCAGAGGCAGAGAGCTCCGCCTGGGCAGCGGCGAAGAGCCGGGGAGGGAGGGGAGGTCGCAGCCAGTGGTGGGACAGCCACGGGGGCACGTCTCGGCTGGAACCCCAGCTGTCAGTCCAGATGGGGCGCAAGGTAAAAGGAAAAAGGGGTCTGAGGGCATTTCCTTAAAGCAAAGGGTATGGGAACAGTCCTGAAGCAGCCGCCCAGCCCAGTGCTGACCATTGCTGTGGATGTGGACCTGGACCTGAAAGCACCAGAGGCACCATTGCCTCCAGGGCATCTTTGGCCATGATGCTCAAACCCCCACCCCCCGGCCCCAGGCACCTCAGCTGGCCTCAGCAGGGTGGTATAGGCACAACAGGACCATCCAGAGGTGCCCCAGACTGAAATCACACTTTCTTCACCCTTTTTATGCCTATTCAGGTGCCCAACAGCATCCTGGCCTGTGTCAGGAACATCATGGCCAGCAGAACTGGGGCAGTGATGGTCCCTCTGGACTGGGCAATGGTGAGGTCCCACCTTGAGGGCTGTGTCCAGTTTTGGGCCCCTCACAACAGGAGAGACATTGAGGTGCTGGAGCGTGTCCAGAGAAGGGCAACGGAGCTGGTGAGGGGTCTGGAGCACAAGTCTTGTGAGG
>JAOXJK010009540.1:0-23740 GCA_025774025.1 Xenus cinereus | reverse complement strand
GGTTTCAGGTGGGATAGAGTTAATTCTTTCTAGTAGCTGCTGTATTTTGGATTTAATATGAGAATAATGTTGATAACACAGACTGTTTTAGTTGTTGAGTAATGTTTACATTAGTCAAGGACTTTTTCGGCTTTCCATAGAAGCTGAGAGGGGAGCACAGACAGGACAGACTGGCCAAAGGAATATTATGTACCATGAACATCATAAGTAGGATTGGTTTGGGAGCAGGAATCTGCCATCACTGCTCAGGGTGGGCTGGCTAATCAGTCCTCAGGTGGTCAGAGCAACTTGTGTTGGATCACTTTATCTTGTATATTGTTATTTTCCTCTTCCATTACTGTTCTATTAAACTGTTGTTATCTCAGCCCACAAAGTTCTTTCCCTTCCTTTTCTACCTCTTCTCCCTGCCCCACTGTGGAGCAGAGAGTGGTTGTGGTCACCGAGTGTCTGCATGGTCCTAGTTGCTGGCTGGGGTTAAACCAGGACAGACATAAAAGTGGAAGAGAATAATCACATGTGGTTACTGTAGGGAAGGACATACATAGAGCTTCCATTTCTATCAGGAAGGATTCAAAAGCTTCGCTCTAATTTGGAGGTGTCAGAAGAGTGCTCTATAAACCTAGCATCTTATGAGGAATGCAAAGTAAGTACTTGTAGCATCTGGAGATGTTGAGGACAGGGGGAAGAAGGCAAAACAGCATGACTAAAAACTGATCATAAATTCTTATTAAAAAACATGAAGTTGTGAAATTGATTTCTGCAGGTTGAGGCATAGATTTTGAGCACAAGTAAAAGAGATGATGTTAATGTGGATAATGAGAATACTTAGGCTAGGAATTTGTGTTTTTTAGATGAACTTCCACCTTGTAGTTTGAAACAGGTTTCCTGTTGGGACAAAGTACTTCCTAAAGATGATGTAGGTGACACACTTCAAGGTCCTAGTACTGATCTCTGTAGTCAATAATGTGGCAGACCATTCTAATGAATAATTTATTATTTTGCGGGAAATATTAAGTAAACATAAACTTGTAAACTGGTTTTAAATCCAGGTCTGAAACTTTCTTGTTTCTTTCCATTTACCTAAACTGGAATGAAAATCCCATAAACACTTCTTAAAGTAAAAGATCAAATTCCTCTACCTTGCCTTTCCTTAATGATTTCAAAATAAAAGCAGACAGGGCAAAACTGATGCTTTTAGGGATGTCATATAAAACCTTCCCTTTTAACAAAAAAGCTTGCTGAATAGCGGCCACTTTAATCCAGGTGCTGTTTCTGTGTTCAGAATAGAGTGGATTTGATCCATGCTTCCAGAATGGAGAAGTGTTTGAAATACTTCTTTGCCTATGTTTCTTTTTAAAAGTGTATATATAGTAAACTTACTGCTCTTTTGTAGTATTGTAGTAATTTTTCTTTCAAGATTAGTCCAAATGATGCACTTCACACTTACATAATTGTCTTTTTTTAATTTAGCTCGGCAGTTGACTGTGCAGATGATGCAAAATCCTCAGATTCTCGCAGCCCTTCAGGAGAGACTTGATGGTCTGGTAGGAACATCTACAGGATATATAGAAAGGTACAGTATTTGTTCAGTATGAACAGAGTGGTATAAATGGTTCTTTTGGTTTCTGAACAGTATTATTTGTAGCATTAGTAGTCATAAACCACTGTGCTGCCCAGATGGACTGTATTCGTCTTCCTGCTATCTGGAGTGCATCTCAGAATTGAAGAGTTTATTCAGGCTTTTATGAAGAAAAGAATGCTAAAATATTTACAGTGGCTGACCTTGTTGCCTGCAGTTACAGTATGGCACACTTCTTTTAAAAGATACTTTCCTGCTACTTAGAATGGCTTTTGTAGCTTTGCCTTAATTGTGAAACATCAGTTATGGTAAGGATGCACAAATACTTAAAAACCTACTGTCTCTACTGTAGTCATTTTTTAGTTTGAGTGTAATGAGGAATTAATAAAAAAAGGAATGTTGTATCAGTACTTCATGTGATCTCCTTATGTGTCAAAACTTGTAACAGTCTCTTCCTAAAATGTACTTGATCTGCATTAACAGAATTTTCTGGCTCTTTTATGTGTTTTCTGATTGTGTATGAACATTTCATGACATCCACAGGAATTGTAACGTATACAACTGTCCTGTGATAAGGTTCTACATTACTATTGACTTCAACTGAGACAGCTACTGAGTAACAGGCACTACTGTTGCTACTCCTACTCACACCACTTTCCTGTTAAGAAAAGCCCATTTAACTAACAACCTTCCCTAATAAATACTGGCCCAAGAAAGAGCATGGAGTCAAAGGGTACCCAAGTTCTTTCTCTTCGGGATACTGTACGCTACAAGCTTTTTAGATCAAAGTTTTTTTTCTTCTGTTTTTCAACAGGTTTTGATTAACATCTACTAATCTTTCAGGTCCTTGATCTAAGAAGCAAACAAAAGTGGTAACATTGATTTACATGGCGTTCTTCTAGTCAGCTGCTCTCTAAGATACTGTGCCATTTCTTCATCAATTCCAAGTACAGTAGTGCATTCTCTATCACAAAAGCATTGCAACTTTGCCAGTGTACCAAATGCTTACCTAGCTTGCAGTACAAAAATAACTGAAAAACATGTGTGACTTGAGTCCGCACTTTCTCTACAAATGCATGCTGACTTAACCATGCTTTACAGGTGCCTCTTACACATCTTCCCAAATATCGTTTTGAGCTTACTTATCTGCAGAGTCTAGACACTGAGATGACACGAAAGTCAGGGATCTTAAAAGCCTGTTATGTGGGCTGTCAAGGAACTAGACGCATAAGCTGGTAGGAAACTAAACAGGTTCCAGGAAAACATCTGTCTGCTCAGGCTTAGAATTTGCTAATTGCTTGGCAGCAATCCAATAACTTACTTTGTCACCTGTGCCTGGCCACAATTATTTTAATGAAAATTGCTTTCATAGAGTAGGATTTCCCTCAACTGCTTGCAGGAGGTTGTATTCTTGTGTAATCATAACACTTGCTAGTGGCTGATACTCAGAGCAACAGGTTTTACTTGTCACTGTTGTACTTGTGCATCCAGTTCAGATTTGTTGGTCTGCTTCTCCATTTTGGATTTACTTTGTAAGAGCTGTCTCTCCCATGAAACTACCTTTCTTTTCTAAAAGTACAGAGTTTATAAAGGTAGTGAATGTTCAAATTTCAAAATTTTTACTAGTTGGCGTGGACTGTAATGAAACATAGCTTTGACACATGCAAAAGATTCTAGATTCTCCAATAAAGGGGTTAAAATCTTTACTTTGACATACTAAGAGTTGGACATGCTGCACTACCTCTTCGAAATTGCATAGTGCTTTATATGCTGTTGCTAGGATCAGTACTTCTAGTCTCGGTACATGCATGTGGTGTTAAGTGGGTGATTGTTGTATCACTTACCTGTGTGCGGTCATATTAATTTTCTTCCTTAAAACTTTTTTCTTGAACTAACTGAACCTGCTACTTAAGTTGCTGTTAGTTCTGATATTTTACTTAAAGATAAAAATTACAGCAAATTATTAACTCGACTAACTTCTGGAAAATTGTTAGAGTAACAAGAAAGTTATCAATCCTTTATGAGCATACTTGACTAAATTTAAGTGTATTTGGTAGGTTATGTAGCAGATGCATTGGATGGTTAAGGAAAATCTTGATTTAACGGTGATATGCATATTATCTTAGTAACCAGAAATAGTATATTCATCTTGAGCATAAAGCTGTCTGGGAGAAAGGTTCTGCATTTTAAAGTGAACAGGGATGTAGGAACAAGTGCTTGTTCTACCTAATAGAGGTAAGGCAGCTTTAGTAATTAATACAAACCTTCAGTGTTAACTAAGCTATTGTATTCTTGCTTACTTCCTTTAACCTGAAGCTGGTTCTAACAATTAAGAGCAGGTGTTTACTACTGTATTCTAAATAATGTGGCACAAGTGCTTAAATAAAATAAATACGGGAAGCTAACATAGTAATCTTCTGTAGCCATATGCTGGTGTTTGGCCCACCTCACAAGGCAATGGTGGCTGTCAGCAATCTACCCCTTGAATCTCAACAGTAGCCTTGATGTAGGTAACTTTCTCTCCCAACTGTAAGTCTCTGTTAGCATATTTTACTAAAGTGAAACTCGTATTAAAGAGTGGTAGCTGACAAGTTTTTATAGTGAAGATTGCATTAATAGCAGGTGGCTCATTTAGCAAAACAGTTCTGGCTTGCTTTGGGAGTGACAGTTATATATTAGAAGACAGTAGTACCAGCTGCTTTCCTCAGTGAAACAAAATTGTGAATTTTGTAGATTAGCTTCCTTGGTGAAGAATAACTTGGTTGTCTTAACTTTCATAAAACCAAGCCAATTAGTGATACAGCCTTTCTTAATTATGCTCAATTGTATGAATTTACTATGCTGCTTATATATAATGTAAAACTTGTTTACAGTATGAAGTTTTATTGCACAAGTTTGTTTCATGATTGACTCAAGTGTTTGGAATACTATAGTTCTAACTGAGGTTAAGCCTCAGTTTAAGAGCTTGTGCTAACAGTTTCAATCTGCATGGTACAGTGGGTCATAGTTTTGATTTATACAGCTTTCTAAAGCTTAAAATAGAGTGTAAGAGGGGTTTTGATGCAAATTAGTTAACTTGCAAGTGGCCTTGTTAAGGAGGTGTAAATATGTGCTTAGAATGCAGTGTTAGTAACAGTTCTGTCACTGAATTTTTCAGCTTGCCTAAAGTTGTTAAAAGACGTGTCAATGCTCTCAAGAACCTTCAAGTTCAGTGTGCACAGATAGAAGCAAAGTTCTATGAGGAAGTCCATGAGCTGGAAAGAAAGTATGCTGCTCTCTATCAGCCCTTATTTGACAAGGTATTTTAATGCTAATCTGATTTGTACTTAAAAGCTTTAGCTAAAACACAAGGGAATATAAACTGAAAGCTTATGCATGTTCTGAATTATTTTGGTCTTGTATGTGCCCATTCAATTCAATTGACACCACCATTTTACTGTCCATGTGAATATCAACTAAGTTTAAAGGGGACAAAGGTTCACTCTGTTCCATGGTTACCAAAATCACTTCAATATACCAGGCCTCATCTTGTTAATTGAGCGGATGTCAGATGGTATGGTAACCTTTCTGGTACTGTGGCGCTTATTTTAGTGTGTTGAAAAGCTCATAACTGCTAAGTTGTCTTCTAGGGCTAGAAGAAAAGGTTTTGATAAGTAGTTAATGTGTTACTAATTGTGTAACCTTAGGATTGGGAATTTATTGGTTAGGGCATTGCTGGTTGCAATGACTAGGAAATGTGAAAATATTCTTCGTTTAATCTTCTAGCGAAGTGAAATCATCAATGCAATTTATGAACCTACAGAGGAAGAATGTGAATGGAAAGCAGATGTCGAAGAAGAAATTTCAGTGAGTATCTTAATCAGTTCTCAGCAATATCTAGCTTTAGCATGAAAGCAGATTGAATACAGTAACTAAAGTTCAAAAAAATTTGTGTGCATAATGAGTACTTGTAGTAATGATAATAATTCTTAATGATTGCTTAAAGCATGCACGTGAAACATGAAGATATTAGCGAACCTTGTGGGCACTCTTTCATAATAAAAAAAAAACCTGCCATTTTTATTCTGTCAAGGAGGAAATGAAAGACAAAACCAAGCTTGAAGAGGAAAAAAAAGATGAAGAAAAAGAAGACCCTAAAGGAATTCCTGAATTTTGGCTGACAGTATTCAAGAATGTGGACTTGCTCAGTGATATGGTTCAGGTAGGTGGTGGTCCAGGCTTGTTTCAAGTTGCATTAGAGTCTTTAATCCAAGAGTCTTTAAGAAAGGAATAGAAAGAGTACATTACTTAATGTGAAGAGAACAAAAATAGAACAATTAGTTGGATGTCATCTCTGGCAGTTTATTCAACTGAGAGCACAGAGAACTCTGAAATACTTTCTTACTGTAGGAACAAGTGCTTGTTTGTTTAAGAAGTTGTTTGTTTAACTTTACCTTACTAATACACTTTCTGTGCTTATAGGAGTGTGTGTGATGCATTAGATATTGCTAAAAACTGCACTTGGTGTTTGCATGGATTTAGGTTGTATACTGCACTGGAAACCCTGTCCAGCCATTGTTGCCATCTGCTGGTCATGTTCCTGAAAATGTTTCAGTGCTGCAACAAGGTTCTTGTCTTACATAAAACTCATTCTAAATAGGGCTTTTTATCTCTGCAGGGTCTTAAATCTGTGCACAATTTAATGTTATGAAAATTGAATAAACTATGTTTTCTTTACAGGAACATGATGAACCTATCCTGAAACACTTAAAAGATATAAAAGTGAAATTTTCAGAAGTTGGACAGCCTATGGTTAGTTAAACAAGATTACTTTTGTGTTATCTTTAGGCTTTTATTTGTTTATTAGTAGTGTGGTCTGTGATAGCCAATGGTCTTATGGCAATCATGAGAAATACATAGCTGCTTCTTGTTTTCTGAAAAACAGTACCAGGACCAGTACTACTCTTGTGGTATCATGTGAATGAATTTATACTTAATTTAACCTTCAAATTCTTGTGAGTTAATAACTTAGCCTTAATATCTGATGACTAAGTTTCACCTTTAAGTTTTGATACCTTCACGTACTTTTGGTATAACTGTTATAATTGGATATAATTTCCTTGTCAGAAACGAGATAGCTTGCTAAGTTTTAATATTTTAAATTTAGAAGTTATCTCTGTATGTTAGCACCAGAAAAGCTGCACACCAGCTTTTTGTGTCATTGCTGCAAGCAGTATATTAAGTAATAAGCAGAATATCAACATGGTAAACAAAAACATTTGAAGGTTTATGGTACAACTTGGGCAGCAAATTCCAGAATAAGTTACGTATATACGGCATTTCAATATTGGTAGAGATGGATATGTTCCGTTGCATGTGTATTTTTGGGTTTGAATTTTAAGTACTTAGCAACACATACTTTTAACTTCTAAATTGCTGAAGTTCTCTCTCTGCAATTCTTTTTAAGAGTTTCACCTTAGAATTTCATTTTGAACCAAATGACTACTTCACAAATGAAGTTTTGACAAAAACGTATAGAATGAGGTCAGAGCCAGATGATTCTGATCCCTTTTCCTTTGATGGACCGGAAATCATGGGTTGTACAGGGTAAGTGCTAATAAATAATTTTTAAGGCAATATAACAGTTTCTGCTTTAACATTAACCAACTGCAGACTTACATCATTTTGGGAAGGTGCTTGAAAAGATACTGCTGCCTAATAACTTGTAAACAGCTGGGTTTGACTTGTTGTTTTTTTTTTTTAATTGTATTTCAGTAACTATAAGGCTTTCTAGGCTTAGGCTAGAAAGCTGCTAAGCATACAGGCTTAGCAGGCACACACTGGCTGCAAGCACACATCGCCGGGTCATGTCCAGCTTTTCATCCACCAGTACCCCATGTCTTCCATGGCAGGTCTGTTCTTAATCCCTACATCTCCCAGCCTGTATTGATACTGGGGGTTGCCTCAACCCAGGTGCAGGACCTTGCACTTGACCTTGTTGAACTTGATATTCATGTGGGCCTACTTCTCAAGCCTATCCAGGTCCCTCTGAAAGGCATCCTGTTACTCAAGTGTGTCGATGAACCCACTGACCTTGGTGTCATCGGCAAACTTGCAGTGGGTACACTTGATCCCACTGTCTGTGTTGTTGATGAAGATACTGAACATTACTGGTCCTGATACAGACCCCTGAGGAACACCACTTGTCATGAGTCTTTATCTGGATGTTGAGCCATTGACCACTACCCTCTGGATGAGACCGTCCAACCAATTCCTCATCTACCAAACAGTCCACTCATCAAATCCGTACCTCTCCAATTTAGAGAGATTACCAGTGAAGACTGGGGCAAAGTTGTTGAGTAACTCAACCTTCTCATCTGTTGTTAGGAGTTGTGTTCAAAAGTTGTGTATACTTCTTTTGCCCTTCGTTTTCGGGTTGACATATCTGTATATCCGTGTCCCTTGCCAAGTTAAGCTCCAGCTGTGCCTTGGTCTTCCTGACCTCATCCCTATACAACTGGGCAATGTGCCTATACTCTTCCCAGAATACTGGTCCCTGCTTCCACTGCCTGTGCATTTCCTTCTTGCCCTTTAGTTTGACTGGCAGGTGTCAACTCAGCTGTGCTGGACTTTTGCCTTCCTTTCCTGACTTCTTACACATGGTGATTGAGAGCTCCTGCCCTCTATGGAAAACATCCTTAAAGTATATATGGTATAGCTATTATATATGCACATAAAAAAAAAAATCTAATTGGTATTCATCTAAAGCTACTCTTCTGTGATCACTAAAGCTGAATTGGAAGATGGATGATATTATCTTTATGTATGCCTTGAGCTTTTTTCAGAACTTGTTTGATCACTTCTTTTAATCCTTTTGTATTTTTGACATGCAGCATTTTGGGAAATCTATTACAGTTTTACTTTCTATATTGCGGTTGTCCAGTTAGTTTTGTAACTTTTGCATGTTTGTCTCAGAGTGTCTTTCAGTTGATCTATTTGAGAAATGTAGAGAGTCATCTCCTATTAACTCCAGGCTCCTCATGATTTTAAAGATCTGTCACACTCCTTCTTTGATGTCTTTTGTTCTAAATTAGCTGTTATTCCTCAAACTAAATCTTTGTTCTGTACATGTCCCTTTTCTTGTGAACAGGAGGACAAGAGAAACCTGAGTTGTACATCATTAGCCTTATGAGTACATCAGGGTTCTGTGCATCATGACCAGTTCAGCTGCTTTCGTCTTAATGTCTCTAATGTTCTGACTGCTCTCCTGAGTGTTTATAACTTGCTGAGGGCCTATCACTGCATAGCCAGGTTTGGGTTTACCCTTAAGTTACTGTGCAGTTTCTGATACTGACTTTTATTTACCACTTCATTTTCCAGACACTTAATGTAATATATTTCTGGAAATGTCCTGTAGGATTTAGTCTTTAATGCTTGAGTAGCTTCGATGAAGCTGTTTTGTCTTCTCCAGTTTCCACTGTTTTTGGAAAGCATAAGTCCTGGCAGAGGTTGCTCTAAGATGATTCTCTGCTTCTGTGAAAATGATTGTTTTGTCCTTGTTTTGTGTTTTAACTAGGATGGTCTCTTCTTATCCCAAAACAACTCGCCTCTGAGTCTTTAAAGGAATCTAATCAGAAACTTCTGCATGTTTTGATGGTCTTATTGGTGTGACTTCTTCATTTACACATGCCCAGAATTCCGTGTGAGGGTCAGACAAGCCTGTGGATATGATTTAGCAGGATAGAGTTTAAAAAAAACCCAAACTGCAGAAAATTCACACACAACTAAAAGCCAATGAAAAACTACACATCTTCTTGATGCATTATTTTAAGGGTTATTGATTACAATGATAGGTGTGGTAAACCTTGGCATATACTAGCATGACCAAATATGACATTACTTTAATGGATAGGTAGCATGTGAGACTGTTCTTTGATAGTAAACTAGTAGCAGATGAAAATTAGTATTTCAGAGATTGAGTGGGGAAGGAAAGACTTCTGGATGAAAAAACTTCAGTCCTACAATGAACTTGTTACTTTTGTTCTCAAAAGTTTAAACTAATGAAAATATAGCAGTGAATAAATACTACCTTAATATTTTATGTTCACTGTATCGTTTGTAGTTGTGATAGTCTCAGTAGGTACCTGTAACAAGCGGAATGATATTAAGCTGCAGCTGTTTTCTTTCATTTCTTTTTTTTCCTCTCAGTTGCCAGATAGACTGGAAAAAAGGAAAGAATGTTACTTTGAAAACCATTAAGAAGAAGCAGAAACATAAGGGTCGCGGAACAGTTAGAACAGTGACAAAAACTATTTCCAATGACTCTTTCTTCAACTTTTTTAGTCCTCCTGAAGGTAAACTTAGCATTAATTTATCTGCATTAACTTTAAATGTAGTATGTACTTCACTCACTCATTCTTGTTTCTTCTTTTTTCTATAGTTCCTGAAAGTGGAGACCTGGTAAGTTGGCTTATTTAAAATAAAGGGGTGGAGGGGAAACACCAGTAGAAGAGTTCATGCTGTTATATACAAAGTGTTTGGTCAAATTGGGAATTATTAAACAGCTTCAGCTGTTTCTGCATTTAACTGAGAATACTTATGATGAATAGTATCCATTTGCATTTTCTTTATTAGAAGTATTTGTTGAGTTGGATGATAGAGTTCAGTGTAGTGAATTTCAACAGCTTATCCTTGCTGAAAGTTAACTTGTGAATTGTTAACAGTGGTACAAATGCAGTGATCTTTTTTGTTAGCCTTTGATCTAGTGGGTGGTGTAAGTCTTTCCCTTTGGGTATTACTTGGATGATCTTCTCTAATGGCTGCATGTATCTGGTTTGTATTTTATGCTGTTAAAGAATTCTTAAGCCATTAACTCTTGGAGAAAAACTACAAGAGCCCACTCTTCTGTGTGCTTACTAGTAGAAAACTCTGTGGCAATAGGCCACGTTTTTGTAAGGAGGAAAACTACAAAACCCACTTAATTGTAGTGCTGAATACATCTTGAAGGTTGAGTGAGAAATCTGATTAAAGCCTCCAGAAGCATGCTGTTAGAACTCCAGTTGGTATGGACACCAAAAGCTGTACGTTCATAATGTTGAAATCAAAAAATCAAGCTTTTTGAATTGAAGATAATGTCTCAGATGGGAGACAGTAGAACAGTTGATGTGTAAACAAAAGGAGTGAAAACCTGGGATTGGATTGGAGAGCATTTTTAGGTGTTCACATGCTTCACAATGGCTTGCTTAATGGGAATCATAGAGGTGATGCACTGTAGGAATCAGAAGCAGCCTGTAAAATCTTTAATTAGGCTCACCTGGCTAGTGTTTACTTCTTAAGGGTGTTGTGCGTGTGAACTGAGAGTCTATGGGAAATATTAAAACATTTTTTCTACTTGGAATAAAAGCAAGTTAGAGGTGGGGGAAGAATAAAACTTAAACTCCAGAATTTTGTATAATTGAGGTTACTGTAGAAGCAACCCCTCACTGCATAATGCAGGTAGGCTGTTTCAAGTATAAAACTGGACTCCACAACTTCAATGCTATAAAGCAAGTCCTGAACCAAAAAAAAAAGTCAGCACATGGGATTTTTATAAATCTGACCACATCAGACTGTGCAAATTGGTTTTGTGTAAAAAAAAAAACCAAAAAAAAAAAACCAAACAACCAAACAAAAAAAATCAGTTAATGGTTTAGGAAATAATGTTGTTTTATGCAGGATGATGATGCTGAGGCAATCCTTGCTGCAGACTTCGAAATAGGTCATTTCTTGCGTGAACGTATAGTCCCCCGATCAGTATTGTACTTCACAGGAGAAGCCATTGAAGATGATGATGATGATGTAAGTATAATGTTCTTTCAAAAGGCTAAAAACTTTCAAATAATGTTGCTTAAATGCTTTGAGTGATTTCTGACTTTTATAATGTTGGTATCCTTAGAATGGGATGTAGCAACATTAGTTTCAGCTGACCTTCCTGAGTGTTCAGTAAAGAACAGCATGAAGGTAATTCATCTTCAAAGTAGTGGCTTCAGAGTTTTGTGGTAAAAGTAGGGGTAAAAACTAAACATTTAGGGGATGTCTGAGTTGAATTTTGTGTATGAAGCATTCCTGGGGTGGCACACCCAATATTTTGGTAGAACTATAATGAGCTGCCAGAGAACAAATTAGTCTTATTTATCTAGGTGCTTAGACTGTTCTTTGTGCTTACAGTGATACTGGGCTATCAAGTTCTGTGAGATTCAAGCCTGATCTTTCAGGAGGGCACTCTTAAAATATAGATAAGCACATTCAAAGCATGCCAAAATACTCAAAGCAAGCTCTGCAAAAGCTTGAATTAAGTGCTTTAAAGGAGCTAATCTTGAAAAACAAACCACAAAACCATGGAACTTTATGTGGATAAAATATTAAATATTTTTCTCTCCCCTGCCTCTGCACAAACAACAGTTTGACAGGTTGATTTGACTAAGAGAAGTCCTACCTTAAAATTCTTTTTAGAATGTAAAATGTTAGCCCTTAGTCCACAGCCTTGGCTTGGGGAAGTGGAAGAGTGAAGGAGTGTACAGATTGGCTTAGGCTTTGAGACACCCTACTGGCCAGAAGTATTATCACAGTCTAAGCTCTTCCAATATTTCATGTAAGGAATTTAAGGTAGACAGTTTTCTGTCTCTGAGCATAGCTTAAAAGATTGAACATTGTTCATGCTGATATAAAAAGCATTTTTAAATCTGTCAGGTATAGAAAGCTCTCTTAGACCACAATCCAGTGTGGTCTCTAGCATCTACTTGAGTTGTACTTGAGCCATTTATGGCTTTATGGCACTCTCAAAACCATTTCTTTTTTTTTCTAGTATGATGAAGAAGGTGAAGAGGCAGATGATGAGGTAAGTTGACAGATGGCCTTGATTTAAGTGGTTTTCCTTTTGTAGTTTGTTGTCTGGAATCAGAGTTCCTTTAGTTTTTAAATGCTCTGGACACTAGGTTTGACCATTATTTATGAATGGAAGATACAACACGTTGTTTTATGGATCTAGGGGGAATATTTGAGAAAAAAACCCAAAACAACCTCTAACAAAGACAACCCTAAGGTATCTTAGAAATTTAGTTGCAACTGATGTCAAAAGATTATATGCTTTGTCGAGAATAATCTAATACAGTATGCATATCTTAGCGTAATTAAAGTATTTAAGAGTAGAATTTAATCTTAATTTTCTTGAAAATTACTGTGGAAGCTGAACGTAGATAAACTGGAGAAATATAAACAAGTGTTTTCTTTCAGGAGGGGGAAGAAGAAGCAGATGAAGAAAATGATCCTGAGTATGACCCGAAAGTAAGGAATTAAAAAGAATGTTTGAAGTTTGGATGTGCATAAATGTACTTAATATTTTATGTAGGCTAATTTTTTTTTTAGATTAAGTATTTAATAGTCCTATGGTGAGTATGTTTTGGCTGAGGCTGTTTCAGTCCCAGTAAAAGTAACTTTTGGCTTTGACCAGTGAAGTTAGTCAGGCTTGGCTTTCTGTAGACTTGTCTTGCAGCAAGTTGCTGCTAATGATAAAAATGTTCTATAATGGTTGTAAGGACATGAAGTGAACTGTGTAAAGTTGTTACAAGCTGCGTGCAACCTGTCACACAGCAGAGTACAAAACAGGCTTTTTCAGGGTAGATAATAGCAAGTCTTTTATTGCTTGAGGTAGCAGAAGTCAAGGTTCAGGAACAGCCGAGTACTAAAATGTGAACAACCAAGAGCAACTGGCAGCTTTCTTATTCCATGGGAAGGGAAAATGAATGACTAGCCAGGCTCAGTTTGCTGGAAAAATGTATGAAGTTTTTGTGAACTAAAAAATGTCTGCTGCAAAATATGTTTGCAATTTCAAATGAGGAGGTGGCATATTTTTCAGTAGGAGTGGCTTGAGCTACAATCAAAGTACCATTGAAAGAATTACATATTAGCATTGTACCTAGAAAGATGTAGGGTATAGAACTACTAATCAAAATTTACAACCTGTTGGCAATGTTTCATCTGCTATATTGTACTCAAATTGCTTCCTATTAAAGCTTTGGAATCAAAATGAAACAGCTGCAAGATGGGCTTATTTCCACCACTTCAGATTGCTTTTCTAGGCTGAACAGAACTGAGAAAGGGCAAGACTGTATGCTCAGTTTCAGAACTGCCAAAGGGCTAGAGACAGTAGCGGTACTATAGCGTATTGACACAAGAATAAAGAGTTGTAAGCTGGTCACAGGCTGAAAGCCAGCTGAATTTCTTAAAGCGCTGTGGTCCTAGGCTAGCTATCTGGACCAAGGTAAGGGAGTAAAACTTAAAACTAAACTCTGCCCCCAGAAAGCCTTTTCCTTAAATTCCCATGTTGCTGTGAGATACTGTTGGTTGTCTGCTTCATTGTAACAGAATAAATTTTCCACGTTGGAATTTTCTGACAAGTGGAATTTATTGCAAACGATGTTTCCAGAGTGTTAAGAGTGCACCATGATTTGGTGTTTTGTTGCACTGCTCTGCAGTGATTTCTGGAGCAAGGCTGTGCCCTTGTTACTGACCACAGGAAGCTTCTTTTGCCTCAGACTGTGGAGAAGGCCCATATGCTTCTTCTGAGCCGTGTTGTTTGTTACCATGCATAACTCTCCTCCTTTTTTCTAGTTTGGTGTCTTTCAGAATATCCCACCACACTAGTTCTGAACAGATTTTTTTTGTTCTGGGTCATATACCTGTTCCCTAATAAAGCCCAAATAAATGCATTGTGGATGTTGCCATGTCCAAAGACAGCAATACTACTAATACTAAGCAATTAGTTTAAGGGAAAAGATGAAAGAAGAATCTCTCTACTGGAACTTGAGAAAGTATGCTTAGCAGTATTAGTAGTTCTTTTAAAACACTGATATCTGTAAACTGATTATTTCCTTTTTTTTTTTTTCAACAGAAGGATCAAAACCCAGCAGAATGCAAGCAGCAGTGAAACAGTGTGTATGTGGCCTTGAGGATTACCTGCACTGTAATAGCCTAAACACAACTATTAGTTACTTACAGCCTTATGTTTTGTATCTTGGTAGAATTAAGTAACCAATTTGTTAAAAAAAAAAAATCAAACACATAAGAACCAGTTTAAAATGTAGGTTCAATCTACCTAGCATTTTAACAGTATAATTTTCTGCCAATATGTAGAATGCAGTAAATCCCCTAAAGCATGAATGTTAATTCATTGCTACATAGTTTGGTTCTTGTGAAGTCTTTGTCATGTAGCTATTAGACTGCAGCTGTGAAGATTTATCAGAACTGTTAACTGAGACCAATATTTGTTTAGAGAAAACTCTCTCCTGAAGAACCAACCAAAGTATTTTTCAGCCCAGTAGTCTGAACGGGTTTAAGTCTGCTTGCACTAGCTGTGCCTTCATTACTTTGTTATAGAAATGGCAGTGACTTGTACTAACTAGGAGATGGTGCGTTTTGAATTTGACTACTTGAGAAGAACTAGTATAACTTGTTTATTCCAACGAGACCACATTAAACATTCATAACTGTCAGCTTGTTTATGCTATGGGTTTTGTATTTTATGTGACATAGTGATCTACAAAAGAAACCTAGTCATCATATTAAGGTTATTGTTTACCACTGGGGTGTGAATAAAACCTAGTATTTTCAGAAGCTAGTCTTGTTTTATTATGATGTGTGTATCTGCATGTGTAAACTGGCGAGGCATATCTTTCATGCTGCAGTTCACTTTCTACTAGAAATAAAAGTCGAGAGTTACTGCAAAGTAAATTTCATAGCATTTTAAAAACAAACACAATAGTTTGGAAAGTTTGAGCCATACTTTCCACTTGCAGTGTGATACTTGTGAATCTGAGCTAGATGTTTCAGTGATTGGTCAACACTGCCATTTTGGAGAAGACAAGTTTTTAGAAGTGGGGCTAGATCTGATAAAGGACTTCAGTATTGTCCTTGAATATTGCCTGACTCTGAAGTATCAGTTACTAGTATGAAATCTGGAGCCAAAAAAGGTGCCTTGGATTTGCAGTCGTGTTAGGTTGTCCTGAACAAAATCTGCCCTGCAGCCTAAGGGAGTGCTGGAACACTTAGCTGTATTCTAGTTTGTACTCACTGTATGAAGCATCTGCAGAGAAGGAAACAAACCCCAGGGAATTCCTCTCTCTTCACCTAATGTTTGCTTCACTGCGCTTGTGTTTGCACATTCTGGTTCATATTTTGTCCATATTGGATGTTCATTGTCAGTTGACATGTATGGGCTAGAAGGTCTTCCTCATACTGACCCTGCCTCTAGCTTGTCAGTGGAGGTGCTCTTGAGATGTGGATTTGAATGCGCTCAGCTTGAAGAGACTATCAACTGATGTCTTCCATTTGAGTTAATTTCCAAGAGTACAGTCAGTTAAAAGAGACTTAGCTGAAAACTAATTACTGGAAAGAAAATTGGTTTTGTTTTACCTCAAGCCAGGACACCCAGTCAGTAAGATGCTACTGTACTCTGTGCAGTCTTGTCCTTCACATAACTGCAGAAGTTCTGATCTTCTAAGTAATCAGATAACTTTTTTGAGGGAGGGGAAGGTCCTCATAGGATTGGAAAGAAGTGTCCAGCCTACTCATAGATCTATTTCTGCAGTAGCTAGTCTTTTGCTTTTTTTTTCTTGGCATAAAGGGTTAAAGGTTTGAAAAGAGCAGGGCAAGCAGAAGGCAACAGTCATGCGAGGATGGGGCTGGTAGAAGAGTTTCTCTAGTATGTCTCTTGCTGGAGGGTAAGTAATACAGAATGAAGCTTATCCCAAGTGCCCTTCTGAATTCTCAGTCCTCCTTGGGAGAAAGAAGGTCTAGTGTTCTCAGACTAAACTGTTTTTTGGTTGGGTTTTTTTTGTGGTTGGTTTGTTTTTTTTTTTAATTCCTTGAAGGCTTAAATACCTCACTGTTTCATTTCAGAATCCCTGTCAGGCTTCATCTTTCTCCCCTCTAGGTATTTATGGATTTGGGAGAAGGAGCTCTTGTAATCCATAGCTGTATATAAAACAGTACTGTCAAAGCTGTGCTCTTAGGTGCTTTTTAGGTAATGCATAGGAAAATATACAGTAATGAAAGGTTAACATTGCACTCACTGTTAGCTGTGTGTTTAAATAGACATGGTTGTGTTCTTGTGATATACATCCTGACAGAATATGCTTGCACTGACCCTGCTAGATTTCACTTGGTGTCATCTCTGAATGTCTCCCAGGGTTAAGCTGAAACTTAAACTCAGGGTGTGTGGAGACCAAACTGGTGGTACATTCTGAGTTTGAGCAGTCATTAATACAGGGCTTTGGGGTTCATACTCTTGGCTGTGAGAAGTCTCTGAAGTCCTTACTTAGATCTAGCCCATTCTTACTAACAGCATCTGGCAACTGCATGTTAAAAAGAAAAAACACTGTTAAAAGTTATTCGATGAGTTTCAGAGCAATTTGGCTTGTGTTTCAGTTGCTTTCTCATTAATATCTTCATATTGTACAATGGGATACAATATTTGTAAAGGGTAGTTGGTAGATGTCAAAGCTCACCTGCAGCCTGCAAGATCCAGAGCCATGAATCCACCTCTGTTGACAGATTTTGGTAAGCTTCTCTCTAAATTGACGTGCTAGTTCTGATTCGGCAGTTCTTGTGCTTTCCAGACGGCAGCAAAAGGAAGGATATAGTCATACAAATTGAGGTGCCAGTTCTTAAGGCATCGGTGAAATAAAAACTGTTTTGGTCCTTAACATAGTTTTGTGATAAACGACACTCTAGCTTAGCAATTCTCAAAGGCAGTATGTAGCAGGAACATTAAACTTTCAACGTTGATGGAGTATTGTGATTCATTCTTTTCACTTCTCATGGATTTATACCAGGCATAGAGAAAACTGTTCAATTAGTATTTGAGGGAAAATTCTTCTTGTTGTTAACAAGTTCAGGGTAGGAAAATGTGACACTGAAATAGGATTTCTTGGGTCAGTTGTTGCAGTACTGCACCAGAATTTAAACCTGCGTAAATTATTTCTTCTGTCCAGTTTTGGTTGCTGCATTGAAGACAGACTTATCTTAGGGGGAAAGTGGGGGGTTGGTGAGGAAAGAGGTAGGAGAATTAGCTGAGACTTTGGATGAGAGGGAAGGTTGCTCAGAGCTTATGCTTGGTGGAGAGGGATGCTTTTTGTAATTTTACACTTTCAGCAAATGTAGATTAGATTAAATTAGCACTGAAGAGTTTTCCTGCCTGGTATAACGTTGTTAATGGTGGAAAAAAATTAAAATATTAATACAGTATCCTAAAATAAAGTAGTAGACCAGATTTAAGCTGAGCATTATTAAGTTTTACTTTCTGGAGAAGGGTGATGTCAGGTGCAGTTAGAAATGTTACCTTGGGTTATTTAAATGCTAGGCATAGCAACACTTCTTACCAGTATCTCTTACAGCTAATTAGCTTCGTAAGCTTGGATTCTTGGAACTGATTTTTCCCAAGCTATATAGCAGATATTCTAATTTTGACATGTTTTTACTTGCTAAATGAAAAAAAGAACACCCAAAAAACCAATAACCAGCAGAATATGGAACACTGCAGGAATCAAATGTGTTCATCATTGCCTTCAAGTGGGTGCTTAATTTTTTCCTGTTTTAAGGCCCATTGTAGTAGACCTGATTAGGAAATTGATAGGGAACTTGTATACAAATGGATTATTAGTTTCTCTGCCAGACGTTTCCTATTTCCAAAGGTGTCCATGCAGCAGTTGTTTCTCAGTTGCCTTGTGCTGGGCAGGACTGTGCTGTGGCATTCTCAGTGGCTTAAGGTGACGAAATGCTACGCTCCTCAGTACAAAGGGGACAGTAATAATGAAGGTATTTCTGTATGTAGCAGCCTTGGGGGCCTGCTAGATTGAGGCTAGAGCTGCACAGATGTTGGAGTAGGTAGACTCAGCTCTGCAGCGCTTCCTCCTTCATTCTGTGCCAATGTAGCCCCCTCCAATCCAAAACTTTGTTGTACAGGTCAGAGAAGTCGTTGCTACCACACCTTCTGTTTCATTTCTTAATAACTGCTTAGTTCTGTCTGAGGTGCACTGTTTCCCTGCAAGTTTCCAAGAGGGTGTTGAAGTAGTTTTTAATTGCTAATGCTTACTGAAAAGGAACATAAATCCACCTACTGGAAATAGTCTTCTGTACACTTATCAAGAGGAGTTGAAAGTTTGTGTGGACAAGATTTGTCTCATCACTCTTTAAATCCTCCTGTTAGACCTCTGCTCAGTCTGTGCGGTAGTCTGTGACTCAGCTTTTGTAGGAAAACCAGAGCAACTAAAGCAGACAAGACAGAGCACACTAAGCAAAAGATAAGGGTCGGTGCTGGGACCAGTACAGTTCAACATCTTTGTTGGTGACATGGACAGTGGGATTGAGTTTGCTGATGACACCAAGCTGCGTGATGCAGTTGACACGCTGGAGGGAAGGGATGCCATCCAGAGGGACCTGGACAGGCTTGAGAGGTGGGCCCATGCAAACCTCATTAAGTTCAACCAGGCCAAGTGCAAGGTCCTGCACCTGGGTCACAGCAATCCCAAGCACAAATGCAGGTTGGGCAGAGAATGGACTGAGAGCAGCCCTGAGGAGATGACTTGGGAGTGTTGGTTGATGAAAAGCTGGACACAAGCCAGCAGCGTACAGTTGCAGCCCAGAAAGCCGGCTGTGTCAAAAGAAGTGTGGCCAGCAGGTCGAGGGAGGTGATTCTTCCCCTCTGTTCTGCTCTCGTGAGACCCCACCTGGAGTACTGTGTCCAGCTTTTGAGTCCTCAGCACAAGAAGGACATGGACTTGTTGGAGCAATTCCAGAAGACGGCCACAAACATGATCAGAGGAATGGAGCACCTCTCCCATTAGGACAAGTTAAGGCTGAAGAAGAGAAGGCTCCGGGGAGACCTTGTAGTGGCCTTCCAGTACCTGAAGGGGGCCTACAGGATAGATGGGGAGGGAGTGTAGCAATAGGGTGAGGGGTAATGGCTTCAAACTGGAAGGTAGATTTGAATTAGATAATAGGTAGGGGGGGGGAAAAATTCACTGTGAGGGTGGTGAGGCACTGAAACAGGTTGCTCTAGGAAGCTATGGATGCTCCATCCCTGGAATTGTTCAAGGCCAGGCTGGATGGGGCTTTGAGCAACCTGGTCTAGTGGGAGGTGTCCCTGCCCATGGCAGGGGGGTTGGAATCAGGTGATCTTTAAGGTTCCTTCCAACCTAAACCATTCTGTGACAAGTTATTCCACCTTTGGATCTGTTTGGTGTATGCCAGAAGTGGGTGCACAAGGAGTGTGGATGTTTAGCAGAAGAGCTGCTCTTGTTTTCACAGGTATCTAACTTAAGCATGGGGAGTTGACAAGAAGAGTTGTGTCTGCAGCTACAGAAGGGGCTTAGCTCCTGGACTTAGATGTTGTGAGCTGTGCTTCTATATGCTTAAGTGTTGTGAGTGTCTGCCCAACCTTATGTTTGTTTATGTTTACCCTGGAGCTGATGAGAAGCAGTATGTTCTGAACTCACAGCGTGTTTTGCACAGTGCTAGGTGATCAAATCTAAGGAACATCAGGTCAGTTAAAACTTGTTATGGGCTGGCTTTGCTTTACAGTGTGCACTTAAGTGCTTTTTTAATATTTTAGAAGACGGCTATCTCTGAAGTGCCAAGGGACTTTGGAAGAGCCAGGCTGGAGCAGCTGTAATGCCAGTAGTCTGTGCGTTGCACCCAGTTTCTTCATTTGGTGCTGCTGTGGGCTACAGGGAATGCTAAGGCCTGGGGAAATGTGGCTGATAGTTACAGTAAATCTTCCATCCGACCATCTATACCTGTTTTACTGTGGAGTATACACACGTATTGGTGAGATGGAATTTGGGAAAGGAGAAGTTGGCCCCATGGGTCACAGGTTCAGTGCTTCAGTCTTTGGTCGGCAGCAAGTTCCCTTGAAATTACTGGAAGATGGTAAAGGTCAAGAAAATATTTTTAAGTAGTAACAGCTGATTGTCTAATTGCTTTAATCGCATATTGCAGCACATCTATTTGTCATGTATTTCTCAGCCCTTGACTACTTTTTTTTTTTTCTCACTTTCCTTCTGTCTAGCAATGACCAGCTCATTATTATTTTAGGTTTCCTTCTTCACCCTTTTTCTGGCTTAGCCACTTCTCAGTAATGGAAGAAATGATGATGCTAAGAGTTTATCACTCAAGGTAGGTTTAGCATCCCTTGGAAACTAATAGTTGGTGTCAAGCTGCTGTCTGCAGACTCATTACCCAGGAAAGCACTAGTAGAATTGTGGGCTTTTTAGTCTTGCATGGTGGCTTCCCAAAACAATGTTTAACTTGCCTTGGGGCTTAAAAAGAACACTTTAATTACTCTTACCATAATTATTCTTTAATTAAGGTTACACATGCGAAACTTCAACTACTTGAGCCTAAGTTAGGGAGCTTATGATATAGGAGAGCTCTGTATTTGACAACCAAACATTTCTGTTACCAGTATCAACTTTGTATGTGGGGAAAAAAGAAAAATTCAATGAGGAATAAATGAATCTTAGATGTAGAGACTCAGGGATCAGGTGGTTTTTTCAGGTTGTAGTATTTAAGGTTTGACAGTAGGAGGCATCTGCACATCAGATATTTCAGGACACAGATGCAGAACCTGCATAGTATTTAGTGAAACTTCAATAATAGTAGAAAAAATGGAGTATTATATATAACTTTGGTGGTTTAAATATATATATTTAAAGAAAAATAAAGTAAAACCTCACTGGGATATGTAGTGTGCTGTGGTAGCTGTGGTGAATGTGGTTTTTCAAAATACTAATGTAAGCAACATTTCTGGAAGCTCAGTTTTGACTTCCATCTAGGAAAATGATATTTGTTATCCTTTACTGCCAAAGCCTGCACAACAATTGGGATAGCTTGTTCTTTTACCATGAAACTGTCGATATTTCCTCTTACCCTAGTCTCCTGATGGTTTTGGTCAAATGAAGTGTATTCTAAATGGCTGTAAATATTTGTTGGCTCACAGAGTACAAGTTTAAGTGGATGTTGTGCATGTTCACTTTTGGTCACATGCTTAGTTGAATTTCACCAGGAATAAACAGTTGTTGTTGTGAGTTCTATACATTAGCGGAGTATGTCCATCGGTGTTTAGAGCTGGGTTAAAAATCCAACACTTCAGAGAACTTTGTCACAGAAGGCCAAAGTAGAATGAATTTAGAATTTAGTCCCTTTCTCCTGTATATTTGATGAAAACATTTGGCTTTTCACAGTAGTCTCACTTTTTCCTTTAATTTATTACAAATTAGTGTTAGCACCGAGAACAAGCAAAAAAAAACCTCACATTGAAATATACATATATTATGTGTTAATGTCCTTAAGTGTTACAGTGCAGGGTTTCCTGGTGGAAAAAAGTTCCTGAATGCTTGTTACAGAATAACATGTGGGGCTTCTAAGTCCAAGGCAAGTTTCCATCCTACTGGTTAGTGCATTTACTTGGAAGCAAATGGCGATTCGCTTACAGCAATGGAGCAGCAACCAAAACTGAACAGGTGATTTACTAGAAACTGCTCTTCTGTAGGTTTAGTTCGATGTCCTACGCCTTCCATCAACTCAGTATTTTAAGTTGTTTGGTATAGATGAATACATTTCAATCAGTTTATGTTTTAGTTTGACAATTTCAAATTTAAGTTTCTGCTCATGTGAGATGTGCTTAATTGGGAGTGAAGAAGTAGATGCAAAAGACATCAGTTGAAAAGCCAGGAGTTCTCTTGTCTTGGTCAAGGTGCGTGTGAGGCTCCTTCTGTGTGCACCAGCAGCTGGAGATGCAGGTCTTTGCGCTGGGGAATTTAGCTTCAAATGTCAACGAACTCCACATTGAGACAATCACAAATGGTGTTCGGATCTCTAGCATGTGCCTCTGTTAAAATTGGTGTAGGTTGTGGGAATGAGCTTTATCTTATCATGTATATATATTAAGCTCTAAAGAGAAGGGTCAATTCTTTAGATAAATCAATGTTTAAGATGTTAATCCCCTTTTTTTGTTCAGCCTGTGGCTAGCAAGTTGCCTTTGTTACTGATTTGAGTGCCTTCCAGTTACCTCCAGGAAAGGTAAACCAGCTAAATAATTGTAATTGCCTTTACCTTAATTGTTTACCTCTCGACAATTTATCAAAATTAACTGTGAACTTCAAGAGGAAAAGATTATAAGAGGAAATCCTTTTTAAAATGTTATCAGAGATAAACACCATTAAAGCTATCGTTACTATTGATTATTTTTTTTCTAATGTGCTGCCACTGACCTATGCTATAGTGTGACCAGCTTCCTTCCTGGCTACCACGTTTATTGTGAGCAGGTGTGGGTTTTTTTTATTTTGGTGGGGGGTTTTTATGGCCATGTAAAAATACGTGTTTAAAAAAAAAACTAGTGCTCTCAAACCTAATATGAAATTTTCAGCGTTCTGGCATTGTCAGCCAAATTCGGTTCTGTGGGCTTTTGATTTACAATCTAATATATCAAAGGACTTTAAATAGTTTAGTATTAACCTTAGGTCACTTTTCTATTCAAATAAACGAATTCAAAAGTGAACTTTAGGGGGAGAATCCAAACAATAAGCAAACGTGTGGCAACGAAGAGGAACGTGAGAAGTCGTCCTCGTAGCTGTTTGCCGGTTTGGTGGGTTCTTTCTTCCCGGTCTACTTGTAAAATTTCCCAGCAGTGAGGTTGCGGGGTTTCCTTTGGGAAGCGAGATGCGGATGGTTGTTTTCTCCAGGTGTCACTCCCAGAGCTGCGGGGAGGGAAGGTGCGTGTGGGTGAGGAGCAGGGCCGAGAGCACTGCCGAGGGGTGGGGGTGAGGCTGTTGTACAGGTGGTGCGTCAGGCTGTCTCCTTTGTCTAGGGGAGCGCTGGTGGTTTAAAAGCTCAGGGCGTTGCTGAAAACTGGCACCGGCTTTATTGGCCTGGAGCGGGGAACGCACAGAGGGGAGCCCGTCGCCGCTCTTCCCCACGGGGGGAAAGCGTGTACCGGAGACACCGGGATTGCCCCGGTGAAGTCCAGCCAGCGCTGCCGAGCGGTTGTCGCGTTAACCCCTGCGTGAGCCCAGCGGTAGCGCGGCCGCTCCCTGCCGGCGGGGGGAGCCGGGGGGCGCAGCCCCACCGCGGCGGCGGGGCGGGCCGGGC
>JAOXJK010008501.1:0-24444 GCA_025774025.1 Xenus cinereus | reverse complement strand
CCTCTCTTTTCCTTAGGAGGGGGGAGGGAGGGGCCATCTGTCGTTCTGGTTGGTCAATTCGGTCAAAACCACGACAGCTGTGTTTCCCTACATACAAAAGGATAAAAACAAATAATTCATGCAAACAGCTATTTCCTGTATAACATGCCTCATCAGTAGGTGGTAGAAGGTACATTTTTCAGCACAGATTTCTACCACATAATACTGCTGACAGCAGGATTGTCCTTAGACATTACTATTTCAAAAACTATCTTTACTACATTGAAAAAATATTTAACAATTTGCTTTATAGCTGTGCAGTGTGGCAACCCAGGAACAACTGCTAATGGAAAAGTATTCCGTATTGATGGAACTACGTTCTCTAATTCAGTAATTTATTCATGCATGGAAGGATACATACTTTCTGGATCATCTGTAAGACAATGCACTGCCAATGGAACATGGTCTGGATCCTTGCCAAACTGCACAAGTAAGACACATCTCAAATGAATAGTCTTTGTTTTTCTCTCCTCTGAAAGACAATAAAGTAAAATATAGATGTTGGATGCAAATAATTTAATTTTTTGTCTCTTTCTTGCATAACTTCATACATAAGTTTGTACATGAAATACTTTTAAAAACCTATAGTGCTATGAGAAGATGAAGCATGTGTTTTTTTTGAAGACAGTCACAGTATAGTAAAATATAGACTGCTGTTACAATTTAAAGCAGTTCTATAGTTACGTGATCTACCTACTTTAATTCTTTCCTAGTATATGTTTTCATCTTTAGGGGAGTTTAGGCTGTTGTGTATCCCTTGAAATGGTCAGAGTATGAACAGAACGGTTGAAATAAAATCTTACCAAAAAATGGTACAAACTCTGAGAATCTCAGCTTGACTCATTTCTGCCTTTTTGATTATTGCTGACTATTAACTAAATCCTAAAGAGGTGCAGAAGCAGTACTAGGGCTACAACTTGTATCTCATGATACAGGCACCAGCAGCAGCTTTAAAATATTGAGAAATGGAGAGGCATTTTAAAGCATCACGGAATGGCTGAGGTCGTCGGTCACCTCTGGAGATTGTCTAGTCTGACCCCTCTGCTTGTTAAGGGATCAGCTAGAGCACGTTGCTCAGAGCTTTGTCCAGTCTGCGTCCCTTTCTACAGACCTTTAATTCTATAGTTCCCTAGCATGTCTAAATATAAAATAAAAAATATATTAATCATCATACTTAATGTGTTATCTTCTCTCCTATGACAATGTATTTTAAATCACTAACAGATAATTAACAAGAGTTAATGGACAATATTAGCTAAACAGATAATTAACAGATCATGAGTTAACAATCCCCTCTCTTTATCCTGCCAGTTTTATTTCCAGGTCTATAAAATCTTCATAATGGAAGGTCATGTATTGTAAGAGAATAATTTTCTCATAACGATTTCAAAGTGTATCCAAACCAGTAGTCTTGTAAGTGCCAACAGAATTTGTTGACAGAGCAGTTTATTTCTTTTCCTAACTCTCCCTATCATGCTGTTGTTGTTTAACCCTGGTAGGCAGCTAAGCACCACACTCACTAACCTCCCCCTGGGTGGGTTGGGGGAGAGAAAAAAAAAGAGTAAAAATGCAAAAACTTGTGACTGAGTTAAAGACAATCTAATAGGTGAAGCAAAAGCTGTGTACACAAGGAGAGCATATAGGTCAGGACTAAAGGGAAGGCAGGAACAGGTGACATTATAGTGGGGATCTGCTGCAGGCCACATGACCAGGAAGACCAAGTGAATGAGGCCCTCTGTAGACTGATAGGAGCACCCTCACATTCAGAAACCCAGGTCCTCATGGGGGTCTTCAGCCACCTTCCAAAAAGCACATGGACCTCTTGGAGCAGGTCTAGGGAAGGGGCACGAAGATGATCAGAGGGCTAGGTCATCTCTGCTATGAATACAGGCTGAGAGAGTTGGTAGTGTTCAGCCTTGAGAACAGAAGGCTCTGAGGAGTCCTTATAGTAGCCTTCCTAAACACTACCCTAAAGGGGGCCTGCAGGAAAGATGGGGAGGAACTCTTTATGAGGGAGTGTAGCAATAGGACAAGGTGTAATGGTTTTAAGCTGCAAGAGGGTAGATTTAGATTAGGTATCGGGAGGAAATTCTTTACTGTGAGGGTGGTGAGACACTGGAACAGGTTGCTTGGAGAAGTTGTGAATGCTCCTTCCCTGGAAATGTTCAAGGCCAGGTTGGATGAGGCTTTGAGCAACCTGGTCTAGTGGGTGGTGTCCCTGCCCATGTCAGGGTGGTTGGAACTAGATGATCTTTAAGGTCCCTTTCAACCCAAACCATTCTTTATTTCTATGATTCAATTGTTCAAGCTATTATAGGATTTTCTTACAAGGAAACAACTCTATCATTTCTACAGTCAAACAGAAACACTGTTCTGTAGAACTTCTTGCTGCAGTGATAGATAAAAAGCAAGGACATGCAGCTGGTGTAATCGCTCATAATGAGGTGGAGCTGCCTGCAGCTCCTCTGTTCTAATGAGCTGGCCTGAGGTTTTGCCCCGGCCAAGGGATCTGTGTACACAGCAAAGGTCTGAAGGCCACACAGCAGAGGCCTGGGGCTCCTCAGGTTAACTGTATTGTGGATCACTGAATCCTTGATGTACACTGGTATTCTGGTCAGGATCACTACAGCAATTTAAGATGTTTTTTGCTTACCATAGTGACTTAAGTGGAGGTGGTCCAGCTCTGGGTCGTTGGATGGACAGCTTGAGCAGGGGAGTTGGACCAGGTGACGTCCAGAGCTCCCATCCAACCTCAAATATTATGTGATTCTCTGATCTTCCAAATCTATGAACTTCATAAAGTGCAATTGAACCTGCTAAGTAGCTATGACATGTTTCTTTAAGTTAAAGCTTTATTCCTGTGTTTATGACAAAACACAGCATCTCAGTAAAATCTAGGTCACCTGCTTACACCTGCTTTTCCTTTCTATGAAAGTCAAATGCTATAGTATAAGTCAAAAGAGCAAAAGGATCTTTTTCTTACCACTCACATCCGCCTTTATGAGCAGTTCTAATGTCACAACACAGTAACATGAAGAATGACTCTTTTTTCCCCTTAAGTCTTTTCTTTCATACAACTCTTATTCCTACAGTAAGATAAAGACTAGAAAGTATGAAAGAGCAAAAATACATGAAAGAAAATTAGGTCTTTTTTTTCTTTTTCTTTGAAATATGGCTGGAAAAGTTAATGATGGGAAGATAGTAATTTTAAAAAGGTAGAGCAATCTAGAGATCTGGTAAAGCCAGGGTAGCTCTTGCTGTATGGATCAATGTCAAAGTGTCAGTAGCAGGAAAGGGTACAATCGTTAGAGTAACATTAACAGTGGAAGAAACAAAAAGGTTGTATTAATGACCCAAAGAAATAAATGGAGAATGCAAGGAAGGTGAATGAAAAAGCTAGATTTAAATGAACAATTAAAATAGCTTTCAACAATATAAAATAAATGGATAGTTTCTGGAGCTCTTTGATCATATATGGTGTATGGTGTTCACATGTTTTTAAATTTATATGGTCATGATTTGAAACATTTTTCATACAGGGAAATCTAAAGAGGTGAAACAAGGATTAGGGAAAAAAAAGGGTAAATGCATGAGAATTATGTTGTAATCCAGTCAAAGCAATAGTATACCTGGAAAAAATATCAAGGATGATTTCAGTTGTTAAGGATAGTAAATGGAATATAGCAAAAAAAGAAAGGTAGAACACGTAGAGTATTTGAATATACTCATGTAACTAAGAGAAAAACTTCTGCCTTTCACAGCTCTATATTTTTTAAAGAATGAAAAAAATCTATGACTTCTAGAGTTTTAAAAACAATTTAAAATTACCATGTCGCTAGGTAAAATAAAATAGGCTGATCTCCCCAATTTTCTTTATTGCTGCACTAGCTATCTCTAGACTAACCCTGTGGTATCTTTTATAGTCTCTTCTGTATCAATAGACAGGGCTTGTGAGGGACATTTTTTTTTTCTTTTTTTAAGATTTAATACATGGAGCTTAATTACTCAGACTGTGATAAACTGTAGAGCAGGCATACATACCTTGGATTCTCAGTTCCCCAAATGTTTAGATAAGGGACCTGGCCAGAATACACTACAAACACGTAGTCATGAGTTTTCTTATTTAGGGAAACAGGATATAGAGATAGTGCCATTCAAATGGGCCATGCTTTAGCATTGAGTTAGAAGTGGACAGGATGTGCTTTCTGCCCGGGAAACTGCTCCCCACAATTTTTCAGAAGCAATAACAATGCTGTAGAGGGATTGCCAAGTTTACTATAAAATAAACTGTAAAACACATGTGTGGTGTATTTTGTATGAATTAGATTATTTTTTCCTGGTGTTTGTTTTTTTCCTGAAAACAGCATCTTTTAATCAATGCCGCTATGGTTCTCAAGATTTCTTACTCTGAAAACTGTTCTGTAACTTGGTAACTCCAGTTGGCCAGATCTGAGGAAAACTTACCTGTTTGAAAACTTTTCTCGGATTATAATGATATAATTCTTTGTTAACTCCTTATGAAATTTAATCTTATTAGGAGATTAAATTGTCTCTGACATTATAAGTCATAAGAGTTTTGACATCCATTCCCACTGATTTAAGTCCTATAGGCCTAATTTTGTCATCAGCCATGGCCCATGTTTGGGGGTTGCCTGAACATTTTCATCTGTTTATGTATGTAGTAACCATGTGAGCGTTTACAAAGTGGGAGCTTTTTGCAGACATATATTTTCCAGACTGTTTCCTTTCGGGATGTACTTATGGAAAAGTAAACAATAGATATCTGCTTGTATAATAATGAAGCTCTGAACTGATAGGAAAATTTGAAGGTCTCAAAGGATGGTAATGACATATGGATTATTTCCCGCTTTTTTTTTTTTCTTTTTCATTTTATAATCTTGAAATTTTACTGATCAAAATTGTGCAGTCCATTACTTCTGCTGTTGAACAGATGTATTGATGTTGTCCAAATGTAACTGTTACACAGCTCCACACACTGTGTTTGGCAGCTAATAAAGATGACATACATATAGGTTTATCTTCTCTTGATGCAGATTAAGATATATAATTTTTCTCTCTCTTTTTTTTTCCCCAATAAATTCCTAGTTTTGCACTATGTTTTTCTTCTCATATATAAATAAATCATGTTTAGGTTTTAAAATCTGTTCCTCAACTATTTACTTGCAGTTATCAGTTGCGGAGATCCAGGAGTACCAGCCAATGGCATGAGATACGGTGATGATTATGTTGTTGGACAAAATGTGACTTATATGTGCCAACCTGGGTATACAATGGAATCAAATAGCTCCTTAATTCGCACTTGTACTAGCAATGGCACATGGAGTGGAGTAATCCCGACATGTAAAGGTACAACATTTATTTTGATTGTCAACTATTTCTTCTATGACATTTACATCCACTGCTTCTTGTCGTGAGTCAGCTAGATATTTCCACAGAATTCAAAACTTAGTATGAATAAACTGAATTGACTTTTTGGCGGCAGGAATGGCCCCTTCATCCTTTGCTTTTTTTTCCATTTTATTTTTCATACCAGCACAGTATGTTGAACAGTTTTTTGTAGCTTTACAGACCATTTTATTACTTTGCTGCTAAACTGAATTAGCCAATATGAAATGATGGTTCAGATTTGGTTTTTCATTTGTTAAGGTTAGCATGTCATACCAAAAATGAGCTTATATATGTCCCTGTCTATATGTCCCTGTCTTTACAAAAACACCACTCAAGTATGTAATAGACACCTTTGGGAAAGGTCTACATTTATAGAACTGAACTTTGTCAAAGGCAAATTTTTCTGGGTTACCCTATCCATAATACCAAGATTTTTCTCTGATCCTTCTTTCATTAGACATGCACCTTTGAGCATCACTGTGCTGTATCAACATAGTCAGCAAAAATACTAAATCCTTCTAGCAGGTTTCCTAATAAATGCTTTTCTGCTTCATGTTATTTTCTCTACTGTGAAAACTGAAAGTATTAATCTCATTATCTTCCTTTTCTCTCTTTTACTAGTTACATTCCCAATTTTTATGCTTTATTGGAATATTTTAATGCTGTCTGTTGAAAGTTAAACAGCAAAAAATCTGAACTCTACTGAAAGACCACTTATCTGTGTCATCAAAACAATTTTCTCTGAGAAACCCACTTGCTTGCTAAACCCTAAAACATTTTTCCTCTAGAGTAATTTTCCTCACTCTTCGTGATAGCACAGCTGTAGAGAAGCAACGTTACCTTTTTTGGTGTTTTCTTTCTGGGTTCAAACTATGTCTGATCTCTATTCTTTTAAAACTTGATAGGCTAAGTTTGTATTTACTTTGTTCTCATCCTGCTACCTTATGTTTTATTTTCAGGAAGTATGGTCACCAATTCTAATTTTCCTCCCCTGAATTAATTGATCAAATCAGATCAAATAAACTTCAGGTCTCCATCACATTTGCAATTGCTTTCCTTGCTGAGTACAGTTCTCCAAATATTTTACCAAGTTCAGTTTAATTCTAAATCACCTTTGATAATGTCAATTCTTCTTTAAGAATTTTTTCCCAACACATTTTTGAGGATGTCAGACTTTGAGTTCCTCTTAACAGTTCACTTTTTTCTATTTTTATTGTGTTCTAGGCCAGCCTCAGCTTCAATTACAAGAATGACCATACTGGTCCTGTAGACCAAGAGGCTATCTGTCTCCAAGAGTGACTGTAAGGGAACAGCTAGAAGGTCATAAGACAGAAAAAGTATTTATGATACAGTCTCACAGCCTCAAATTCTTAAGGATTACAGGGCACCTAACTGGGAGCAGGAGACCAAACTCTGATTTGTTTCAAACAGAACTATACAAAGAAAGAGCCAGACTGTCAATTTTGGCACTGAGTTTTTGAGTCTTTCTGGGTTTAGGTCATACATATTGATGGCTTGCATAAATACTAAATAATAATTATATGCAGAATCCCTAGTGTTCTCAGAATTTCATTCTATTCCACACAGGTTTGTGTGAGTGCACTAGGTAAGTTAATAAACCCCATTTCTCTGACTGCATAATTAAAAGTATTATATAATATGCAGTAGTGTGTTTGAAATGTGTAACAATTAGTTCTTACTCTCAAGAGGAAATGCCAGGGTCCTCTGATACCATTTAGTAAAAAAATTGGAAAATGAACTGGACAGAGAATGGATGTGTAATTGTCGCAATGCCATTGAAATAGAAGATATAAATAATCCTCTGGCTTTGCCTAGTTGGAAAAGGATGCATGTTCACCTGCAACTAAATATTCAGCTATTCAAGCACTGTCTTTTTTGCACACTTGCATTTGTAATATACTTTCAACTCTTAAAGTAAGAAAATAAGCTGTACCTATTTATGGTTAAATCTCCAAGAAAAATATCTAGAGACATTCTCCCTTGTTGCTAGGTGTTGTTTTGATCTGCTTTTTTCATTCCAAAATTCTGATATTACACCTGTTTTCATGCAGCTTCTTCTGTCTCCTTTCCTAACTATTGACTGGTATTTCTTCCTGTATTATTCAGCTCAGAAGTTAAAACATACAGATCTTTTTAAAAGGACTGGTCGTTAAACTCTTGGAGAATGCGGACGGACTTTCGCTGCTTGGAGTACTTTTTTTGACTGACTTTTAAGTGTTGCAAAAGCTATCATGTCCTTTTTGAGTTGGTTGGTTGATGTGTTTCTTTTAAACTAGGTAGTTTAAAAGAACCAGAACCAGATAGTATAAAAAATAAGGCCCTAAATTTTAGATTTGATTTACTGGTTGCAAAAGGATTGATTATTTATAATAGGATCACTTTCATCCAGCATTCTTAAACAGCAATGAATGATGCTGCAGAGCATCTTTGTGGTATAAATAGTTGAGATTCTCTCACTGAAGTGTATAATAAGAATGAAGAGATGGCACTTGGTGAACCTTCTGCAGATCACATTCAAATATGCAGTACTCCTGATCTAGTGACTCTGACTTCTTTTGAGCCTGCAAGATGACAGCTGTCTAAACATAAGTTTAAAGGTTAGGAGTGAAGCTTTTCATTTCCTCCATTCTTGTGACCTGTATGTTCTCTGCTATATTTTTAGTCACCAGCTCTTCTCATATACCCCAAATGTCTTCACTAAATTAAATCATGCTTTTTTCATTCACTTGCTTTCTCTTTTGATAGCAGAGTTTCTCCCAAATTTTCTTTTTTTTACCCCTTTTCTCTTTTTCATCCATTCTGGTAACTTTGGCCTAAATTTCCGCCTTTCTCTTTTTGATTCAGATTATTTTTTTAATTTAGCTTCTTTCATACCATTTTCCCTTCAGCTCTCAATTAGCAATTGCCTGTTACTACCCCATTATCCAGTGAACAGCACTTTTATCTTCATCACTACAGTTATGTCTGTTTATTTCTACTGTCCTCCTGTGGTTTTTTTTAGTCTTCTTTCCTACAAGTGAGAAGAAGATGTTTTTGTTTTTTCTGGACCGTCTGGAAATTCAAGTCTACACTGAAATACTTCTTGTTGGTCTTCTTAGGGCTAGCAACACGGAAAATTTCAAGAGGCTACAAATCGTTACCTTTTCTCCCTCTAGCTAGAAGCATCTATGCTTTTTGGTGAGGAGATATTCATGAAGCAAATACCAAACTGTGGTACTTAGAGGCTTTCAAGACATATTTTGGAACAATCATCTTGGAATTTCATCTCTGAGCATTAATATCTAAGAAATGCCGAAGCTGGTTAGCAGGAAGAGAGTATTTGACTATTACCATGGTAACTAAAGATAGTTGTACTCCATGTTGTCTAAACAGACAAACAAAATCATTTTGTAGTATACTACCAGACATATCTTAAATGTACACTTCATAGTCTCCGTACTGCTTTTTTGGTTGTCTTCCTGTTTGGTTTGATGCAGCATCCTGTTTTATTTAAGACACTTCATCAATCAGCCACTGTCTCCTAAATGGAGCAAACCAGAAGTACTAACTTTGGGAAATGTGGCAAGAATACAGTGAGGAACATAGCATGTCCTGACTGTATTGTCCTCTAAAAAAGGTGAAATTAGCACATATGGTTCTTCTAGTAATTGTGTACACTGGGGATATTTACAGCAGCTGGGCCTAATTACTTTGAATATTATTGCAGCTGTTACCTGCCCAACTCCTCCGCAGATCTCTAATGGAAGGTTGGAAGGAACAAACTTGGACTGGGGATTTAGCATTAGCTATGTCTGCTCTCCAGGATATGAACTCTCTTTTCCCGCTGTTTTGACTTGCGTTGGGAATGGAACATGGAGTGGTGAAGTACCCCAGTGCTTGCGTATGTATTTACTTTTATGGTCTTGTATTTCTTTATTCATCTATAGAGCTTTTTCTCCTCTTTAAAAATGTTACCTTTTTTTTTTTCCAGCTACATATTGAATAGGGGAAGTTTCATTGTAATCTCTTTTATTTGCTCATTACTCATCCTAAACTTTTTCTGATGTTACAGAGAGTTTTTTCTGTTGGTAATGTTGACTAGACCCCAGAGTGATTTCTTGACAATTGTCTATTTTTCCCTTTACACTAAATTGAGTTACATGTTTTATGCAGTAAATTTTGTTAACCTGAAAGTTATAACTTTGATGGATTTTTATATTGCTACAAATTCCATTACAATAGCAAATGTGATTTTTCTTTAGTTTGGTGTTATCCCACTCATATTTAAAAAATCTTTTTAAAGAAGTGATTGTGATGCTTCTGAGAGAGATTGAAATGATTGCTTTGAAGCAGGAGGTTCTGTAGTTATTTGTACAATAGCTATTTCACTGAAACTCTGTAATGGTCTTGAGCAAGGAGTCTAACTGGAAGACAATAATTTCATCTTTGTGGCTTTACAGTTTCTGCAGTTTGATTTGAGCTTGCCAGGTAGCTGAGCTTGCCAGGTAGCTTGCTAAATGTTGCAAAATGCAGTTCTCTGTTCTTTTACTGGTTTTTTTGCATTCTTCATCTCTCCCTGTCAAAAATGGTCTCTGTTTTGGCAATATTCTAATACTATGAAACTGTATCATATAGATGATATTTTCCTCTTTTTTTTCCTTATGATACTCTCATATCATCAATAACAGTTGGTCAATGCTGCTGAAACTGTATGTGCCAGAGCCAGAACATGTTGAAAGGCACTGTTTCTGGAAGTAAAAGACCCACCATTTGTTGTTTAAGTTCTCTAGATGAAGCTCTTCTAGAGTCCACTATATCATGAACATCAAAGAAAAATTCTTTTCATCATTTGTTCTTGATTGAAATACTGTGTCCTTATGTTCATTTTTGGATACCAAAAGCTATTTATGATTTTTGAGGTTGGAATACTCAATACTGCAATATTCTTTGAAAAAGCATCTTGACCTTTAAATTTTTTAAAATGTATAGTTAGCACAGAATGCAGCTGCCTGGGAATTAAAGGCTGTTTCATGCAGAGATTACATTAACTGAATGGTGTTGATGTGCAATGGTGTTGATGTGCAATGATGTCCATTGGCTTGCAAGAGAAA
The DNA here is from genome assembly GCA_025774025.1 of Xenus cinereus. NCBI lineage: Eukaryota > Metazoa > Chordata > Aves > Charadriiformes > Scolopacidae > Xenus > Xenus cinereus. Next base: position 13,885 of record JAOXJK010008501.1, on the reverse strand, counting down.
TCAATTGGCAGCCAGTGCTTGTCAAAGAGATTAAACTAGCTGCCATCTGGCAGAAATGAAGAGGGAGCTGGTGAAAGTGATTCTCAGTGAGCAATCTTAAAGAGTTCTTGACATCAGAAATTTAGTTCCCAGCTTGGTTCCGTAGAGCCTGTAGCTGAAGATACGCAAGGTATAGTTAAAAAATGAAATAATTATTCAGAATGGAATATAGTAATGTCTTTGGTTGAGTATTTGTCATCTATGGCCTAGGAAATTTGTCTTCTTAATTATTCTTATAATTTCAGTAAAGGACTGCTGTTTTTATAAGGTTGGCAAGAGATGGCAAAAAAAAATAGGCCTATGCCTGAAAATTTCTAACTACAGATATAACTTCTTGTTAATCAATTAAATGTCTTTGAAGAATGAGACTAGCCTCGCAGCCTGGTGTCAGAACTTCACGGCCATGTGTCTGTTACAGGGTCTCAGAGTCCTTATGAAATATTTCCAATGGGAGTGGGAGCACTCACAGAGCTTCTAGTTTGCTGCAACTTTAGTTTGTTCTGTAGTTCCCTCTCCCAATATCAGAGGAAGACTGCCATGTTTTATCATAGTACCTGGTTTCCATGATTACCTATATAGAAGGCAGATAATCAGTAGGTATTCAGTGGTTGGGTAAAGTTAACTAACAACTAAGTGGTGGAATTTACTTAGTTTTATAAAAATAATATTAAACTTTCAAAAAAACCCTATGTTTTAATGTGAGGATTCTTTTTCCTTGAGAATGGTTGCTACTTTGTTCAGACAAAGAACTGTTCAGGAGACAATTTCAAGCTTCTGTGTTTAAAATCTGTAAGTGCTTCATGTATTTTCAAGTATTTTAGTGACATGGTTTAGTGACTTTTTTTTATCAGTTAGGTTGATGGTGGGACTAGATGATCTCAAAGGTCCCTTCCAACCTAGACAATTCTATGATTCTATGAATGTGCCTTTTTAGAAAAATGTTATTGCACACATCCGGGTTGGTGTTTTATTTTTCTTTTTTTGTGCGTATTACAGCATTTTCTGTTTGATATTAAATTAGACTACAATATTGGAATTCATGGTGTGTCAGGGAATAATATAGTCTGATGGCACAGGGTTTACCATAGCTGATTGCATTTCCTGAATCCATTATTCAAAATGCAGCTTCTGACAATAATCAGTGCTTTATACTGCAGAAAGCCAGTGAATTTGCCAGCAGTATACTTACTTGGTTATGCTATGCTATAGACATAAGGAATCTTCAGGAGAAAGGTATAAAGTAAAAAGATCCATTTAGGAATATGTTCTTAGCAGTCAAATTTATCCCATGTAGTAACAGCTTATTAGTATTTTACTTTTAGATTGCTGCTAGAATTTCTTTACCGTTTTGGTTTGGTTTGGTTTTTAGCTGTACTGACTTTTAAGTGTTTTGCTTCCATACATACCAAATCTTGTCTTTCAGTGAAGGATGAGAAAGTAAGAATTTACAATTCTTAAAATCTGTCTGACAAATCCTTTAATCATACAAAAATGTTGAGCACTGGCTAGGTGGCAGAAAGCAGGAGAGGATGAGAGATTTACATGAAGGTTTGGTACACTCTCTGATTGCCCTCTATAGCAGGATTTGCAGATTGATATGGTTTAGAGCAGACGTGAACTGTGTATATTTGGGCCTTAATGAAATAAGTTGTGGAGCCTTGAGTGTCAACTTCAAGCTACTGACCAAGTCCACTATGTAGGCATTTTGAACAAAACCACTGCAAACTGAAGCGGACTAAAGATTGGCTACCTAATCTCTCTTTGAATTCCTATTAAATGTTTCTGTATTTAATAAAATAAATATAAAATTTGGAGTAACTGCTTGACTGACTTCAGGTAAGCGTTATTTTTGTTTATATTAATAAATGGCACATTGCATTTCTCTCATGTCTTTTCTCACAGCAAAGTTTTGTGGTGACCCTGGAGTACCTGCTCAAGGGAAAAGAGAAGGTAAAAGCTTCATCTATCAGTCAGAAGTCTCTTTCAGCTGCACTCCTCCTTTTATTTTGGTTGGCTCCAGCACCAGGATTTGCCAAGCAGATGGCACGTGGAGTGGTTCTTCTCCTCGATGTATAGGTAAGGTTACACCCATAGTACTGAAATTTCTTGAAATACTTATTATTCCTTTTCCTGTTAAGTAAATCTAGGAGTTTTCAGCTATTCAGAATTATCCTGTTGTTTTTCTATATTCTTTAATAATCAAGTCATTTTATTTTTGTTTCTCTCTGGCTTATTGCATGTTGTTGAACAAGCTTAATTTTGTTATACATTCATGTATTTCATTAAAATATTGTAATTTTTTTTGTCTTTAATTTATTGTAATTCTTTTTAAGAACCTACTCGCACAGCATGTGAAAATCCAGGAGTGCCAAGGCACGGGTCACAAAACAACACATTTGGCTATCAGGTAGAGTATAGTATTTCTTATTAACTTGCATATTAAAATATTTCTATACTACCTCAAAGTCTAGAAACTTTTTATTAGAGGTCCAGAAACTGTTCATGCCTTGTAAGAGCTGGTTGCTGGAGTGTTGTTGTGTTTCCTTATTTCTAGCTGTTGTATTACATTGACCTTGTGTCCCTATTAGCAATGCATTACGTGAAACCCTGATGATCAAGTTCTGCTTGTTTTCACCTTGAAGAAGTTAGTTCATTATCTCCCCACCAATATATGTGTTCCCTACTTTTTATCAAGTAGACTTTTTCTTCTGAAGTGTGTATACTTCTGTACCAAACTGCTAGCGTAGACATACTCTAAAAAACAATGGATTTTTTTTTTCTGGAGAGCAATTCTATTGTTCCATTTGGAAATTCTGTGACTATAAATAAATCACAGAGGTTGGCAGGCACCTCTGGAGAGCTTCTAGTTTAACCCCCCCCTTCTCTAAGCAAGGTCAGCTAGAGCAGGTTGATAAGGGCTCTGTTCAGGTGGTTTTGAATATTTCCAGAGATGGAGACTCCACAGTCACTCTGAGCAACCTGTTCCAAGCTGGACACCCTTACAGTGAAAATGTCTTTTTTTTTTTTTTAAACAGAATTTCCTATGTTTTGATTTGTGCCTATTGCCTCTTGTCCTGTCACTAGGCATCACTGAAATAAAGTCTGTATCTGCCATCTTTTCTGCACCCACTAAGTTGTAATACACACTGCTAAGATCCCCCTTGAGCCTTTTCTTTTGCAGGCTGGCCAATTTCAGCTCTTTCAGTCACTCCTTGTATGCCAGGTGCTCTAGTCCCTTAATCACCTTTGTGGCCCATCACTGGACTCAATGCAGTATGTCCCTGTCTCTCTTCCACTGGTGAGACCAGCACTGAACCCAGCACCCACTTGTGTCTCACCAGTGCTGAGCAGAGGGGAAGAATCACTTCCCTCAACCTGCTGGCCATGCTCTGCTTGATACAACCTGGGAGGCTGTTGGCCACCATGACTACAAGGGTGTGTTGTTCAAAATGGTGTTTGCATATACTTCTGTTGGAAACAGAACTGTGAAATTGAAAATGCTTTTGAATTTCTGATTTTCTGAATCTCACAAAGCAGTGACATCAGTGAGACATTTTTATGGGTAGATAGTGTACAGATGGAAAAATGTGCCCTATAGTTTTTTAGGAATCTGTAAGGCAGCTGCAAACAAACTAAGAAAGAGCCTAAACCACCCTGCTACATCTGTGTTTGGTGTCAGGGCTGAAAGCTCTAGACATGTGAAGACAACTAGGCTGAAGAGTAAGCTAGCACCTCTCTGGTTGTATGTGTTGTCTGTGTGGTAGCAGGACTTAAATAAAAACTTCAGATTTCCAGAAATGCAAGAAAAGGCTGGTTGAAATTTGAGCAGATTTACAACATGAAAATAGTTTTTAAAGGAAAGGGTGTAGCTAAAGACTTTTCAAATTTTCATGACTGAAAACTTCTTTGGTTTGTCATTTTGGTGGCCTTTACACAGTAATGATTCTACTTAGCGATTAATTTATCAATCTTTGAGTTTCCAGATTGTGCTAGATCACAATCATATGCAAGTGGTAATATAATTGTCTCAGTTTTCTCCAGTGAATGGAGTGCTGTTTTGTGCCAAGATAGAATATGCAGGGCAAATCCTTGGGCTAACTTCCTTTGGGTATAATACAGTATTATGTTAGAGGGCAACTCTATTCAACTGTGTAAGAAAGGAATTATTGCAATGACCATTTTCTACAATTTTGTTGCCACAGTTTCTCTGTCATATTAATGAGCTTTCTATCAATGGAGAAGCTAGTGAAGGCTTTCTCATTTGTGATGTAGTTGTTGTAGTTGTGAATGAAAGCATCACTCACAGCCAGCATAGCTAACTGTCAAAATACCAGGCAAAATGTCAACTGATCATTTCTAAAAGAAGTGTAGCTGCTGGTAGAATTTACAAACTTGATCCCACAGTTGTAAGGTTAGTGCCTTGCAGATTTAAACTGCATGAGCTATAGTGTCCTTACCTTGTCAGCAACTTATCCTCAAGCTCATGTAGCAAACTCGGTTTTGTATAGTGACTAAATGTCTGTATGGCATTTCTGGTTACTCTAAATATGATTGCTTAGTTAATACAGAACAGGGTAGGAGTATCTTTTGTACAGTTGAAGCTGAGTTTAGCTCTTTATTGGGTGGAAACAACAGTGGAAATGATCAGTTCTAGACAAGTTATTGTCTGTAAATCCTAGAAAGAAATACTACGTTACTGTATATTCAATAATATTATGACTCATTTAAACCACAAACATATTATAAATCAATTTAATTTCCTGTATGAACAGGATAATAATGACTTGTGCTTCCATCCACAGCAGAAAGGTAAAAAAAAAAATTCTAAATTGTACCAAAATATGGAAGATGAGATGGCATTGATATTCCTTTGTCTGATAGATCCATTCTCTAACATTTTAAACAATAGACTAAAGAAGCTTATGCAAAATTAAGCAAAATGATTTGCAGTTGGCAAATGATAACAAGGAGTTATTACTGTTGGATATATAAGATGGTTTTATGACTCTAACCCAGGTTTTGAGTTGTCAGGTTTTGGGTTTTTTCCCTCCTTGGGGGTTTGGTTGCTTCTTGTGGGGTTTTTTTGTAGTTTGGTTTTGTCTTGGGTTTTTTTAAGTCTCTTAAATACTTCATATTTAAACTAATATCAATAGGATCATGTAAGTGAATTAATTGTTAAGTTTAAATTTATGTCTCTATCTCAGAAAAAAAAAATAATCAAGCTGTAGCCTGATAGTAGAATTCAAGTCTTCGTATGTGGAGTCCTGCTATAAGGACTTTTCAATAAATTACAGTACTTTCTCTTTTACCTGACTATATCACTGACTGTCACTTGCTTTTCACAATACTAATACCAAATCATGAATTTCCACAGCACTGGGTTTTTTTGTTTGCCAGCTCTTGATTATTTGTTTTCCTATCTTATTGATTGAATTGAAAGTTCAGGCATATACAGCATAATTCCAGGCTTGACTAAAAGATGTATCAAAACCTGCCCTCCTGGAACCTACACTAATAAAAGCACAAATATCACCACCTCACTTTTGAATGGTGTTTCAACTATTAAACAGGAGCTTTGTAACAAAGAGACAGCAAAATTTTGCATGGATTTTATTGTTTGGTTTTGAATTCAGCAGCCAGAAGCAGATCAGGTTCTTGTGTGTTCAAATAACATCAAAATATTAGTTCAGTGTTACTTGGATATCAGACATGCCATGTAAATGAGTAGCATTACCTGCTTTAATTGTTATGAAGATGCACTTCTAGGATGTTTAACTTTCATCTGAGTATTTTGGATCTGACAGATCAACCTTAACAGGTTTCTACACTAAAGAGTTGTTACAGAGACAAAGTATCTTTAGAACTTAGTGAATACTGACTTCATCTGTAATCTGGAAAAAAAATTGCTCCTTTGAAAGAAAATGTGGTTTTGAAATATTTCTTCAGATATATTGCTAGTAACATAGAAAATTGCTTCTAGAACTTTCACCGTAAGCTGTTGTAACACAAGATACTACTGAACTGAAGAAACAGTTTAGAACTGCTTAAACCAGTCATATTTATAAGATTTATTACTTCTCATACTTTTCCAACATATGTTTTTCCCCTACATTAAAGCCTGAAGGAAGCCAAAGTGAATTTAGAAAGGAAAATAGCCACATTACAGTAGTGGTAGTCCTGTGTTAGCTTTTGGGTTTATTTGATGAAATGCCTTATGAAACTTGATCTGCAGATGTGGAGCAACCTTGCAAATAACATCCTTCTGTGAATGTTATGCTTATAAAAACTAGTCTTGATTAAATTGTAGGATGAAATTCCAAGAGAAGTGCTGTACTCCCACAGTATAGCTGTCTCCATTAGCACAGTTGGCATCACCACTGCATCAATGAAAATGTAATTTAAGCCTTATCAGACACCACCTAATTTTCCTGAGGTGTGTGGCTTCAGCCTGGAGCCACTGGGGGGTGTTAATGTCAGCACTGGGAGTGCTTCACTGGCAGGAGTGTGATTTTGACTTTTTTTCCCCTCTGTAATTCTTGATTCACCTGGGATTATTTATAAAGTTTCTAACACACTTTTAGACTACTCAGACTGCAGCTCCACATTATATTTCAATCTGCTCTATTAGGTGTATTTAATTTATGTTAGATACTTGTTCGTTTTTACCCCTGAAGGCTGATCCTGTCCAGGTCTGCATTTCTTTAAGTAACCATAGGTGAGTTGTTCACAGCCATGGGGTATCCAGTGCCAAGCCTGTGTCACATCTCTATCATACCCACACCTGTAGTCTTCTTCGCAGTATTGTGTGTCCCCATTTCTCGAGGCTTTTGTTATCATTCCAGTGCCAGTCTGGACTTCTCTATACCATATCACATTAGTGGTAAATAGCTTGTTCTGCACATAATAGCTTTTTGTTATTACTGTGGATATAAAGCTGTGGTTGTATACCATACAAAGATAAAGGAAGGCATAAAAATTAGGCATAGCCAATTGATCACAAGAAAATTTGATGCTACAGCTAAACCGAATTTTAAAAAAAAAAAAAAAAAGAAAAAAAAAAAAGGAAAAAAAAGCTCCAGGCAGTTCAAGACACTGTTAGACAAAGAAAGCCTGGCATCCCTCTGCCCAGAGGTCTTGCAGACTTAATAGCCTGTTATTAGTAATAGCAATACTGTATTACTGGGCTACCAAACTACAAATAGAGCAAACACTTAAAGAGTTGTGTTTTATTCATGTAAAATAGAATGCTAAAGTTTAGTGAAGAGAAATAACAGATATTAACTTAGCCTCTTGATCCTTTGGCATGAATTGCTGGGGGATGGAGCAGCTTGTTAAAGTTTGGCAAACTGAAGACCAAGAAAAAATTGAATGTAGAATAACTAATGAAAATTAGAAATATCTTCTATTCTTATAAGGAATATAAGAAATATTAATGATATTATTAGTAGTATTATTAGTATTAAATAATATAGTGATATTATTTTTGGTGAAAATAATTATCTAGAGTACCATTCTATTCTTTATAAATGGATGCAGGTTGATATTTATGTATCTCTTCTCAGATGATTGCTATTTCTCCTGTTAGAGTATAGCAGATATACAGACTTCGGTTCTTAGCAAAAGGAAAAGTTAGTGAGGCTGATTTTTTGAATATCCAAACCATAACTGACACTATGGAGAAAGCAGCTATGGAATAAAGATGATAAAGTAGTATACAAGCATATATATAGTATTTTTTCAGGGTTGGATGCAAACGCTGTTACACACAGTGCAGTTCTTCCCTAAAATAGAGAGTACAGTGAACAAAGGTATTTCAGCTGTTTCCCCAGCTCTCCCCACTAGTGCTTCTATTCAAGCTGTATAACAAAAAATTCAAACAAATCAGAATATCTGAAGACTGGGAATTTTTTGACTGTAGAAGGCTGTAATGTAGCGCCACCTGGTGCCTCTGGCACAAGAATATTGCAAAATAGATTTCCAAAAAGTAATTTCTAAATTACTTTTATTTTTTAATTTTTAATAGTTACTTGTAAGCTTTTTGGTTTTTAGGAGTAGGGAGCCTCTTTCCTTTATTTATTTATTCATTATCTTGAGTAGCATGGCAGCACTTCTAAAAAACATCTTAATCACTTGTGCAACTATTGCATTTTTGATGCTACTTTTGGGGCTTATGTATATGAAGGTTGTGTTTCCCTAACAAGGATAATACAGGTGGAGTCCATTTTTTCGGTGGAAATAAGGAAAACAGTTTCACTAGTAGTTACTGTTTTGGATAGAAAAGTTGGTATTACAACAACTGGTTGCAATATCAACAATGGTTAGGTTTGAGTTTTGCTTGCTTGCTGTGGGTTTTGGGGGTTTTTTTGCTTTCCTCTTTTTGCATTTTTTTTTTAAATTGTGGAATGCTAGCAACTCAACCTGCCCACTTACTTGGCAACTTGAGCCATTTCCTTGTCTAACCAATAGATTTCTCATACTAAAGAACTGGTTTGATGTTTAGGCAACCAAGCTTCAGTGAAACCATACAGTAGACAGAGCTGCAGTTAAGGTGGGCAGACAGTGGAAAAAAATTCTATGCCTTTCTTGGTTCTGCTCTTCATGTGAACAGTTTTCCTTCAATATATCAGTCCGGCAAAAGACTCAGTTCACGAAGAACTTTTTTCACTGTTACCCATTTAGTCCTGTACATGATTCAGCTCTTTCAACTCATGAAGTATGAACTTTCTGTTCAGGGCATTCTCGATGAGTAGAATTACAATATATTGAATTTCACTGAATATACTGAATTCATTTTCTTGATCTATTTACTTTTTATTCCTCTAAAGAGATTCTATACAATGAGAAATTTATTTTACGTAAGATCCTACTAAAAAGTAGGTGAAAATTTCAAGATGGCAGTTATCTGTTTACTTCAGTATTGCCCATATTTACATAATGTAGAGCTAATATAGGAAAGATAAGCACATCATGAGAACTGTTGAACTCTGAAAATAATATTATTTTTTTTAAAGATAATAAAATATTCATTGAAAATAAGTGAGGTATGTAACTGTAAAAAAGTAGTTCAAACCATACAGTAGCTACTTCTGGAGTTGCCATTGACTACTAGAGTTTGAATCTCTAACTTAGTTACAGTTTAGGATTCAATATCTGAGTATAAGTAGCCAATTAACCTCCTTACCTCATTGACTTCTATGATGTCCAGCTACTCCACCTCACAAAACAATTATATTTTTTAAAAAATATTTTATATTCAGGAAGATCATACAGTCAACTTTGAAAGAAGAAAGTGGAAAGAAAATTAAAAGTATTCAGATGTATATTAAGAAACTACATTTAACCATTAAGTTGAGGTTTGGTTTTGGTTGGATTTTGTTTGGTGTGAGCAAGGGTGAAAGGGTCCTGGTCTTAAAGACAGTGTTAAAGTATTGTCTTCCTTGATAGCTAAATATTAATAGGGCAGGTGTTTCTTCCATAGTTGTGAATGGAGATAGCTTCAATAAAAGCAGATCACCAAAATGAACAAATCTTTCATAAGACTAGCTATTGCTGTAAAGTAATATATTGGTGGTGGTTGTTTTAACTAAGCTCTTTACCACATGGAAAAAAGTACTTCTATTTCTGTTTGGTGCGACTTCTAAAACTTTTAGTGTTTTCCCACTTTGTGCTTAATCGTGAAAGTGATTTAGCACATTTTCTTCAAATTCTTTTGAAAGTAATTACATAGTCCAGTGAGCACAGTAAAGAGCAAAAAAAAAAAAAGGGAAATGAATTTTAAATCACATACTGTGTTGATGAGCTACTATCTGTAGTTCATGGGTTATTATTAAATTTTGTTCTGATGAGAAGCTTGAGCTGAAATGGAATAATAGTATAAAGTTTCAAATGACTCCATGTAGCAGTAAGATACCATTTCCAGGACTAAACTATTGTGAAAGAGTCCACATTTTACCTTTGAGCATCAATTTGAATCAAGTGTTATACATTTAAACAAAATAACGAGCCACACACCCCCAAAAAACCTCCCCAGAATGATAAATGTGCTGTCACAAACAGATCAAAGTTTTCAGCTTCTTGTTTAAATATGAGTTGATAAATACATTAATACAGGTCTCTGCAGAACAGATGATGTGATCTATGCATCTTAATATTTGAGTTAACCACTCACAGCATGTAATAAACTACTCTGAATTATATACTTGTAGCCTACTTCCCTGGTTTTGATGGAAAATGAGAATTATTCGCATTTTCATCAATGTCACCATGACTGGACATGCTGAACAAGTTATTCCATGTTATGTTTGTGCAGAAACTGGTATTGACTAAAGAATTCTATTTTTCTTTTTATGTAATACATACAATAAGAATAATAATTAAAAACTAATCTCAGATGAATTGTTATTGTAAATTGTAATGTACTTGTGTTCAAGTTTCTATTATCTGCGTCGTATAAAGAACATTTGTTTTTTTTACCTCATCATCAAAAACCAAAATAAAACATTATAGGAACATTATAGTTTCTGAAGCATGAGACAGTGTTGTCAACCAGGCGTTGCCTGTTCTAATGAAATATTTCTCATTATAATTTCTGAATTCATCCAGCATTCCATGGTCTAGTTCAGCAAAGGTCCAGCAGAATCTATTACCATTTTAGTTCTGCGGCTTGCCTGGTTTGCTGCAAGATTGCCTAACTGGCTTCTCCTTGGTCCAGAGTTAGGAAGCCACAGTGAGCTTGGTTTCCAAACTCACCACGCCTCAACTGTTCCGAGCCCAAAGCATCACACCAGAGAGACCATAGAAGATGAGGTTTCGATTTTCTTCCATGGAGGATCACAGTTTATAGACTTTGTATTATGTGAAGGAGTTTGCTATCAAGTTTTGGAAAAAAACAGCCCCAACTCTTATTTCCTCATAACAATATTACTATGTTTTTTACTTTTCAACAGGTGGGAAATGTTGTTCAATTTCAGTGTAAAAAAGGACACCTTCTCCATGGCTCAACAACACGAACTTGCCTTCCTGATCTTACATGGAGTGGAATCCAGCCTGAATGTATACGTAAGTAAATGATAGATTTTTGATCTAACAAGTTTTTATCTAGGCTATTTAGGTACAGTAACATTGTTATAAAGTTAATTTATATAGTTTTTTTTAACTTAATACAAATTCAGATTACTATCTTACAGTAGCTAGAAATGTGATTTTGTGAGTGAATTTTTCAACAACAGCCCATAGAATTAAAAAAAAACAAAACCACAAAATAATGAGAATAACAAAAATTTCATCCACAGAGAAGCTGAAAATAGTAAGTTTCTTTCAAAGATAGTGCAACCTTTTCAATGGAGACAGTGAAAGAGTTGGGAGGAGGTGGTGAGAACAGAACATGTAGGAAAGCCCTGCACAACCCTAACTTGTACTGGAACAGATAGTTACAATCAGTTCTAGTAAAGAGTTTGAGCTGTTTCCCAGCTAAGGAGTCAGGGTATTTTAAGAAGGGGGAAAAGGGTTTGTAATTAGAAATTTTTTAACCTGAAATGGAGAGAATCATCTTACTTGGGTACAAGAAGTAGCATTTCATTTCTTAGATCTTTTAGACTTCAATAAATAGAGCTAATTTACTGAAAGTATAACATCATGGTTAATCTTTCTAGTTTTCAGCTAGCAAGCTATATTTTTCTATAAATAGTCTCACGTTACAAGGTCTGATCTTGTAGAATCACTTTAATGTATGGAGGACGTATCCTCAGAAAAAAACAGCATTAATGTTTCAGTTGGTGCTAGCATTCCCCCTAAGCAAACAGCAAATGAGTAGCTCAATGTGTTGAAAGGTGAGGTGTGCTCCTGGAAGTACGCGGGTTTTGAGATAACACCAGAATCTCAGATTCTAGTGGTTGTTAAAGATAAACGACGCTTTGCATGAGATTAGGAATAGTAATTCATTTTTCTTCCTGATATTTAAAACTTGCCTCGCCTACAATTTCTCCGTGACCTTTCATAGTGTTTTCCAAATGAACCATTTATTTACTGTTATTCACTGCTACACAGATATCATAAGTTATGTAAGTCACAAGCCATCACTGCTTTTACTGTAGTAAGATGTGAGCTGTTTGTGTTCGCATATGCAGACAATTCATTTTGGTCGTGCAAGTGCATTCACATTGGTTCTTGGTACGTTGAAATTGAAAGGTCCATTTTCAAGGGTGTATTTGCAGGCTTAGGATAGTAATTTATAGACTATGCAGTAATTTTTAATTTGAGTTAAAAATACATTAATATGTTATATTTATTGATGCTATTTTATTCATTAGTTACCTGTCAGAATGGGTATAGATTATTTTTTCAGAAATATTGTCACCGCATTACTGAAGGATATTTTATCTTTTCTCTGTAGCTCACAGCTGTAAACAACCAGAAACACCAATTCATGCTAATGTTGCGGGAATGGATCTTCCCTCACTTGGTTATACATTGATTTATACTTGCCAGCCAGGCTTCTTCCTGGCGGGAGGATCAGAGCATAGAGCCTGTAGGTCTGATGGCACATGGACTGGGAAAGTTCCAGTTTGTGAAGGTAAATTCTTCAGTTTCCCACTGTATCTCTCATCATTACATGATTTTCTTTACCTGCAGTCTAATAAGATGAGGCACAATGGCAAGGAGAACTAAGAGGGAGAACATCTAAGAGGATAACTAATCCTTTGTCTGTTGTGTTTGATGTGACATATGCTTTGATGTACTTGTCTTTTGCTTGCGTGCTCAGAGGTGTAAATTCCAGATATAATTCTGGAAGCCAAATACTTGGGTAAAACCTGCTTTTAGACTTCTAATTGAGTCAGGTTTGGACTACATTGTCATAAGTGGAGTAAGAATCTTGATGGTTTTGCACATATGTACTAAATTTAGATCAGGATAATTTCTTTTACAGAGATTGTGTCAGCTGCAAGACAGCTATGAAAGTTGCAATACTACTATGATATAGTTGCCATCATGGGAACATGGTGGGATGACTCATACAACTGCAGTGATGCAATGAATGGCTACAATCTCTTCAGAAGAGATAGGCAAGGAAGGAGAGCTGGTGGGGTAGCCTTGTATGTTAGGGAGTCTTTTGACTGTCTAACCCTAACCCTAATGTTTATGGGTAAGAATCAGGGAGAAGGCCAACAAGGCAGATATCATGGTGTGAGTTTCTTACTGACCACCCAATCAAGATGAAGAGGCAGACAAAATATAAGCAGCTGTGAGAAACCTCACAATCTCTAGCCCTTGTTCTCATGGGGGACTTCAACTTACCGTATGTCTTCTGGAAATACAATACAGCAGAGAGTAAACAGTCTAGGAGGTTTCTGGAGTGTGTGAAAGATAACTTCCTGACGTAGCAGGTGAGGGAGTCAACTAGGGAAGGTGTCCTGCTGGACCTGTTGTTCACCAACAGAGAAGGACTTGTGATGGTTGGAGGCCATCTTGAGTACAGTGATCATAAAATGATAGAGTTTTCACTACTTGGAGAAGGGGGATTAGCAGAACCGTCACCTTGGACCTCAGTAGGTTTGCAGAAAGTTCCAAACTGGGAAGGAGTGTTGATCTGCTTGAAGGCAGAAAGTCATTGCAGAGGGTTCCGGACAGGCTGGATCCATGGGCTGAGGCCAATTGTATGAGATTCAACAAGGCCAAGTGCCGGGTCCTGCACTTGGGTCTCAACAACTCCATGCAGCGCTACAGGCTTAAGGAAGAGTGGCTGGAAAGTTGCCTGGAAGAAAAGGACGTGAGGGTTGACAGCTGGCTGAATGTGAGCCAGCAGTGTGCCCAGGTGGCCAAGAAGGCCAACTGCATCCTGGCCTGTATC
>JAOXJK010008227.1:0-67012 GCA_025774025.1 Xenus cinereus | reverse complement strand
GGATTGAGTGCTGCAGTTTTAACAGGTATCTTGGGGGAGGGGGGGACAGTGACCCCACTGGAGTTTTGCCAGCGACCCCAGGAGATTTACCCATACCCAGTAACCGTTCTGACACAAGCAAAAAGATGTGTTAGTGCCCAAACCCTACCCCACTGAGAAACTCATGCAATTACCCAATACGGCAGAATCCAAACAGAAATCCACATCCTTACACTTCAGCATTATTTTTACCCCAGATGACAAAGAAATGTATGTTAAAAAAAAAAAAAAAAAGAGGAAAGAAATCAGACTCCCCCTCCACCGCCACCCGCCAAATCATATGCATAAGACATCCTGTCACACACCAAACCACCGAGAAAAACATCGGAATTAAGAAGGTTTTTTCCCCCCTACCACACCGACTTGTTCTAAAGCAAGAGTCACAAGACATTGTTTTAAAAAAGCTTTCTAAGAGAAACAGATTTCCTCAGACTGGGCTCAGAAACCAGGATATTCCCTGGCAAACCCTCCCCACTCCCATCACGAGGAGCCAGCTCACGTGGCAACCCTTTCCTCCCTGGGTACAAAACCCTAGTGCCAAGCAAGCGCGGTAACATTCAACAACAGCTCTTATTTTCTTTGCAATGTTACACCTCGATTCCGACTTATATTTTTGCATCTCATTCAAATGATTCCCTTTGAGCTTCTTTAAAGAAGTGCACCTACAGAATTCGGAAACAACTGGCTTTGATTTGAAAAAGCAAAAAAAAAAAAAAAAAAAAAAGTATCAGAATATCAGAATTGTGGATTTTTTTTCTCTGTACCTGATATATTGTGTAGGGATCTCTAGTCCTCTTTGAAGAAGCTCATAAGCCAAGCGGGCAAAGCTTTAGGAAACAGAAGAAAATAAAATAGTGCATACTCCTGAGAAAGAATTACATACTCATATCACTCATTTTTTTTTGTTGTTGTTGTTAACAGTTCTTTAAAAATGGGGGAAGATCTCTCTCACACACACTACTCAAGGAAATTAAGGACTGAAACATTGGCATAGTTAGGAATATAAAACTCCCTAGAGAAAAAGAGGAGACCTCAGAAAATTAAGAAATCAGATAGCGCTGACGTTTTACCAGACCTTACTTTCAAATTTTGCAACCCATTTTAGACAAGGCATTTTACCATCAAAGGCAAGTACTAAATTACAAAGGTATGTTTGCATGCATGAATATGCGTGGCTATACACACATATTAAATATATATATGTATATATTCATATATATGCATATATATACAAACATACGTAAGACACACACGCACTCCTATCAAGTTATGTGTGCGCATACGCATATGCACACACATACGCACACACGCACCCATACACACCTGTAAACGCTGGTAATCTAAACAGAGAGTCTGTCTAGACCAGGAAAAAAACCCAAAAAAGTTCTTCCAAAATAGGGTTAGCTAATTCGACTGAGCTACGAAGTCTTGACACGTCCCATCTAATGTTAAGACACTGCCACGAACGCAGCTCCAACTGGGTGGTGGTGGTGACTTCGTGAGAGGTCTGAGCTCGCCTCCCCCTCCTTTCCTAGTCTAGACAGAGACAGGGTGGTGGGATGAGATGGGAAGAGGCGGTGGGGGGGGGATGAGACGATGGGGTTGCTCAGAAAGGAACGCTCTGGAAGATCGTGTTAACTAGGGTGGAGACAGGACGTCATTCAGAAAAAAAAAAAAAAAGAATAAAATAAAAATAGCAAGACAGACCGTGCAGCTCAAGAAATCAAAGCACTGACACCAAAAATGTTTCTCCAATTTCTTCCAATAAGTTATTCATTTCTTTCTTTTATTATTATTATTAATTATTATTATATTCCCCTCCCCCCCCAATCATTATTTAAAAAATGTGAAAGAACAGAAGTGGGAAAAAAATCCTTGTGGTTGTCTTCACATGTTCCTGGCAAGAGACTCTGAACCACTGGTCTTGCGCCATTGTGCTCCTCTGATCTTAAATTATTGTCTTTCTTTTATTATTATTATTTTTATTATTATTATTATTTTGTCCTACCTAATAGAATTCTTCCAAAGCCCAATCCAATATTTTTAAAGCTAAAATTAAGACGGTTTTGTTTTAAAAGATTATCTTTCTCTCTCTTTTCTCCTTTTATTTATTTAACTTTTTTTCTTTTCCTGTCTTCCTTTTTATTTTTTTTTCCTCTCTCTCTCTCTCTTTCTCTCTCATTTTCTGTGTTTCTCTTCCTTGTCTCCAGTTTTACTACCTGGTCCTTCGCCAGATGTGTGCCTGTTAGCAGTGTTGTTGTTCAAGAACATCTTGTCCATGCCTTTGAGAGCTTCAGTCAGGTAGTTTTGAAGGGCCGTGAGGGCAGCGCAGATAGCGGGGGCCCCAAAGCCGTGAGTGATGAGGCTGAAGTGAGTCAAGCAGCTCTGAATGCCCGGTTCCAAAATAGGGGTGGGCCGGCTGTTTCCAATGGGCGTCCTGTCCTGGGCCAAGAGATCTGTAAATTCTTTACAAAGTTGCCTGCATGGAAGAAAGAAAGGCAAAGAGAGGACAAGAGAGAGAGAAAACCGGTGGTTAGGCTCATCCCACACTTCCCCGAGACAACCAAGGTTGAAGGAAGGGACGGGTTCAGGCCAAACCCGATCCCAAGACCTGGAATAGGACCTTTTTGCCAGCTTCCTTTCTCCCAGTAGTGCTTGGGGACCAGCCATATTGAGCCGGCAGCTCCCTGCTGAGAATGATGTTCTTCAGGAGAGAGGTTTTTGCAAATGTAGGATAACACCAGGTCTGGAGGTAGAAAACTCTCCTCCAGCCACAAGGATGCTTCTGGGGAGGCTTAGATTGGATATCAGGAAAAATTTATTCACTGAAGAGGTTGTCAAGAATTGAAACAGGCTGCCCAGGGAAGTGGTTGAGTCACCATCCCTGAAGATATTTAAAAGACAGGGAAATATGGTGCTGAGGGACATGGTTTAGTGGTGGACTTGGCAGTGCAACATTAACGGTTGGACTCGATGACCTTAAAGGTCTTTTCTAACCTAAATGATTCCATGATTCCGAAGCACCATGAAAATCCAGTCCTGCTCAGCTCTAGAAATAGCCAGGCTCAAAGGGAGGTGCACCTTGGCTCTGTCAACCACCCATCTTCCTGGAGGCCTGACCAAGCAGGTCCTACCAATGCTGTATCCTGAAGGAAAGCACAACCATGCACTGAGAGCTACTGAGTGGCACTGGGACATGGTGCAAGGAAGGGCTAAACTGGAGCCTCTTCTGAGACTGCTCAGGCTGGGCCACCTTGTCAAGAAAGTTCAGGACTTCGGGACTCCATGCTGGCTTATTCATTGCATGAGGAGCAGAGCTAGAGTTTCCTATTTTATTTTGGAGGGTGACATCCCAATTAACACATCAGACTTGACATCTGGCACTTGTTTGTTTACTCACATGTTTGAAAAATCAGATTTGATTTTTATAATTAATTCCCCCCCCACTTCCTTTTGCATTGCTCTGGTCCAAAAGGCCTTGAAGTCAACAAGTGCCCAGGCAATGTAGAAACCCTGGAGGCTGGTGGCATTCCCAATGGAATAGTTTCTTTGAGACAAATGCCTACCCAGAGACTGGAGAAAAAAAGGCTGAAATTAAAAAAAAAAAAAAGCAAGAAAGAAAAAAAGAAGCCCTTAAGAAAGGCGTTCAGCTCTCATCCTCTGAAATTCTCTGAAATTCCCAGTGGGTTAAAGGTTTCAGAGGGTGGGGAAAGATAAAGGTCTACTTCTATGTGTATTATCCATTAAGAAAGTGCAAGAGAGGAAACTTTGAATTTGGAGAACAAACAGTAATGAGTCCAACATTTTACATCTTCAAAGAGCAAAGCAGGGTCTGTGAGCAATTAAAGTTCTGGGACATTAATATCTTCTGACCCTGCGGAAAAGGGCAATCAAATTCCAATCACGTCTAAAAAACATCTGGACAAATTTGAGCAAATGATTTCTCAGCCCTCCATATATTTCTTTAAATTACACTGTCATCGGAGGCAAGCCACGTCCCAGAGCACGAAATAAATGAGAGCTGTTTGGGATGGGGGTGGGTTTTTTTGCCTTTTTCTTTCTTTCTTTTTTTTTTTTTTTCCCTTTTTTGGCCAGATAGACGGAGATGCGTGGAGACACACAGCACCCAATGCCGAGGACCTGACCAAACTACGAAGCACCCAGCTACTAGCCTGGGAGGCGCAGCCAAGAGTAAATCATCCGACACGGCACATCCACCGAGAAAGTCCCAAGGGAGAGAGATGGGTTGGGGGGACCAGAATGAGGATCATCAGCCCTATCATGGTGGGGGGGGGGGGGTCTTTCCTTTTTTTTTCCTTCTTTTTTTATGTTTGGGTTTGTTTTTTTTTTTTCTTATTGTTATCCTTTTTACTATTATCATTAAACCGAACGGAGAAGACATTGCAATTTAGTAGCAGACAAGCAGGTGTGTGAGAGCAGCAGGAGGGACAGACAGACATGCTGTGGAAGCGAAATATGGATTTTCCTTCCCCTTTCCATAAGGATTTGGGTTTTTTTAACTGCAGGGTGGCTTAGAAACGCTGTAGGGTAGCTAGAGGACAGTCGCCTACATCCTCTATAGGGACCCTACTGCAGAGGCCATGGGGTCTACCCTATAGGGCGACACGAGCATCCTTCGTCCCGACTGGGCGCCCTAATTAGGGGACTGGAAACTCCGTGTGCTTTCAAAACGAGCTCAAAGGAAGCGTTTAAGGAGGGGGAGGATTTTCTCGGGGGAGGGCAGAAGGGGAAGGGGTTTTATCAACTTGGCACTCACTTTGTAGCAAGCAGCATGTTTTTCCTGGAGTGGAGGTCGCTGGGGTCCGTGTGCTGTCGGTTCAGGTACTCAGAAACAGCTTTGGCCGGGAATTCCGTTTCGCAGATGTACCCAAAATCCCGAGCTAAATGAACGGCCTCACCTGGAGGGAACGAGAGGGACATTAAATGAGAGGGACATTAACATCTCCGGCCACCATCGGCCCCAGGCTGGGCTGTCCCCACCTGCCCTGGGCTGCTGCCCACCTCTCCCTCCGGGAGAGACCTAACTCCTCCGGGCCGGGTTTAGAAACCTTCTAACATCCCTTAGAGACAGGCTCCAGGTATGTGTTTTCCCTCCACCGGCCCTATTTTGGGGGCCGAAGTACGCGGATGGAACGGATTTTCAGCTGATGAGATTTGTCCTTGAGACAACGCACTTGGGGTGGCGTGTGAACACGAAGTGTGGGAAAAGTACACACACATACGCATACACACATGTAACATACACACACACACTTTCAAAGGGACTGGGGGGAAAAAAAAGAAATAATTACAAAAAAAACCCAAGGGGAAAATTAAATCCCGAAAAAGAGAAGGATCCAAACTTCCTTTACACCACTTCAATACCCCAGAACACTGCCCCAAATTTTACAGATGTGGACATAACCTTCATATCAATGTCAGTTCTTTGTGGGACGTTATACACAGAGTTGTTTATACAAGCACCCAGAGCACTTGCATCATTATCACTATTATCGCCACGTCTGTAAAATGATGGAGATAACGGCGTTTGGTCCCATGGAAATTAATAATCTGCTTTCTCAACTGACCATCACTCAACAGGAACTCCTCTCTGCCCGGTGGAAGGATAGCAACTAGCGGCAACCTTTTCTGCGAAAAATAATAATTATTCTAACTCTAACTGTCACTTTTCCTGCCTGCCTGGTTTCGGGTTTCTTGCCTCCAGAGGTTCGTGTCATCCAACTCCTACTGATGTACCTCATGCCACAAGAAGAAGCCAGTAGCTGCAGAAAGGAGGAAAAGAGGAGGGGAAGGGGGGGAAAAAATCCTCAGACTCTAGGGGGATTCCACCAGATTATAGCTCAGCCCCTCTAGAATAAAGCATTAAACCCTTTAAAGCACCGCCTGAGGGACCAGGGGGGAAGATTTCCAACACGCCAAACAGATAGGTCTAATAACTCCAGGACCGCGTTATTTTGAACGATCGGGAGTTGCTTTCCCAAAGTCGTCCTCTGCTTTCCAAGGCTTCTCCGCTAATCACCGACCCGCTTAATGAAAGCAACCGGCGGTGCCCGGGGGGATCCCACCGCCGTCACCGGGCAGGGTTCGTGTGTCCCCCCCCGGGCATCGCTGGGGTAATCCCGGTCGGAGCCTTTCTGCTCCGGGCGATACCACGGCAGCTAAAGCCGGGCTGGTGGCAGAAAGAAGAAAAAAAAAAAATATATATATATATATATAAAAAAATCTCCAGCAGGTGCAGCCTCTTCCAAAAGGAGGGAGCTCTCTCTCAAGGGAAACTGTTGATTTTTCCGGGAATCAGGGGAGAGGAGGGTAACGTACACCTTACCGCACACTTAATATAGGTTTTAGCATCGATACACAACCGCACAAGCTTCTGAAGCTCAAGTCAGCTTCAGGAAAAGGCTGATTTTGCTGGGAGGAGGATGCACCGCTTTTTTTTACACACGTAGCGGGGGCGAAGCCGCGCTAACCCCGGTGTTAAAGGGGTTAATGCTTCAGTTCTCCTATAGCGCGACCCTATAGCCATAACTAGGGCACCACGGCGTGATTTATACGCGGGTACCAGGAGGAGCATCCTTTCCAAAAGTCTCTTTGCGAGCCCCCCCCCTCGGTAAGCTCTCATCTCTCGCGTAACTCAATCAAAAGAGTCGAAAAGTTAAAATCTAGCGCAAATGTTGGTGCCTGCTTATCCGCGGAAGAGATAAGTGGATTTATTTATGCGCCTCTCGGTGCGTGTGTGTGATGCAGATACACATAACTCACAATCGCGGCCCTGCTATTCCGGTGATGTTTCTTGGAGAAGGGCCAACTTCTCTCAGCGCGTCGCCCCCCCCCCCCCCAAAAAAAAACGTATTAGTGGTTCTAAACTTTACTTTTCGATCCGGTAGCGATAAATCAAAGAAACGCGGCGAACGCAGCCAAATGACGGTAGTTGGCTTGAAAAAAGAGGTGAAACTTCACCCTCCCCTTCCTTTCCCCTCCCTCCTTCCTCAGGAATAACTTGTCTCTTTGTTCAATCCCAACCACCTTCAGGTAAACTGCGGGCTGCGACTATTAAATCGCTCTGATTTCTTAAAAAAAAAAAAAATAAAAATGTAAAATGCGTGTTATTTTTCCTCATTTCAGTCCTGTGGTGGCCTTAAATAAGCTGGGGAGGAGCGAATTAGCGGGTGGATGGAGCAGACGTGGGGTCTGAGAGCACAACAGCCATGGTTAATGGGACTGCCCTGCGGAATCACACACATTTACACGTACATTTACACACACATACACGTACACATATAAAAACGTATATACACGTACACACAACCCCATTCTTGCCACCGAGGGGGATGAGCGACCCTCCAGCCACCGATTTCATTTTGGGGAACGGCATCTTTAACCCTGCCGGTGTTCGTTCATCCTAACCCGCCCTGAATTTCACCTCTGCCAGGTTTTCCCACCTGCTCCCGAAAGTTGGGTGGGTTTGGGTTCTTTTTTTTCTTTTTTTTTGGTTCGTTAAATGTCAGACAGGAGTTCAGAGCAGGCAGGGGTGTGAAGGGAGCTTACCTTCCACCAGGGAGGTGAGTAAAGTGACATTTGCGGCCTTACGCCTGCCGGCTGGTAAATTCAAACCGATTTTTTCTAGCCTTTCTCGCAAAGATCTCCCCCCGTTTTTCGATTTGGCTCTAGAATTGCAAAGAAATTAACATCGTGATTAACCCCGCAGCGTTCCTGGAAGAAACGTTTAGTCTGTGCAGTCAGTGGAGCCTTGGGAGGGTTTTTCGCTCGACGTTAAGGAGTTTGGGGGTGTTGATTTCTGCTCGGATTTGCTGAGAGTTTTTCCCAGGGTTGGGAGCGGGAATGAACCCACTTTTCTCCCCGTTTATCCAGGGAAATCAGTGAATGCCAGATACCAATAATTAACGGACAGGGTTCTGATCAAGAGAGCAAACGGGTTCCTATTAAATGACACGAACTCGTATTAGCGAGGGTTGGGTGGAGTGAGGAGATGGGTAGAAAGGTAGAGGAGGAGAATTAAATTCTCAATTAATTCAGGTAAAGAGCCAGAATGGGAAGAAGAACGAGGGGGTGGGAGGGTGGGGGGGGGAGGGAAGGTTCAGCTTTACTGTCTGTTTTATGCCTCACTTACCCGCCGAGGACAGAACACGGCTGGGGCAGTCCCGGTGGGCAGCGGCGAGGCAGGAGAACAGGCTCCTCCGGAGTCAGGAGGAACAAACGTGTAATCGTAATAACGCCAGCGTGTGTGCGAGCGTGTGGGTCTTGTCCGCTCCTTGGGGTAGGTGCAGAGCTCCCCGTTTGCTAATGGCTCTAGCCCAGACCGTGCCTGCGTTTGAGGAGGGATTGCAGCCTTGGTTGCTGCGATTTGGAGTCACTGGAGGGACAAGCCAGCGTAAGAAAGCCCGTGTGGGGCTTGCTTTCACCTCCCCCCTGCTCCTGAGCCCAAGTATTTGAGCCTTCTCTTCCCTTTTAGCAAGCACCCCTACCCCTTTTGAAAGAAACACGCTGACTACCTGGCACCTGGCAGTGGATGGTGGCACCTGGCAGTGGATGGTGGCACCTGGCTTTTCCCCTCCACAGCCTGAAGCTGGGGACCTGCAGCTCTCCCGGGGCTGATGCGGGCGCTGGGTTGCAGCCTCCCAGCCCTCCATCAGCTCCAAGGCTGGGTGCCGGCAGGTCTAGGGAACACCAGCAGGTTTCCAAACACTAAAAAGCTGTGGGGTGATTAACGGCAGGTGCAGGCAGCCTCCCCGCCTGCCCCCCCTCCAGCTCTGCTGGAGCTTCCATTCGGGAGACTCGGATGCTGGCAAAGGAGCAGCCCCGGTGAGACCAGTTGGTCTCCCTTGCTCTCGGTGGGAGGCACTGGAGTTGCATCCCATCCCTGCATCAGCTCTTTGCCTCCTGAGCTCAGCTGGGCAGGAGGGTGCAGCCGTGCCCTGGTGAAGCCCAGGGCTGCAGGGGTTTATGGCTGCCCGGACAGCGGGGGACAACCTCTGCTGGGCACGGTGGCTTTGGGAAGTGTTTTCACCTCGTTCCGTTCATGACAAATGCTTGAGCATGATTCTGGGGGAGGGAGGGAGGGAGGGAAGCAGCCTGCACTCTCCCATTACAAACCTTTCTGCCTTTTTCGAAATAGGAGGAGGGTCCCAGCGTGGTTTAGCTTTTTACTCCAGGTGATTCTGTAAAGGCTTGAAACTGTGACTGGCTCTGTCTGAGCCAAACTCGCCCTATTCCAGCATCGCTCAGGTCAGCCAGCTCGGGGAGAGAGTCAGAGGGACCTCAGAGGCTGGAAACGAGTGGTGGTCCTGTGTCTGGGCTCCTCTCCTCATGCAGACAGAGCCCTTCTGGGCTGCAGCCTGGGACAACGGGAGTAGCAAAACGGTAGCCCTGCAGAAGCTGAGCCCTCCTGCCTTCTGGGGTCTTCCCACGATGGCTGGGGCAGGGAACTTGCCTGGTATAGGGCTGGGTGACAACTGACAGTGCTCTGGCTCGTCTCTGTGGGATGGGGATCACCAAAGCGGGGCAGAGCCCGGCTCACCCACACCCCTGCCCGGTGTCACCTCCTGCAGTGACCACCGGGACGGTCCCAGGAGGGTCAGAGAGATCCTGAGAGCGGCCCATCTGTCCCGCTGTAACACAGGCATTCCTGACAGACCTCTGTCTAACCTGCTTTTAAAATCCTCCAGTATTGCCTCCCCGTTTCACTGACTCCTACCTTCATCTTTACCTTCAGATAGACTTTTTCCTCAGTGCCTATCCCTCGCTGCAGTTTAAGCTTGGTACTGCACGTCCCGACCCGGCACAGAGGCTTGGCGGGACCAGCCATAATTTTATAACACTTGGGTCCCTCATGTTCCTGCCTCTTTTAACATAATAGCAAACTTTTCAGCCTGTTTCCCATAGCAGGGTCTTTCTGTGCTTATCATTTTGACCCTGGCTGTTTCCGCAGTGTCCCTTTCCCGGCGGAGTGCCCTGGCCTGTGCTTAATAGAAAGCCATTAAAATATTTGCTATGATATTCCTCCTCTATATATCTCCGCTTTGGTTGCTTTATTTGTTTTATCTGTGCTGAGGGGCACAAATCTCCAGTGGATTCTCCACGCTCAGGTTTTGGGGCTGTGCTGGCTCTTTGAGCAGCTGAACGCCCACCTGAGCTCCTTTGTCCCCTTGCAGGTGTATTTCTTTGCGTTTATCCCCACACAGCTCCATTTACCATCGTCCCACCCGTCTCGAGCAGATCTTGAGACCTCAAGACTCTTCCCTGATGTGAACCAGTCAAACCAACTTAGTGTCACCCGCAGTTTCCCAGCCCCACACCTTACCTTCTCTTTTCTGGGTGAAAACACCACCAGATGGAGCCTTTTTGCCACCATGAAAATGAACTACTAATTGTTATTTTTCCTTTTCTCTTAAGCAGCCCCATTAGTGACACAGCACTGTCCCCTAGGGCAGTTGACTGGTTCGGTCGTGTCTCCAGCAGGACTTTTTCAGAGGTCCTTGGAAAGAAAACAGTACAAACCAGCTCGTATTCACTACTTCACCCATACACTCCAAGAACTCTAACAGATTGGAGATAGCTTTTGCTCACAGAAAAAGCCATGCTGCTTGTAATTTATTCTCATCTTCCGGACAAGGTGTTTCACCTCGCAAACCAAAATCAGCTGTAAGGCCATCAGACTTTACCTAAAGATCATTTTTCAGCTTCACAGTAGTTAATCAAGCCTTAGTAAAGTCTGTGATACCAGGACAGAGAAGGGAACTCTTAAAAATAGGTGCTGTAGCAAAGGGAAGTTTCCGTTTTGTCTGTTTTCTCAGGGGATTTGCGGGAAGGATTGTCTCAGGATATCAGCGTACGGGCTCCCTCTGCTCTCGCCTCTCCTCGCCTTCCTGATACCGGTTACTATGCGGGGAAAACAAAAAAAAAAAAACTTGAACTGGGAGGGTGAATGGGTGACTGGTCTGTAGTTCTGTGTCCTGTCACTGGATGGCAACAGCATTGCAGGCACAGCCACCTGGGTGCTGAGCTCCCACGGAAGGGGAAAAGTCCCTTCCAGGTCCCCCTCTTTGTCCAGGTCACCTCGGGATCCATCAGCCGTGGTTTGCACACCCGGAGCCGTGGACGCCCACCGTACTCTGCCCTACAGCAAAGGCAGGCATCACTGGTTTGTACTGGGCTGCTGCTGGGGGAAGCACGAGTGCTTTAGCGGGGCAGGAAGAGGCTACAGCAGGGTTGGCTTTGCTGGGCTCAGAGCAGCCCGAGCTGAGGTGGGTTGGTCCTCCCCAGAAGCTGATGCTCTTTGTAGGGCTGGTGGCCCCTCTCAGAGATCTGCGGCGGTATCTACCTCGCTGCCCCACTCGGCAGAGTTTGGGCAGGGGCCTGGACACGGTCAGGCCACCTTTACTATATGCAGAAGGCTTTTGTCCTGGGACTGGCAGTGCCAGGAGCCATTTTTACAAAAAAAAAAAAAAAGAAAAAAGTACATCTCTGCTATAGAAGAGTTTAGATAAAACTACATTCTTAGAATAACCCCAAACTTCCCTTACAGACCTGAATCAGCCCCTTCATTCTGCAGGGATAAAGCCCTGAGCAACTACAGCAGTTTTTTAAATCAGTGTGAACTTTAACCACCAACCCAGTCACACGTTGTAGCTCGTACAAAAGCAAACCCTTCTGGCACACTGACCAGCAGGCTCTCCCTGCTGCTACCTTCGTAGTCACCATGGTGCTGCTGGGGATGACGGCACCCAGGGCTCGGCCTTCTTCCCCTGATGAGTAAGGGAGACAGAGGTGGGAAGCCCTCAGTTGGAAAATGAAGGCAGAAGATGAGAAGGTTCTGCCATGGCTGGTCACAAGGAGGGGATTGTTCATGGAGTTGTTTGGGTTGGAAGGAAGGGCTCATCCCCGCTCAAAGCAGGGCTACCTAAATCACTGCGGGGTTTGGTGGAGAGCTGCTGGGAAAGAAGGCCATTTTTCAAGCATCAGAGAACCCAAATGGGGCTGCACCTGAGGAAGGACTGGCTCCCTCTGATGCTGCACCCACTGGTACCAGTGCCTGTTTGGTCTTCTCTCTCCTGGACTGGGTTGGGAGAGGAACCAAAGAAAGGCTTGTGCTATTTCCCTTCTCCACCCAGCCCCAAGATCAACTGATGGGGTGGTTTCAGCATCCCACTGCTCAGCGGAGGCTGAGATGCACCCCAGAAATAGCAAGGAGGGGTACAGGCTGTCCAGGTAGTGGTGCCAGTCCCAGGACTGGGGTAACCCTACGTGGATGCAAGTCAGGGCTGATCACAGCCCCACTTGGGGCCATGAGCTCTGCACCATGGCTCCTTGTGCCTCTCTGTTGGCTCCCAACGCATCCAGGGGTGAAGGGAGGAAAGAGGGGTTCCTTCTGGTGAGGATTTCTTTTTGCAAGAGGCTGTCCCACGAGAGCTGTTAAGGGAACACAGCACAAGGAGTTGTCTAGGTGGGAAACTTGGATTGAACAGAAGCATGTGTTTGGGAGGGTGGGCAGAGGAATTTCATTCAGAAGGTTATAACGGGTGCTGGAAAGAGGGGGGGGGGACTCTGAAGGCAGAGTCTCATTTACTCAGCCTATTTGAGAGCATTTTTCAGTGCCACCCTCTCCCAGCTCTTTCCTTCTGGATGGAGGAATCTACCTGAACTCTTGGTTTGCTTGTCAGAGCCACCTCTCCCTTCTCACCAT
The DNA here is from genome assembly GCA_025774025.1 of Xenus cinereus. Taxonomy (NCBI): domain Eukaryota; kingdom Metazoa; phylum Chordata; class Aves; order Charadriiformes; family Scolopacidae; genus Xenus; species Xenus cinereus. The sequence continues at coordinate 54,249 of JAOXJK010008227.1, read as the reverse complement.
CCCTCACGCTGACCCCGAGCCATCCCCCCTAAACACCGGGTACCGCAGGGTCCGGGCTGGCAGGGGCCAGGGCTCCCCAGAGAGACCAGTCCCTTCATGGCCAGGACTGGTGGCAGCCTTCTGTGAAGCTCTGTGTGATGGGTTTTACATCTTGTATACTTGAAACCACACTGTTGCTCTTAATCCTGGCTTTTTTTTTTTTTTTTTTTTTTTGCCTTTTTCACAGCATCAAGGCACACGGCGTTTCACACAGCTCCTTCCCCTCATCCCTCCAGGAAGCCCCAGTCTCTCCCAGCACTGCAGGAAGGGGATGGGGTATATGATGGAGCAATAAAGCATGTTTTGCACTGACTCTGGAGGGGAGGGGCTGGCAAACACCTTTTCTCGCCAGGGGGAGGAGGAGAGGAAGACCACGGGTTGTCCCAGCAGCAGCAGGGAGATGGGGAACAGGCTCCGTCTTCAGGGCAGCCTTTCCCCAGGGCAGGGCATCTCTAAAGGGCAGGCAGAGGGGCTGTGTGGAACATGGTGTGTTGCTTTTACCTGAAAAAAAACCCCATCTCTTTCACAAATATTCTGTTTTAAAATGATGTAATATATATATGTGAAAATAAAAATGGTACATGCAATGCAAACTCTTTTCCTGGCTGTGTTGAGATTTTTTTCCAGAAGCTGTGCCCCTTTGCAGGATGCTCTGGGTAGCTCTTGGGTACGTGGTAGGTTCCCCGGCACAAATTTGCACAAGCCTTTTAGTCTCAGTTGCCCCATTAGTTTAGGGGTACCAGGCCTTCTTGTGCTTTTTCTAGCATGAAGAGCTAGACAGGGGGAGAAATCTGCTGCTGAAGCTTGCTTTGCCATCCCTGAGATAGCACAGCAAACGTTGCAGGGCTGAAGAGTTGGCTGCAGGAACCTGCTCTGATCAGCTGCTCGACCTGCCCAGAGTTAAGGATCTTATCTCTGATGTGTCCACACCTCCCTGGCAGGAAACAATAAGGGTAGGAAATTGCAAAGGGAAAATCCATTACAGGGTTCTCAACTGCCATAAAACACTCCAGCAAATGAAAGCTTTTCTTATCAGAAAAGCCCTACAGGGACAAGGTGGGGAGATGCTCCCACTTCCCTGCATTGGGATGGGAGCAACACCTCCTGCTGATGGTGCAGAGAATGCACCAGAGGTGCTGCTCAACAGAGCCAGGGTTGACACAAAGATGGGAAACTGGGGCTCCTGCAGCAGCCACTGTCCTGGGCCATCTCTCCCAAACACCAGCCGTGGTCCTCAGGCTAGAACACTCTCAACTGTGCTCTTTTCACACACCAAGACAGGACAGGACCCCGTATCAAGCTGCCCTCCCTTGCTCAGAGATAAACCCTGCTGCTTACCTGACTTCTCAGACCTCGCAGGACCAGTCCGGATGAACTTCCCAACTGTTCCCCCTGGCACTGCAGCACTCCAGCTGTGTCTGTAACAGGGAAAGGAGCAGGTGATGATGGGGGGGGGGGGGGAACAGGCTGCTTTAACACCACTGCCTGGGGTGTGACAGCTGGGACTGGGTGCCTTGTTAATGAGCTCGTTTCACTAATAGGCAGGGATGAACCCCGCCTGCATTAATGGTCACTAAGCCATCCCCACCTGCAGCTGCTTCTGCTGGTGCCATCCCGCCTCCAGCACTGGCCACTACTACAGCCCTTGGGCTTTTGGGGCTGGGGGAAATGTCCCCTTGGGCATTTGGGGCTGGGGAGACGTCCCCTTGGAGCCCCAGTCTCTTGTTTGTTGGTTGTGGTGGGGAGGGGAAATGTCTCCCTCGGTCGTGGATGATGAACATAGAGCATCCTTCCAGTCTGCCTGTCCCAACCCTCGATAAATTGCTGCTGTTCTGGCTGGGAAAAGGCGGGGGCGGGCAGTGGGAGGGTTTATGGTCACTGCAGGACTCTGTGGTGTAGCAGGGTTGGCTTTACAATGGGGGTGGCTCTGCCTTGCCAGCCTGCAGATGACATCGCTCAGCCAGCGTAGCGAGGAATCCAAGTGACTCCGCAGCTCCCATCTGCGGCTCCGTCCCGTCCCACGTCATTGCAAACGAGCCTGTGGTTCCAGCAGAGCAGTGACAGCTTCGTGCCATCATCCTCCACGCGCCCCAGGATCTGCAGTTCCCACCTCTGAACGCCAGTCATTAAAAATGAGATGAAAGGAGGATTGTCTGGGACCAGGAGGTGCCGGAGGGTCTGAACCCAGGCCATGCCCATTTTCTGCAGAATTAATCCTGGGGAATGTGTATGGCAGTGTCGGGAGGAGGAGAGGAGATGAAGGCTCCAGTTATAAATTGCTGTAGAAGGAGTGGGGCCTCAGGCTTTCCACACAATCAGCCAGCAGCAGATTAAGCATCGGAATCTAAATAAATATTTACCCTCCAGTTCCTGGTCTCTATAAATAGCCGCGTGACACAGCTGCCAGTTGGTACTTTGGGACTGCTGCAGTGAGGTTCGAGTAAGATGAGAATATTCCCAGTATTCCCAGCCTCACACGTACCCGGCACCGCACCCAAAACCTCACTGCTGAAGTCCTGTCCCTCCTTGTCACTGCCTCTCTGGGCAAGTAGAGGTTAAACTTTAACAGAAGATAAATGGCCCTAATTAAAGAGCCAGCTGCTCCTGTAATCCCCTTTGTGTCCTACCCCAAAACCAGATCAAGTTCCTAATTAAATTACCAAAAAAAAAAAAAAATATTAAGGCCACAATATTATTGAAGTATTTGCCTTTGGCCATTCAAATAGAATTGACCCTAAACCAGAATCCAAGATCTGGTAGCAATCTAGATCTTGATCCGGTATTTGAGACAAGTACCTTATCTCTAAAACTGGGTCAAACTCTGAACCACCCCAAGTTTTGTGGAAATAAAGGTTTTTCTCGTTAATTTCCAGGATATGAAATGAGAGTGGGCAGGAGCGGGGAAATCACACTTGTATTTTATCATCTTAAACTTTTTCAATAAAATTCCTCTGCTCACAGGCAGGTTCTCCTTCATTTTGGCGTGTGTTTGAAGATTCTCAGCCCCTGGGTAAGACTCAGCACGCTGTCACTGCCATGTCAGGGACACGCTTCCCTCCCGAGGGCTCGTTCACATCCATTCATCTCACACATCATTTCTGTCGCTGAGATCTGGGATTCCACATGGGATCTGGCTGCATTGACACAAACGAATTGAAGGAAAGAGCTTTTGATCTCCCAGCTGAAAGGGGAACACGTGCAGCAATAAAACCCCGTGATTGACATGAACTGGCACTAGCACCTCCGGCAGCAGGAGTGCCTTCATGACAATAGCTTCGCAGCAAACAGTTCGCTAAACCAATGGGTTGGTGGTTTGGTTTTTTTTTTCCATCCTGTGAATTGGCAGCCAGAGATGTGGCTTCTTCTCCAATTTATTCCTTATTCCCAGATCTCCCTCACTTTTCCTGACCAATCTCCCTGAATCGTGGTGGTCTGGGCAAATTTGAGAGAAGAGAGACCTGAAGTTGGAGCATGGGGTGAGGTGAGCCTGTCCCAGCAGACGTGACCCTTCCGTCACGGATGAAGTTGAGCTCCGCTCTGCTTTCCTGGCAGCCACACAGCTTTCTGGGTCAAAGCTGGAGCCCGTCCAGATATCAAGAGCTCTGGCAGAGCAATTTCATGTCTGCACTCAATACACCCTTTGGACATACCCCTATCATCAGACAGCCGTGGGGAACACTGCAGTAATTCAATGCCCTTGGATGGGTCTCTGTTGTAAAGCAGGAACTTCTTCTATTATAGTTGGAAGACCTGATTCAGCGCAAAGCAAGCAATAAATTCAGTTTTCTACTTACACCAGGCATTGAAGGAGACCAAAGCATAACGTTGTCTTTTATACAAGTCACATTTCCAATTCAGAACTCCCTCTCTCCAAAAACGCTCTCACATTTGCTTGAACTATGGCTCTGCCCATCAACTTGTCCACCAGAATAGTCAAGGGGAGTACCCTGGCCTTTACCATGTGCTGATGGTGCTCCTCTGGGGGGATTTACACCCACGATTTAGGTTGGGGTCGTTCTACACTTACTCTGCAGAACCTGGACCAAAGGTCAGAATGCTGAAACTGGATGAGGTCTCCGTGGCTCGGATGACACCCTCTTTGAACTCCCGGGCAGCACACAAGCAGCACAAGATGTTTCACGATCCTTTTTCCCCTGCGATCTCCTCACAAAAACCTGCAGCTAAACAATGACAAGACACGTAACGACCATGGCTCGGCTGCATTTCCTTAAAAATAAAGCAATCCAACCATCAAAGCATCAAGCAGCAAGGCTTTGCCAAGGCAGCTTTCTAAGAAATGAGTCATTTTTAACAGCTGGCATATGCGAGTGAGGGAAAGGCAGACCCATAAAGACAGCAAAATTCTGGCACTCTGGAGGCTGTTCAGGCTTTGAGCTTTGCCTTTTAAGCCATTCAGAGCTGCTCATTTTGTAATTGGCAGGCGGCGTTGCTCCTGCTGCATCCCCATCCTCCTTACTGCTCGACGCAGACATTCTCAGGGGAAAATGGAGCATCATTCCCAGCAGAAGCGTTGAGCTCCATCCCTTCTAGACTTTCAGCTGGCAACTCCTCCACTCCTGAGTGGAAAAAAAAAAGCATGGTCCTGCGAAGGATTCTGCTGTGGCAAGTATGCATGGACCATCGAGGGTAAAGGCAATAATAAAACCTCAACTTGTTGAGGAACTGACCTGAAATGCCACCAGAGAAGGGCATCAGGAATGGACACTGTGTTTCTCCTGTGACCCACTTGGTGGCCCTACCTGGAAGGTGCTCAGATATGGAGCATCCTCTCTCCTCCACACCTGGCTGCAGCCTTCTGGAGAGGGTGCTGCAAGAGGCAATAGTCATTTTACTCACACATCTCTGCGTCTGGGGAAAAAAAAAATAAAGAAAAAAAAATCAACCCACCGGAGATCCTAAATAAGAATAACGCCAAGGTTAGAGCTGTTAACTCCAGAAAAGGATGCGCACTTCAGAGCAAATAAATGAAAACCCCCACATTTGTCACATCTTCCAAATGTTGTGGTTTCTCTTCCTTTAATAAAACCATGGTTTTCTGCAGACACTTTACCTTTATTTTCCCTTTGCTAAGAATTCCCTCCGGTCCCTGTGTCCTTTCACCTTTTCATTTTCTATTTCTGCTACGACTGAAGAAACACAGAAGAAAAGCATAGTTTTTCTCCTAACAAAACCTTCTCAAAGCATTGTTTTGATGCACTTTGACAGGTTCTCAGCAAAAATATTTAGACCAAAAAGAAGCAGTCACTGAAGTTTTCCCTGCCAGTAAAAAGGGCATTTCCATTAAAAGAAACACAAAAACCCTTTGATATAAGTTTCTCGGCCAATCTAATCTTGGTCTGAATCAAAAAAAAGGAGTCAATAAATGGAGATGTAGAGATAATGTTGCTTCCCAGGTCATGTGGAAGCCTTGAGTTAATGAATTAGGGTGAAAGACCCCTCCCAATGAAAATCCAAGGCAGTTGGTCCCTTTCTTCTTCATAATCACCACAATAGCAACGTTGCACGTTGATTAATGCCTTCCCTAATACCAAGATGAGTCTTGTTCCCGGGTTTTGTGCTTCCTGAGACCTGGGCGAGCCAAGGGCTTGTTGGACCCTCGAAACCTGGAAGATCCCTTGGGAAGGAGCCTGCCCTCCTCTGGCTTCGTTAGCAGGAGGGGAGGGCAGGTCCCAAATTAGCAGGAGGCTGAGCTCATCAGGGTGGGTGCAGGAAAGGGTTACACCATCCTGCTCCAGAAACAAGAGGCAAAGAGGCATCCAGTCTACTGGAGTTCACTGTTCGATGGCTGCTGCTGGTGCTTGTCTTCCTTTCCCAGTTCACTACCTGAAGCACCTGCGTGGGGAAATGTTCCAGAATTTTTCTTACAGTTGAAAAAAACACCCCACAACTAAAGGTCCAGAGGTTTCCTGCTGCTTTTTTAAGACCTCAGGGAGGTGATGCCCCTCAATTTCTGGCTTTCCTCTGACAGAACCAGCAAGAAAACCCTCTCCCCAGTTTCTTCATAACTGGTGAGCATCAGGCCAGTGGCTACAAAGCCTTTCCTGGCTGGAAATCTGCACCAGTGTAATTTAGGGCACACCAGCACATGAAAGTGAACTTGATTTAAGTGAGAGCATCACTTGAAACTGCAATAGCTTTTCTCAATTAACTCTGCACGTAGGAAAGACCTTGAAACGCATTTTACACTGCTATATTAAGGCATTATAAAATCCTTTGTGAACCCTATTATTCTGGCTCACTGTAAATCCGATCCCCCAATCTGACATTAATACAAGGGCTGTGACCGTGACTGAGCAAGGCATCAGCAGCTGAGTTGTGATAACACTTAACCCGCTGCAACACAACACTCTGCCAGCGACTTCGTACCATTTCTGGGGCTATTTTTTTTTTCTTTTCTGTGGCAAGGGCTGAGTCCTATGACCCAAAAAAGCCAGTCCCCTGCACACCCCCATCCTGGCAGTGCCAGGAGCCCAGCATCCTGCTGTGCACCCTGCAATAGGAGGGGGCAACGTGCCACGGGGCGGTCGGGGACACCAGAGTTACGTGCCCTTGCAAATTGAGCTGCTACGGGTCAAAAAGAGCACTACCCAGTCCTCCAGTAAAGCAGGTATTACCGGTCACGGTAGTTGAAGGCAAAATATTTTATGTCACATTAGTGGGTGGCTGGATCCGTGCACGCGGTTAATTAAAGAGGCTCAGCTAGAAAGTGGTAATTTGCTAAACTGCATAACTTAATTGCTTGCAATCATCTGCCTATCCCCACACTAAGCTGCTCCTAACGTGAAAGAGAAGGCGCTGAACTGTGTCCGTTAAAAATTTATTCTTTTGGCTACCGAGGTGCACCTTCTGCGGGCAGATAAGACCCAGCCATTGCCCTCACGGTTATCACGGGCAGGCAGCTCCACACCAGCCCTCCCCAGCTCTGCTGCTGACAAACAAACGGGCCTATTAGAGGCTCCAAAACTCAAAATTTACCTGAAAATTCAGCAGGGCCAGAAAAAGAGCCCCGTGGGATGTGGAGATCCCGGCCAGGGAGTGGAGGGAGAGCCCCAGGGCAGCAGCAGGGAGCTGGGGTGCACCTGGTCCCCCTCCCCTGAGAACAGAAAGAAGGAGAAATCTAAGGCTGAGCCCTGAAACATTAAAGAGCCTTTTCTGCTGTTCATCTGACGAGAGTTCATTCCTGCCATCAGCTACAATCAGTTGGGAGTGGCAAAGGGGCTTGTGCCCCACAGAAGGGCCAGTGCCCCTCTGCATCCAGCTACAGACGCGTCCTGAAGGCACTATTTTTTTAACACCCTGAAAACTGGGTTTTAATCCCAAGAATCTCCTCTAGTGGAGAGAGGGTGGTAATTCAAGCTGCGAGGTTCAGCTCACCAAGCAACCCGAGTTTTGAGGGGCTGTGAGCTCCCACGCTGGCCCACGTGGGAAGAAACCACCTAAGCCCACACGGGAAACAAAGAAGTGACCGGCTGGAAACTCCTACATCGTTTCATATTATCTGGAATTTTTATTTCAACACAACTGGAGACTTAAAAACAAGCTTTTTGTTCATTAGAAATGAAACTAGGGGTTTATTTATATATATTTTTAAGCGGCTTTTAATACTGGAGAATGAAACGTTTCATTCTGCAATGGCAAGGCTGGCAGGTGGCTCAGAGGATGGTGATTGCCATGAAGGTTCCTCCCCGGCCACCGGCGTGTCCTTGGTGGCAGCCGGGTGAGCACCGTCGCGCTCTCATCAGTGGCAGACAAACCAGGACGACTTTATTGCCGATGTAAATCAGAGAAGCTCTGCTGGCTTCTGAGGAACCTTGCAGATTTATGCCAGGAGCTGACCCGGCATCTCTATTTTCAAAACTAGGGCAGATTGAAATATGCTGTTTTTCAATAATATATTCAGGTTAACAGGGCTTTTATATTTGGGCAATTAATCTTGCATAGACTGAGAACCTCTTGGGACAACGTGCAAAGGTTGCTAAGAAGAGGAAAACAAACACAGTTGTGTAACTCAGTTCTCCCGTGTCTTTTCTTTCATGAAAACACATTGCAGTGGTCTGAAACCCAGCAGTAATATTACTTGGATAATCAGGAGCATAGCGAGACGTAGCATAGAAACGATTTTACTAAGAGGTAGTGTTATCTCATCTCGTGTTACTGTAAAATGATTGAAACCAGAAATAGTGGGACAGAAATCTGTGGTAACGGAGGAAAACCAATATTGTGCTGGAGGAAGTCTTCCCAGTTCATTGCAAGACCCACTGTGGGGTGGGCTCAGGTACCGAATGGGGGCCCTGGAGCATCACACACGCTTGTCACTGTGTCTCCATCTATGTGCTCATCCTGGATTTAAAGTCCCTCTTGGTCCCAGCACTGACCCCTGGTTGTTGCCACCAAAGACTCTTCCCAAAGCGTTTCCTCGTCCCTCTGCTCCTCTCGCCATCCCTCCTGCCCATCTGCCCTCTCACCTTCAGCATTACCTGATGAACACTGTAGTAGATGCTATTCTGAAGCTCAGACAGGTGAAATGATCCACATCTTCCTGGTCAGGAAACAGGCATCTGCCCAGTCATCCAGCCGCGATCCACTTCAGGCAAATCCGTTACATCTATATCTCATTTCTCCAGGTTCCTCCATGTCTTCACTTATCCCTTTCTTGGTTCTAAAGCTCTGATAGGACCCATACATGACTTTTAAGCCTGTAATTGCCTCTGCTATTTTTTTTCCTATTTGTATTTTCTGTTCCCCACTCACGCAGCGTCATCCCCAGCTGCACAGATTTACCTAGATCCTTGCAATCTGACCCTTAGTTTTTAATTCTTCCAATGTATCAGACTCTGAAATAGCCTGGGAATACAACAGCCAAGCAAACCACTGGGTTTGTGCGCAAGCCCAGGGAAGGAAATGCTACCAATTAAAAACCCTTGGACCACCTGCTTTCTGACCAGGTTGCCAAAGCCTGGCAAAGGCAACGTGACCCAGCAATGGGCAGGATGGCTGCTTCCGCAGAGGGGTGGCCGGCTGTGATGGGAACTGTTCAGCCACGTATCGCAGCTGCAGTGTTGCACAACAGAAGTTTCCAACACAAACAGCAACAGACCCTGGCAGGAGATGCAGGTGGCTACTGCCTGGTTCTGGAAAACAGGATGACCATGAGCCAGCAATGGGCCCTTGTGGCCAAGAAGGCCAATGGCATCCTGGGGTGCATCAAGAAGAGTGCGGCCAGCAGGCTGAGGGAGGTCATCCTGCCCCTCTGCTCTGCCCTGGGGAGGCCCCATCTGGAGCACTGGCTCCAGTTCTGGGCTCCCCAGTTTAAGGGCAGGGAACTGCTGCAGAGGGTACAGCAGAGGACTACAAAGATGATGAGGGGCCTAGACTATCTCTCTTATGAGGAAAGGCTGAGGGACTTGGGACTTTTTAGTTTGGAGAAGAGAAGGCTGAGGGGGGATCTGATCAATGCTTACAAATACTTAAAGGGTGGGTTTCAAGAGGATGGGCTGGTCTGTTTTCAGTGGTGCCCAGGGACAGGACAAGAGGAAATGGGCACAAACTTGAATATAAGAAGCTCCATCTAAACATGAGGAGAAACTTCCTTACAGGTGAGATAACTAAGGCAGAAAGATACAGTGAATTGCCCACAGTTGCCCAAACCAATGTGTGACAAGCTCCCCAATTTCGTAATTCCAGGCCACTGTCCTGTCATTTAGGTCACCATTTCTCTATTCCCTATCAAGATGTTCTCATATAACCAGATAGAGGGAAGGCCAATCTTCACTCCCCTCCTGACTCATGAACATGGGCTTTATTTTTGAAGAATGCTCAGTATCTTCATCCCCGATTACTAATTCAATTAAATTCTGATACTGGCATTGTATCTGCATGTATTAGACATGAGCAGCTATTCAGAATACTAGATATGCATACTGGAATAAAATGAGAACAAGATCAACAGGAGAGGTCTATTGTGTCAACAGACTGTAATCAATGAAGCCCTCAGCACACAGAGGTAGACTTTTACACAGCTAGGATTATGTAGATTTAAAAAAAAAAAAAAGACCAAATCCATCCTTAACAGCACAATATTTTTATGCACAAAGCTGCTTTAAGCCAGTTCAATGCATAACTGTTGCAAATTCTTACACTGACTGGTAAGATCATACTAAAAACATTACAGACTGCACAATTATATTTCCAAATACATTAAATACCTGATAAAAAGATAATATATCAACCAGAAAAAAAAATAATTGACAATTGATTTTGGCATTCTGCAATTAAAGAGTTGCACATTCTTTGCAAAGATCACAAAATTTGAGAAGAATTACCTGATGGGGATATATGCTAAAACAAAATAGTTGATGGGGGCCAACCAGACGGAAAGCAGCTCGACAGAAAAAGAGCTGGGGGTCCTGGGGGAAACCAAGTTGAACATCAACCAGCAAGGTGACCCTGCTGCAAAGGCCGCAAATGGTATTTTCTGCTGCATTAGACAAAGTATTGCCAGTAGGTCGAGGGAAGTGATCCTTCCCCTCTACTCAGCACTGATGAGGCCCCACCTGCAGTGCTGGGTCCAGTTCTGGCCCCCCCAGTACAAGAGAGACACGGTCACACTAAAGAGAGTTCAATGAAGGGCCACAGGGATGAGTAAGGCTTTGGAGCGTGTCACGTATGAGGAAAGGCTGAAAGAGCTGTGACTGTTTTGCCCAGGGAAGAGAAGGCTCCAGGGGGATCTTACCAACGCATACAAACACCTACAGGGAGAGTACAAAGAGGACTGAGCCAGGCTCTTTTCAGTGGTTCCCAGCGACAGGACCAGAGACAACGGGCACAAACTGTAACACAGGAGGTCTCCTCTCAACATCAGGAAACAGTTTTTTACTCTTAAAGTGACTCAGCACTGGCATAGGTTGCCCACCCAGAGAAGCTGTGGAGCCTCCATCCTTGGAGATATTCAAAAGCTTGCTGGACACGGTCCTGGGCAACTAGTGCTATATGGCCTGGCCCGAGAAGCAGGGTTGGACAAGATGATGTCTACAGGTCCCTTCCAGCCTCAACCAGTCTGTCATTCTGTGATTCTGTCTCAGACGGAATGCTCACTCCAGAGAAAACTGCTAAAGTCAACTGGATGCAGGCAGCAAATCGGTTCATCAGAGCTACAAAAGATGAATGTAACCTCTTACAAAACACGACACTGACAAACAGCATTCTCTACCCAACGTCCAAATTGTCTGCAATCCAGTGCACCGCACAAAAAGAATCATTCAAATGACACCAGCTCTGTGTATAAAAGCTGCATCGATGAGCCTTAGCACTATTACCCAGTGCTAGCAGACTACTGCATGCACAGTCTTTAGGTACGGTGCAGAACCAAGATATCAGGCTATCCAGCACTTGAAATGCTACAGTTCAACATCAAAAAGTCATGGAAAGAGCCTATTATCTTATCTAGGCACATCCTGCGACAGATAATAAATGCTCCCTACCATACATTCCTCGGTGATTTGCCTCGACCAATTTTAAAATGCCTCACACGATGAGTCCTTCTCCACTTCATTGGGAAGCCTGTACTGCAGTCCAATAGTCCACAGTGTTATGGAACTTCTTTTGATTAGTTTGAGCCCTTCCATAATCGAATACGGTTCAGACAAAATAACACTTGTCAAAACAATTTCGTTGCTAACAGGAGGCAGCAGCTGATGAGAAAATGATTAAAAGCACATTTTCTTCACTGTAGCTGAGGGTTCTCCTTAAAATCCTCACGTAGACCACTGCGCCAAAGGGCACAAGAAGCAAAGCCAAATTGCAGGTTTAGATTATAATAGCATGCACGCCCTATAGCACCCCTGAGAGTTTAATAATAATGGGAAACATTCTCAATTAGGTTTTTTTTTAAATCTCGAAATGATTAACAGCTTCAGAAAAGCATTTTCATTCATACAGTAATAAACTCTCCCAAGGAAGCCAATCCCAAACAAGCAGTGTAAAAAGAGCTCTTGAGATCCTAAGCGGAATAACGTAAAGCTCTCTGCATCCTTAATCACGGAAGAAAAAGGCTCAGGAAGTGCTGATCAATACTGTGCAAATGATAAAAATGCATACTTTTGGAGACTGTACGAACACCGTTGCAATAACAAGGATGAAATTTGTGGTGGTTCTTCCGCACACAGTGCGCTAGATTGCAACTGCTCTCATTCAGCGGAATAGCCCCATCCACCTTGGAATACAGATATTTATTTTTGATAATAAGAAGGGTACCCAAAAAGACGCCACACAAAATATATCAAATAACAAAAAAAAAAAAAGAAGACTTGTTTAAGAAGAGAAATCAAGACTCTTGCATCACCTTAGCCTACCTCCTTTTGCTCCTAATGGAAATAAAAACCATTCTCAGTTTTGGACTGCTGGAACTTCCGCCAGTCCCACCACCTTCCATACGTTCCACCACCTTCCGTATATTCCCTGCCTCCCCCAGTGCAGTTAAATTTACCCAGGTTCCAAACTCCATCCCGCCACGTGCACAGTCAGAAAAAGCACTTTGCTGTTGCAATTTCCCATGCACAGCCCAGTAATTCAGAGAAATACAAAAAAGTGTGTTTTCCCAGTTAACCTGGACAGCACCGTATTTCATTGTACTGGACAATCAGAGGCAAAACGTTGCAAAAAATCTAGTAAAATTTGCTAAACAAACACAACAGTCCAAACATCTGACACATTCAGAATGAAGGCAAGGATTCATCCCACCTGACCAGAGATGATCAACAACTGTCCTGTTCATCCTCAGCAGTCAAGGAGCCGAGATACAGACTTTCAAAAGGTAACGCTGACTGCTTAATATCTTCTGGTTTTTTCAACTCGAATCAGAATTCATTTTCATGTTAAAAACTTATTTGTTCTATATGTTATAACACATTTTAAAACTGTAAACATTTATATGTACTTCCACTCAGGATAAAAAACAATCCCCCTCAGAAAATCCAAATTCTAGGTTTCCATTACAAAAAAAAAAAAAAATAAAAATGCAAAAAATCTTGAAACCAGTCTTAAAATGAACTTCCCATTTTACGTGCAGTTATAAATATAACTAAAGACAACAAAGTGTACCAGGAGGTATAAAAGTACACTGTTGCATCCAATAAAATCTTCCACATGAAAACCTCAGCAAATATTCAGGATTAAAAACTTCACTTATCACTGTTACCCTTCTTTTTAAATACTGCAGTGAGTACTTCCAAATAAATAAGAAGTGACTGTTTCCTTAGCATAAAACGTGCACTTTGAAAGCGCACGCTCTCTCTTTCATTTTTTAATTACAGACTGAATTTTTAACTTCACTAAACCATTAGTTGCAGACTTTGATCAGACCCCAGTTTTCCCTGCCTGGGTGCTGCTTCAGACATCAATAATTCCAATTAAATCAACTCTGAGATATGACTACATCATTTCACTAAGCAATTAAAAATGTGCAACTGAAAGAAGTAGAAAATCCTGAAAGAAAAGCCAGGGGACTCATCAAATCTTAATAATAATAATAAATACATTGCACTTCTATACCATCTTTCATCCTGTGATCTCAAGACATTTCCTAAATATTATGTAATATTACAATACTTTGTAAAAAAGTAAAAATACAACAAAACTTTATTTATTTAAAAGGGGTTTGATTATTCAGGATGACGATACAGTCACCAACACTTATGGCATGAATACATGACCTCCAACTCATTAAAAACCAGACATTTATCCAAATTGGGTTTGTGGCCCCATTTCATTGAATTAACTAAGTTTTATTATACATAAGTTGAATGTAATTGCTTTTTAAGAGCATTCTTCAAGTCAGGAGTTCCTCATAACAGATCATGCTATTATTTGAACACCACAATTTAATTTACTCTCTTAAAACGCGCTAACCTATACCATCGAGCTGAGTAAACCGAGGATTGGAAGCAACAGCCACCTGAGGCTTAACATTGGTGCTAATGTTGCTCCTGTCCTCAATCTTGAAAAATGTCTCTGCGTTTGTTTTTTTTTTTTGTAAGCAAAATTTTTTGGTACTACAGAAACCTTCAGTAACTCTTCAACCTATACTTCAGATAGTATGTCGATTATTGAATGAACACACGGAATATTATCGTTTTGCAAAGAGTTTTTATCTACGCATATATGTGTATACAGAGTCTCCGTTTCAGAGCTTCAGTATCAGGGAAATGAGTTTGATCTATGGCACAGGTAACACCAGAACATCAATAATCCAAAAGAGTGAGCATCTCTGAAAAAAGCTGTCCTATACGTATTTATGCATTTAGGAGGAAGAATACTTTTAAGGGCGGGGGACACCCAACCCAAACGCCTCCATCCCCACCAAACAAACTGAAAGCAAAGCACTTATGCTGTCCCTTTAGATATTTTTTTTCCCCTCGTTGCACTGGGTATGTTCCTTCTCACACACGGACCATACAATCTCATACAAAGACTACAATCTCCATCATCCACACTAGAGCCAGACCAAAGACTGGGTGAGGGGAGCTGCTCCAGGCAGGATGACGACTGTGACTCACGTCATCAACAAGGACAACAGCAGCGATGGTGCAGCCACGAGCATCAGAGGATACGAGCAAGGAAAGTTTGGAGGGGAAGCTTTTCCACAGTAGGAAATATGACCTAAGCCAACAAATGGTAACAGAAAGTGGAAATTATTCTTAGGGCCACATGAAAGCACCTCGTATGTCACGGCCCGTGAGATTTCAGTCGTTTGAGAGTCGGTACAAAAAATGCTTACGTACTGACAATGACTTAGGCCAACAGTCACTCTAATAACAGATGAAAACTAAATGCCAGCAAAGCACGCGGTTGTCAAGGAATTTGGGACCACCAAAACAGAATATAAAATATCTGCCTTTCCAAAACAAGGTTGTCACGGATGTACTGATTGTGAAATAGAACAGAGAAAAGGCAAATCGAGAGATGTCTATTTCATTTGATTCTTAACCCGTGCCAACTTAGAAATCCTACAGACTATCTTCTGATTTACTAAATAGAATAAAAAAAGATGCCTTCAGTTACGCAACACACCACCCCAAAATTCACCAGTCTTCTAGATGCAAATCGTATTTTCTTTAACCTAAAATCAAAATATCTACTTTTTCTTTTTTCTTAAGAAGAGATCATTTATTATGCTCCTAGGGACATTTTCGTGATAAAACTCTCTCATCTGTCAGTAACTGAAATTTGAGTCTCTGGCCTCATGGATTTTCACTCATCAAAATAATTTCAGTTCAAACCCCATCACAGCCTGCATACAGCTGTTTCAGAAATGTATCCAAACTTACATCTAAATTATAATCCAATCCAATATGGTCCTTTCAACTGCTGATAAAAAGTTAATGCCATTAAGACGTCTTCATTTGGTTTAAACCAATAACGTCCACCCATATTTTACCAAGAAGCTCCTGCAGAATCATCCTGCTGGACTGATAAACACAGGGTACCAAGAGAGACGAAGGGGGGAAGCTACTAGCAGATAAGAAGGAATTGGAATAATAAGAGAATATTTACAGTCCTCTTCCACTTTAGCCAGCTCTGCCTCTCCAAAGTGTAGCCAGGAAAGAACCAGCACTACTGAGCAAACATGTTTAAGTGTATTCCTGGGAAATTCTTTACTTCAGAAAAGATCGTGTGCATTTCATTACTGTATCTCAGCTTCTAACTTACAGAATTAGAACTCAAGGGGCTGAGCATAAAGCCATCAGCTGCTGGTTCACAAGGACTGGCAGCCTTACCTGTGCCAAACTGCAATCTTTGCTGGGCAGAGCAATCAGGAGGTGAGGGAGGCAGTGCCTCAGGGGACAGGTTCAGCGGAAGGGCAGGGTCACACCGGTGTCTGGGTAGCACTAGTGCCTCCCTGTGTTTCACAAGAATTTCAGGAGGAGCTCACAGGAGCCTGATTAACCAAACTCACAATTCTTCCTTCTTTTTCAGTTACTTTGATTTTCACCTTACAATGAAGCACTTGCAGACATAGTCCACTGCTACCTACCTTTTCATGACATTTTGCTCCTATGGAAAGGCGAACGTTAAACCGAGAGTTGGCTATTTTATTACAGTGCTATTGGCCAGCAGACAGACACCAAATGGTACGCGTGGCCCTTTCTGACTTTGAAAAAGAAAAAAAAAAGAAGAGCAAAGCGTCTTTATCCCGCTGTCCTCTATTTACAGCAGAAGAAAATCTGATCCCGATTCCTGATTTTTTAAATCATCAGCTGATGCACTTTTGCACTAGCAGCAATAATAACTGTAACAGAGGACATCAGCTACGAGGGAGGGCTCCACAGGAGCCACGTGAGGTCATTTGCTCAGCAAGAGGAAGATGAATTAGAAGAGATCATCTTCGGGGCAGCGGGGTTTGGCTGCCATGTAGGCAAGTAAGCTACTGGGGCTGGTTTGGCCTCTTTAATGGTCCAAGGGGAGACACTGGATGGAGGAAACATTTTGAAAGAGATGAAAACACTGCTTCTAACAATGCTTTAAGGAAGATATATTTTACAATAAACCCTTGCCTGCTTTTTATTGTTCTTTTATCCATTTTTATACCTTCCTGGTTTCTTTTTCTTTTCTTTTCTATTTTTTCTGGTATAGAATAAAAAGCTCAGGTGACAGTACAAAGAAAAGTTTTAAAAGCTGCCAATTTGATCCACTGAGCATCACAACAGCGTCCTCGTTCTTGGATATGCTTTGAGGCTTTTTCCTAGGTTGGGTGGTTTTGGGTTGCTCTGACTCTTCCAGAAAAGTATTCCTGCCCTTTCTAACCCACACATGCTCTGCTGGCAAATGCAGGAACAAGCTCTGGGCTTTCTTGCACGTGCCAGTGATCGTTCATCCCTTGTTTGAATTCTTATTTGTAAAAGACCTCCGCAACAGGGAGCTTTTGGTGATGCCAGCTAATGGATGAGAAATTCTATCCCAGAGTTTGTACTTGTTTAACAGCTTACCATCCCGGACATTAGGTTTTAATAAGTATCTCATCATGGAACTCATGGTAATGCACCCTAAAGAAGAAAACAATAATATAAATCAGTCATGAAGCAATATAGATGTCAGGAAAATGAAGCAAGAGTTTGGAGATCAGAACGAATTTAGAATTGAGTCAGGGGATAATCATATATGGATGAAGTAACCGAGCTCATCAACCGGTCACTGCACGTTTTGGGGTCTATGACCACTGAAGACCACCAGAGGGACCACCACGACTCAACTGCACAGGCATTCTGTAGGAGGGGATTATGTAAATGAGTTCAGAGAAATTAAATGAATATGCACCATTATTCCAGGAAAACTAAAAGCAGACATATGTGATAGCTTACTAAAAGACGTGTGTTGATCGATGTACGGCATGCACGCTAAGAGGAGCGATCTCCCACGCATCCAGTGCTGTAATAAAGAACGACTGCCTTCTAAAACTTCAGACAGACTTAGAGGGTTTCTTCACAGCCGGATTTCACGATAACATTGGCATAAGCATGCAGAGAACACTTCTCCATTTTTGAGGTGGGACTAGAGTTTTCTGAACTGCTTTAATGGCATTCATATTTTATAACCTTTCTCGTCATTTATATTGCTTCAAAGTCAAAAGTGTCTCTTTTATAGGCATTAAATTTATACTAAGGACAGGAGGTAAGAATTGGGCTTCCTGGGAAGAACTGCATATTTATGTATTTATTTTTCAGGTTAACTGTAACTATTAATTCAAAAATCTTAAAAAAAAAAATCCTCCATTAAAAATAGTAGAGAGTTATCGTGGCTTGGCCTCAGAGGGCAATAAAGAACCACGCGGCCGCTCGCTCAGCCGCGATGGGAGAATGGGAAGAAAAATGCAAAACTTGTGGGTTGAGACAAAGGCAGTTTAACAGAACAGCAAAGGGAGCAAGAAAACGCCAATCACGCTGACAGAGGAAGGTGCAGAGGGGACACAGGACCTACAGTCACCGACTGCACCCGGGACGCCCCAGCCCCACCAGGCATGGCTCACATAGGATGGAATACCTGTGTCCCCGAGAGATCCTGGGGAAAATTAACCCTATCCCCCACCGGAACCGGGACAACAGGACAGGAAGAAATCCCTTTACCAATCACTGCCAGCCCTGGAGCTTCTACAGCAGCTATTTCATGGCACGTAGTTATGCGGGCAAGGACAAAGAGAAAGCCTCCTTGACCACGGACATTAGATTTACTTTGTGAAGTGTAATTTTCCAGAGAGGAATTTTTCAAGACCCCAGCCTTGGTTGTGTCAACACCATAGAGACCATACTGTGGTGGAAAAAAAGTTCAGCTTCCCATCTCAAACCTGCTGTGCTTTCACCTCAGCATAACAACTGCAAAGGTACTGAGTGTCCCCTCATACAGCTCCCATCCTGAGGTGGGTACACAGGGACACGCTTGAGCTTTGTGGACTGTACCTTCAGGAAGGAGACACAATACCATAGATGAAGTGCTCCCTTCCAAATATTTCATGTCATAAAAAATAAAAAAAAAAAGCTAAGATGGAAAACTTAGTTGTGAATGAGATTTCCATCTTTTTTTACTACATCAAAGTGTGTCCTGTTTGCTGCAAAGGAGTGGCTTGACACACAGATCAAAGCATCTCCTGGCTGCGTTGTACTGAAACTGAAGCGTCAAACTGTTTCAGTGCAACACTAATAAGAAATGCTTTGATGTACATATGTGTGTGTGCGTGTGTGTAAAGCACTTTAGTCATTCCCTGGCAGCTACCCATAATATTTTAGAAATAGATTATTACCCAAACTGTAATTTCAAATTATGACACGTCACTGGAAGTAACCCACATCATCACATTACTGTTACTGACATGCCATTAAGCAAGACGGGAATGAACACTCAAGCAGCCTTTTGAAATGTAGACGTTTCCTGTGGAAGGGCATTTGGTGTGTCCATCAGAGAATGCTGTGCAAGGGAACAAGGACAGGGCTACAGATTATCACTCGGGTACCCTCTGCTCAAATTAGAGTCAAGGGACACGCACATCCCGAGTCAAACATCAATGAAGACAAGGAAAGGTGCATAAAGAATTGGCCCCGAGAACACGAGAATCTCTCCCCAGACACGTCCATCACAACAACTCCACAGCACTGTCTTCCACCCTTGGTAAAGAGCGTCTCCAGGGGTTCACATCAAACCATATCTGACCCCGTTCCCAAACAGGTACTTACAAAAGCCTACCAAAACCGCAGGGATCCCCCATCACTTCAGTGGAGAGCAGAGACCTGCCCCCTTGGCAGAGCCCTGACTCCCCAGCACAGGGAGCAGCTCCTGCCCCTGGAAGGGAAGAGTGCGCATCCCTCCCGGAGCACCCTACTTCTTCCCAGCCCTTCCCAGCTCTGGGAGGCAATCAGCCATCGGCACTCGGGGACGGCACACGAATTCGACTCCAGGGATGTAGAAAGGGAAATGGAAACATCCACCTGAACACGAGTCAGTCTCGCATCTCTTGGGAGAACAACAACCAAAGATGTTCAGGCAAATATCTTTGCAACCTCGCTTTGCTTGTGTGCAACATATTAGAAAGTCCATGTCAGGCAGCACATTAACAGTCTTGAAAATTTAATTAAAAACAAATCCAATGTTATAAGAATTCTCCCAATTTTTTACTACTGCTTCATCGTTCCAGTGCAATGACTATAAGCGAGGGAGAGTAGAGCACATTATTGTTTTAGCTCTACAGAGGAGCCAGCTCCGAAACTGCTGAGGAACACGGAGCAGAGCTGCCAGTCGCTC
Organism: Xenus cinereus; assembly: GCA_025774025.1. Lineage (NCBI taxonomy): Eukaryota > Metazoa > Chordata > Aves > Charadriiformes > Scolopacidae > Xenus > Xenus cinereus. The sequence goes on along the minus strand of JAOXJK010008227.1, from coordinate 34,407 downwards.
CCTTTAACCGGTTTTTGTCATTTCCAAGAAAACGGAGAAGACTTTCATGTGCAATTAACCAGTTGGATTGCTCAGACTCACATTAATTATCCTTCTTATCATTCACCACCTTCTTATTTGTCTACACTACTCTTTCTAGCACAACATTTTCTTTTGATTTTAAAAGTCCCCTTCAGCTCTATAGATCATCAAATTCTGCCTCTTGAACAGCATCATGTTAGTATTTTGTCTTTTTCTCTACGACTGCACAGCTTAGCTCTAAAGCTTGTGGTCTTCATTGATTTCTAATTGCCTACCAATTACTATATTGATAATTAGGGACAATTTACTGATATGCATTAGCAAGAGGACAACAAAATACCAGTCTATTTCAATAGCTTATTGAAAATATATCGGAAGAGTATCAGAAAATATCTGATCCGTATTCCGTGGTATTGCCTGCCAAATGCTGTTTTCTCTTATATCAAAAAAACTTTAATAAATCGTATAGTCCATCCCTGTCTTTTGAATAGCCATTTGACATTTTATTTTATGAGGATTTTAAACTTCTATATTTTTCTTGCTTTGTATTACTTCCTAATACAGTATGCAGTCCCAGTGCTGACATACAGTATTATAAATAATTTGGGGGTTTTAAAGAGAATTTGGGCAGTTGCAACTTGTTATTTTGTCTCCGATTTGTACAATAATTAAATAGCTTAACACTAATACATGCACTAGTATCACTGGCAAGCCATGAAAAGCCAACAAGAAAAGAGAGAGATAATATACAGCCAGCCGTGCCGAAAACGACATTTTAATATTCCCCCTCCTGCAAAGTTTACAAAAAGGTTTTTACGTTCACAGGACAAAATACTCCAAATCATATAAAAACTTAGTTTTGACACATTAATACTTTCTCTAAAAGCAAATTCCAGCTTCTTAGTTGCATCCACAACTTGAGTTAAGTCATTCACCCAACACGTTACAGGTACTTGTCAGGATCTCTGTTCCACAGACAGAGACAAATGAGCCTGGAGCAATGAGGGAAGCACCTCCAGTCACTGAAGTTAGTGGCCTGGTCAGGACTAAAATCTATAGTCTAGGAATTTATTTCCTGACGGTAGACATTAAATTACACCCCTGCATGCTGCAACACTTCGTGAATGGGACAGTTTGGATCCCACTTAATAGTTAACATAGAACTTTAAACTGTATTAAGCAGCCTGAACAAAACTTGCAATCCAGCAAAGACTGGACAATTTCATAGATAGAAAAGAGAGTAATTTTCATTCCTGCTATTTTCTTGTCTTTTCTAGATATAAGTCATTTCCTATTTGCATTATAATTAAACTATGTGACACTTTCTGTGAATAATGAAAGAACTTTTAGGGTGCAACATTTTGGCCCTTTAATCTTTTGACAAGCAAAGAGACAGAAGCGACGTGGTCAGAGAAAGAAAACAGAAAATGAGAACAAATGGTGAATTTATAAGAAGTATGTGTGAAATGACGATAACAGTTCAGACCGGCCCCACCACAGCCTATCATTAGAAAGGTATATTTCCACGTATTAGTACTTCTAATAAAGAAGACATTTCTCTTTTGAAATGAGCCTCATTGTAAAACTTTGGTTAAAGACTGCTCCACCCTTCACTCCTTCAGCTCCAACAGCAGCAAGCTAATCCATCTAACGAGAAAGGAGGATGCTTAAAAATAACAAGGAACATCCTTGCACTCTTCCTCCAACCCACTGGGATTTTGCCAACTTTTAAAAAAAAGCACAAGAGACAGGGAGAGAAGAGCAGGGAGAGAAACATGGACACGTAACCAACCCTGGATTAATCAGTTATTGCTCCTGGAGGCCAGCAGAGTCACCCAACCGCTCTCCTAGGAAACTATGTCCAGCTTCCTAACCCTGGGCAAAACAATCTTTATTGGTTTCTGCAGTGTGGAACATCAACATCAGGAGACCTTACAAGGGACCCTCCCGCAGACGCTCACCTGGGAGGAGAGAGAGATGTGCGGTGCCTCAAGAACAGGGAGTCATCCTAAATGGAAACGTCGAGGTTAAAAATATCATTAGCCACTCTGCAGGCCATGGATACCCACAAAGGGAAATGCTCTGCCCGTTGTCTCTGACCAAATCGTCGGGTCCAGGCTGTGTTTTACCAAGAGCCCCATTCCAGGGCCGGATTCTTGGAGCACGCCGGGTCAGCGTGGTTGGTCTCAACAAAGCTTATTTGGGAGTTTTCATTACAATAGCTTTGGCAGGAATTAAGTGCGGGGCTGGGCGTCCCTGATCACATAGATAAATTGGAAACATACAGAAATACAGCTTACGGCCTCTTGGTCATTTTACCTGTGAAAACAGGAGTGCTGACAGACATCTAACTACAGAATTCAATGAGGGACTGCACAGTAGGACATCTAACTCTACTTTGTCACTGCCCCATGACAAGTGATTACTGCCTTGGAGACCCAGGCTTTTCCAACTCTGCCATCTCAGTACACTCACCAAGAAAAATGGAATAACTTTATCCTTGAAGTTCTTGGAAGTCTATTGATTAAGAAGTAAAAAAGAGAGAACTGGGAAAGGTAAGTTCTTCAAACATTTGGCTTGGACTTCATCTCACATTTTCAGCAAAGACACAAAAAAGGGGGCACAACTTTGGTCAGTTTATCTGGTACAGCTTCGGAAAGCACTGCCAACGCCAGGGAATACTGGAATGACATTCTGAAAGAAGGGAAAGCCATAAGGACTTGCCTAATAGAAATGGAATGAAAAGTAAATGATATAAAGAGCCTTGGGAGACTGCCTGAGAGCCTCAGAGTAAGAACTTCTGCTAAAAGATGGAAAATTATCAGTGAGAAATGACCGGGGAGAACAAAGACCATATTAATCAGTCAGAGGATCACAGGATAAGGAGGATTAGTTTGGTTGAAAAAGGCAAAAGCTATCTAGAATTCATCAATGGAAGCATCTACAACAGAAACACAAAAGTATTAATGCCATAAAACAAGGCACAGTGACACTTCTTTCAATACAGTTTTTTTCAAATCTGCTCAAAAAACCCCACCAAAACCCAAATCAAACAGCCACTAGGACATACACGTGAATCGATAATCTATTTTATGAAACACAGTGTTCCTCACGTATTTCGCCTGGCACATTCAAAGCCAAGAGGAGATATTATTCCTTTGTGTATGCTCACTAGGAGCAAATAATAAAAAGATTTTTTTTATATTTAAGACAGAGAATGACAAGTGGCAGAACACCAAGATAAGTGAGTATTAAGTTTAGGCTGGAAATCAGTGGAAGGTTCCAGCAATGTCTGGAATATCTTTGCAGGTTGAGTAGCAGGATATTTCTTTCTTTTCTTTTTTTTAGAAATATCTAATTTTAGGACAGGTCTGACAAATCCGTAAAGAGGATTATGTGACACAGTCACACAGTCACCCATGGGAAGTAGTAGCTAAGGTAGATCATCTGAAAGCCCCTTATACAGCATTAAATGCTAGAGAGTTTATTATTTTATTAATAATAACTGTTAATATATGATAATATTCTAAAGAAGACAGTACTCTTTATTCTTCATGATACCAGGTACCACAGGGAAACCCTGTGATGCACTTTCCCTTCTCTGTGTGAACAGAACTTGCCCAATTTCCAGTACAGTTTGTTGTTAGCTGCCAAGAACCAGCCATCTCCTACTGAGAACACTTGTGTATTCCTAGACCAGCCTAACAACCCTTTGAATACAAAACAGGGGTTTCTTTGAGGCAGGAAAAGACAGGAAGGACTGGATAAAGGAAAACTATTGATGATTTGATAGGAACTTTTCAAAAATGTTTGTTCCATTTGCAACTTCTCCTCCAATGTTCCTGGGAATGAGCCAGGTCTGTTTGTATGTACACCACATAGCTTACAAGTAACTATCTTCCCCTTCCCATTAGGCCCAATAGATCCTAAGAGCTCATTTAAAAACATTACGATTTCTTGTTCAAATGTGCAATTAAGAAGAGAAATGGAGACTGAGATTAGCCATGGCAGAAGATCTCTAAACTTTATATTACACAATTAACATTTGAAGTAGAGTGGGTCAAAATAACTGGGCTTTTTACTTGCTTGCAACACTGGAAAGTGAAACAATCATGCTTCAGGTCAAATAACGCTTCATCTATTTTTTAGCATTATTATATTGTTTTCAAGGGTTTGAAAAAGCCATTTCACATTCACAATGGGAAATATTTACAGGGTGTTTCAATTGTTGCTCATAAGCTTACAAAGAGATACAAAAGTGTATCAAGACATTTAAACCTGGAATAGCCATACATGAAATCTCGGTGTGGTGTTAATTAAGCTATGTATGTGTGCAGAGAGAATAAAGATAATTCTCCTGGAAAATCTAAACACAGACCTCCTAATCAGTAACGTCATATAGAAACATTTTGATTTACTTAGCAGAAAATGGGTAAATAATGCAGCCCAATTTTCAGGAAATTAATAATAGAGGTGAGTCATTGCTCTCAGGCTTTTCTACCTTGGACATTGCTGCTGGCCCAACTCCTCCTCCCTGACCACCCTCGCAAGGGAAACCACACAGCAGAGCAAGGCCTGGAGCAGATCACGACCTGAGGATGCCCTACCCAAAATGAAATCAAAGCCATCACCACCTGGGAAGGAATGGACAAAAGCACTGTCTATCCTTCCCTTCTGTTCAGCACTCCTGGCAGGGTCTTAGCTGCTACAGCATGTTCACCAAAGAGCAGGCAACAAACTTAATGGCAGGTACGGACCCACTGAAGATCCAGAGGAGAGGACAACAAGAATAATGAAAGGTCTAGAAAACGTAACTTCAAGGGAACCAAAATAGATTTAAGACACTGAAAAAAGTACTAGGGAAGACAGAGAAGCACGTGAGCAGGCTATCTAGGGGAGCTCTGCAATCTTCATCCAGGAAGATTTTTTTAACAACCTATTATATAGAGAGAGATGTGCAAAGAAAAGGGGCAGCTCATCCTCTTAACAGGGCAAAAAGACCTAAGGTCCCATTCAGGCTTATTTTCTATGAGTCTCATTTTGTCTTCTGACCAGCACACTTGGCCCTAAGCCATTCCTTTGTCTCAAGTTTTCCTTATTCAGTTGCTGACTTTAGCAAACCCAGTACCAGGGAGCCAGGAAATACTCATTGCCTTAGGTCTCCTTCATTGCTTCAGGCTGCTGAGTGCAGCTAACTGGGGAGGAAGAGGAGGAGCCAACACAGATCCCTGAATTCAGATCTTGACATTGAAGAAGAGAAAAAGCCAGATGTCCCAGCTACTACGTTTAAAACTCTTTTTATCCCATTAAGAGACAGGTAGAGTTATGTATTCTACTATGCACTTAAGGACAGTTTGGTATTTCTAAAAGCCCTCCTAATCCTATTCCCCCCCACCAGATCCAACTGGGCAGGATTCTTCTCTATTTCAGCTTTTTGCCTTGGTTTTCCCATAATGTCTGGGATTTTGCTGAAGAACCTTCCCATTAAAGAGTTTCACCTCAGAGAAGCAGAGTTTGCCAGCTCCCCAGAACCAGGATCTAACAGCCTCCTGAGCAGAGGATGACATTTCTGTTCAGCCAGGTTCACAGCCGAAGCATTCCACATCGTGTCAAGGAGAAACACCAGTGGAACACTGGAAAACATGGACTCACAGATTCCAAGAAAATTTACTCCACTATAATTCATCACTGCCAACTGACTCAACAAAAGTTACAGTTTCAGTCAGAATAAAATCTGATTTTTTCCCTCAAAGACAGCAATATATTTGATCGTATTTTAAGGCAGTTATCTGCATTCTTTAGTTGGTAAATATTGATTTTAAGAGTATTAGACGCCAAGTGCCACAAACCATACATACATAAAATGGAACATATAAATCACATTACAAGATATTGAAGGATACGACTGTGACATTTGCACTGAAGAAACTGACAGCTCTGTTATTGTCTGGAACGGTGTCTGTTAACTCCTAGCTAATATCCGATTCTTAATTAAAATAACACGAGCAAAATACTTTTTTTTAATGACTTTCCCAAAATACTTTGGACTTCAGCTAGCAAGGCGATATTGTGGGTGGAAAGAAATACAAGCTCTTCTAAGCGAGTAGCAAGGAGAGAGAAGAATCGGAACGAAGAAGCGGAACGTTTAACACAACCCCAGCCAACACGGAGGCACAGTGCGGAAAAAGATAAAGAACATCCACCCGCCGCACCACCACACACATTGCTCGACTGCTAGAAGGCAACTTGGGTTTTGGAGCGGAGTCCTGCTGTAGAGGTGGTGTTAAGCCTGAGTTGATGCCCTTTCTCATCTCCTTTCCCAGGCAAAGCATTTCAGCCGTAACACGTCCTGCCAAGCAGCGTCTGGCCGTCTGAAGAGGGTGGCCATTGCTGAGAGGAGGTTTAGGAAATGCCTCTTCCCGCTTTCTCTGCTATTATTTGCCTCTTCTGAGCCGTGCCAGGAGATGAACGCAGAAGTCCTCCCAGCTCAGAGCACATCTCCACAGAGGCTGGCTGCGAGGGGGCCCCAGGCTCTGCTCCTGGGAGGGGAATCCAAGGACTACTCCCACCTCTCCGGAGCAGCACCGAGCCCAGCCAACCCTCAGCCTGGCCCTCTGCACGGCGAGGAACTCAACCCTCTCGAGGCTGCCTTCCAACCTCTCCAACCTCCCCGCTGGGCTGCCCTTACAACAGACAGAGAGAAACTCAGCGTAAACCCAGCCCGAAGCATAACCAGCCATTGGAGCCGCTTCTAGAAAAGAAGAAACACTACTTTGCTCTAACCATCACAACTTCGGGTTCAAACTTAGCACTTGTTCGGATACGAGAAGGTGATGTCTCAAAACCCAAGATATTTTCTTCTTTTAATACGGAGGTAAAAAACAGTAAAGTATATCATTTGAACTTTTGTATTAGGGAAAGAAAAAAGGGCTCTCAGGCAGAGACCTTGAATGTCAAGTGATTTTTATGGCTATGTCATAGACCCTGAAAAACAGAGGGGTTTAATAGAAGTGTCAGTCACAGTGTGTAATTACTTTCACACAAAATTATGACATCGGTGCTTAGTGAGATTTTTAAAGCAACATAAGGAACAACGCTTGGCAGCTAACGTGCAGGTTACTAGGACCAAGAAAATTCATTCAGGAACTTCGCGTGTATCCCAGCATTCAGGCCTCCTGCTGTTCATGGGCTCAACTGCACGTATGGAAAACTAGGCTCTTGTTTGAACTTAGTTTAATAACTTCTAGATTGGTAAGGGTTCTTTCTCCACCTTGTACTTGTATGGTATTACCTAATCGCCTAAAAATCATGACAGATCACCTGTGAAAGTTATTCATCAGTGCTCTTTCAGAAATAAGACTGACAACTCATAAAACCTTGTCAAAATGAACAAGCTGGGGGCTGGTGTTCTGAATCAGAAAATAATAATTGCTTTTTAATTACAAAGCATTTTTTAAGAAAGTATTTTTATGTGAAAGAACAATGCTTTTGTACAAATTAATAGCGGGAGTTCTATCACATCTCTCCATGCTCATTTTCTCAACAGAACTACATTTTTCTCCAGCCCATACATAACCCTAAAAGACAGTAAAAAACCCCTGATTTCCCCCCAGAGCTTTAGCAAGACCAAAGGACTGGGAAGGTCAGCTTCCATTAACTGTATCCATGGGTAACTGGTCACACTAGATTTTGCAAAAGCAAAACTGGATGCAGAGTACCTCGTGGAGATTTTAATTTTTAACAGTAATGACACTACTGCATTCCTCAGTACTATAAAGAAGCAGCACATCTGATCTTGCTCATCTTGACATCTAAAATGCATCAACACATAGTTCCACGCAGATAGTCCCAAAGCACACACAAAATCAGAACTGATCCAGATTCTTGTAATTCAAGAAGGAAAAATGTTGTCCAACGGCACTCTGTTTCCAAGCCTCAGAGCAGGTCAGACCCACGGAACCTGTCAGCTTTGCCACCTGCCCAGAAAACAGCTCTGCCCTTCCCCATCGCTTGCTCCGGGACTGAATTTCTGGCAAACTCCCGCAGAGACTGCCTGCTCGCTCACACACAGCCCCGACGGCACGTGGAAGCACAAACAGGGGAGTCTTGGGAACACAACTCTGGCTCGTCACTGGCTGTGCCTTCTGCACAAAGGGACATTTCTGTAGAATTTTCAAGTTGAAAATCTGCAGATCCCACGCAGACACGGGTGACAAAACGGACTTGCCAAGACTCGACTGTTATTAGTACACTTAATAGTCTGTCATCCAGCTGAACTGTGATTTTCTAAGGGAGGATTTGTGCCAGTTCTCTCTCACTGGAGTAGATGAGGTTTGAACCTGAGCTGTTACCAGTTTGCTCACTCCACACACGACCCTCTGGGTTATTTCTTCAGCAGCTCGTCCACACTGAGCTGCTACCAGTTCGCTTTCCTGCCAATTTGCGGGTCAGATGAAAAGAAGATACACAATGTAAAACTGCACACCTCATGTAACGCAGCACGTTTTATACCATTTCTTTAGCTCTCCTGGTGCTCAAGTGGCTTCTTTAGACTCCACCAGACTGAAAGATCTCCCAAAACTAGAAAAATACAGTGTTTCAGAGAAAAGGTTAAATCACCCTATGCGTTCTGGGGGAGAAAACTACACAAAAACAACTCCATCCATACCTGCTGTGAACAACAGCAATAACTGAATAATAACATTTTAGCATCCAAAACAGTTGAATTCAAAGCACCAGAAGAAATGATCTGATATTCAGGAGACTACATACATTTCTTGATTAGCACAGCCAGTACTCCTTCTGTATCCTTGGCTGGAAGAACCAAAGAACCATCGTCTTATAGGACACATACATAAGCTTGTGGATTTTTTTTATACGTATAGATTCAAGTTTAAACCTTCCTTAAATCCGAGATTATTCTCCTTCATACACACATATATATATATATATATAAAAAACTGACAAGGATCCATCAATTTGGTATGGCAAAATACAGCCTTCTTTTCTTTGGAAGAAAGGAATGCATCTGGAATGCTGATCAACAAGGAGGAGACCGCTTTCTGAAACTCAAGACCTACAAATCTCCTTGATATGGCCCATCCTTTGTCATTATTTCTCTGTTACATGGTCTCAGACCAGATGAAGAAAGAGCAACAGACAAAATGGGGTGGCCGGGGAAACAGACAATCATCTTGTTTTCAGCAGAGGATCAAAACAAGCTTTGAGAAAACTAACTCTGGGTTTTATTTTCTTATAGAAGAAATACATTTGTTACCCAGTGGGCTTGAGCAGCAGGAGAGCTACGAGCGACCAAAATAATCTGTACCTCAAGCCCAAAAGAGCCATAATTTATTTGAGTCACAGAGCACAAGATGCTGCCTTCACAAAGCAGCCTCTTCCCACCCTTCCACAGACAGACTACTTGCTGCATTTTAAGGACAGACACACAAAAACAAATGGAGGCTCATATCTAATTAGTATTTGTTGAAGTGCATGTAGCATTTCCGGAGCATTATATGGAGTTGAAACAACCTAAGCCTCTAGTTCAGCCTTCTGTTAAAGTTAAAAATTCCTACGTTAAGGTCTCCTTCCCTTTTTTCCCTGTTTCCTATGTTGATTCTGTAAGATGAGTCAAATGCAAAAGAAATGCACTGTTCAGCTGCAGAGATTAACAACAACAGCCAAGGGCAGCGGAGACGGGTAAAAGAATCAAAAAGAAGTCAAATTCCCTGGCTCGCCAAGAATGAAGCACACGTAAAATCAAGCAAAAAGATCAGTAACTAAGAGTCATCATCGCAACATTCTTAATCCAAACCCAAGTAGGCTCCACTACAGCTGAAAGTTGTCAATCACAGAGTTCTGAAAACTGATGAGGCTGCCTCCTTTTATCAGTCACACGCCAACACGTTCAATCCTCTTCTCGAAACCTGGAGAAAGCATCTCTCCTCTTTCCACTCTGGGCAAATCAGTCTTTTCACACCGAGACAACAGCCCGCAGAAGAGTGAGCCACAATCAAGATTGTGTTCTTGTCAGTACCGTGAAGAGCCAGGTCTACCTCTACTAACAACCTCCTTTCAGTAAAAATAACTAATTCAAACAACAACAGCCACAAGATTCACAATTCTCAGCGGCATGAACACCAAATCCTCACAGAGAAGCCAACTGCCATCAGATTTATGAGACGCCCCATTTCCAGACAAGACCTCCAAAATCTAATACAAAGTTTGCAGTGGGAAGAAACAGGGATAGGAGTTGAGACCTTTGTTGACAAAACAAAGCACTCAGTCTCTTTTCAATTACGGGACCATTTTTTATCTTATAATCACAGAGGAAAGAAGGCAAAGAAGAAAGAACAATTATAGTTTAGAGCTCATATCAAAAGGGTTTCTATAATCCATGTTTCAGCATTGCTTTTCTTTCAATTAAAAAAAAAATAATTTGAAAAACTCCAACAATAAAGAAGCTAAATGTATGAAGTTCAGCGAGTTTAATTGGAAGCCAGGAAAAGAAACATCACACGTGGGATACAACAGTTCTTCGTATTGCAAGGATTTTATAGCATAGAAATCATGGGTTTTGAGGAGTAGCTTCCATAGTACTTATGGAGGTGAAGAATCTGGTTTCAAAGAACTGAAACCGGGAGGACAGTTTCAAAGAGTTCTTCCTCAGACTTCCAGCAGTCAAACCACTGATACATCTCCTCAACTTTCTTCCTCAAGGCATCCTATTGTACGTTAAGAACAGGTACTAACTATCTTTCACAGAATAAAAGAGGTGAAAAGCAGTACAAATTGTTGGAGAAACATGTCTCACCGTTTCCATTTCAAGCAAACACTCCAGTACTCCCACTGCTACTTTGTACGAGGGGGCTTCTCCGTGTTTATCTCCATTAGATCTGGCTCACACACACAAAACCCAGACCAAATAATAATGGGCCTCAATGAACATGGCTGAATTTTACTGCCCTTAACGCAGTGTATTACTCATCTACCTCTGATATCAGACTCATCGAACAACCAAGGAAGACCCTTCCCTACCAGTACGGTGGAAACAAGAGGTTGCAACATCATCACAAGAATTTGCTTCTGGAGAGAAGCTACAAATCATCACGTCCATAACCCGACAGCTTGCTCCCCCCTCTCTCTGTGGAGGGGCGATTTTAAAATCCCTCCCCTTCAGAACAGAGACACGTATTCAAGCCTTGCTTCAGACAGGTCACCTTGAGCAAGCCGCAGCCAGCCTTTGTCCCCAGGGGACAAAAACCAGCAGTACAAAACGTGGCATGAAAAAACGTCAAGGAATTCTGGTGGCGCAAGGAACAAGAACCGTGTGCAGGATCTTCACCTGCCACTTGTCTGCATCATATCGAGTCCTCACCATTTCCACGGCTTCTCTGCTGTCAGAAACTTCACATCTACTCAAAACGGTAAAACAAAATTCTCCAGAATACTGAAGGGTTAAAAAAATAAAGGTAGGCAACTGTCTGCATTCTCTGCAATAAGAGACATGAAACAAAGGGGTTTTTTCCCTCATAAAAATATTGGGTCACAAGACTACATCATTTTTGGTGAAAAAATGCACTATTTTCAGGAGTCCTGAAAGTCAATTAGAGAATATACTTCAATATTAGAAACAATATATAGCATTTGAAAGCGTGATTTAATACTAATCTATGTAAATAGCAAATTACGTTGAGTAAGAAAGTCTGCCAAAACAGCTTGAAGGTAATGAAAAGGCTCACGAAAGGTAATACACATCTTTTAATTTTCACACCTGGAACATTCATTGCAGAAATATCTTCAGCAACAGATCCCTCCGTTGGGTTTCGTGCAAACAAGTAATATGGGTAGTATAATATAAGGGCCTAAAAAGTCACACAAAGATAGACACGCGCAAAATTACTGGCTTTTGTTCTGAGATGATTTTCCATGATATTAAATTCTTGCCAGCTTCATTATTTATATGAGTCTGATGTTCGCAGACTTCAGCAATATCGACACCAAAACCAAAGGCAAGTTGCGGGCTAGTGCTATATCCATCTCTCAGAGTGAGAGACCTATGAGAATCATATTCAATAACTTAAATTGCATTACACTGTAAACAAAATTTAACCCAGGTGAAATGAATAAAGCAGAAAATGACTGTATTAAATGAAGATGACGGGGCAGAAATGTTTCCTATAAAGATATAGCTCTATAATATATTCATAGCCAGCAGCATTAGGACAGTTCCACACCAGTAGACAATTTCTCATTTTTAAACCTCTTGGCTAAACCAAATAATTACATCTACTCATTGATTTTTAGAGAAAAGACTCTCCTTTTAAATATTAATAAGCTGAGCTTACTCCTGAATTCTAAATTACAGTAAGAAGTCCAACGTAGGGTTTCTTAAATCCAAAGTATTTTCACAGTATTATTCACTTGATAATTTTTACATGGTTACAATACATGTTTACATTCTGAAGCCAAATTTGCTTCATCATTTTAGAAATCCTCACATCTAAATGCTGTAAGGCGCTCAGTATCACTGCTCAGAGCAAACCAACAATGAAATCAAAAGCTTCATCTACGAAGCACCACGAGGATAGAATTATCTATGCTACATTATCTACCCACATAACCATGTAATCCATCTGACCAAAGAGGCAAAAGTAAAAAAAATAATAAAATCATCACAATTCAAGAGCATCTAAATTCCTTTTAGCGCTCAGTTGCTATTCTTCAAGCATCGCAAACACCCTCCTCAGCTCCAAAGAAAAGGAACTCACAGTCCTTCCTAATGTCAGCCTACCCAACACGCGTATTTAGCCATTCCTGGGATCATCTAAAGACATTTTATATTCTCATCATCCACATCTGGGTGAAATAATAAATCACAGGGAGAAGGTTACACAGACAACTAGACACTGGTTTGCACCTTATCAGCACGTGGTTTTCTTGCGGAGCTGACTTCACAGCTATGGGGGTGCTATTAGAGAAACAACACGTTGGGAAAATGCCACAGAGGTCTTAGAAAACTCTGGTGTTGCAACTAACGGTGCTGCCTCTGACACCAATGCACACAGAACGACCAGATGGAAAATGACACCAGTTCTCTTTCCCTCACTTATTTTTACCTAGTGGTGCAGCTCTTACGTCCTTTTGTCAGGCTTCCTCTCCCCCCTAAGCCACTCTAAATGTACGTCTGTGCACAAAGGTTGCACAGGCAAAATCCACAACTAGAATAATGAAAATACCATTTTTTATTCCACTTCTTCACTACTGTACAAGAAGGCTGGCCAGACTCACCTGCCTCATCTAGGGTATGTTGTTTCAGCACAGGTATACATTTTTAGCAAACACAAAACAACTAAATCAGAAGGGGTTAACTACGTAATATTTTGCCTGTACTCATCTCCACAGAGCAAACATACACAAAAATTACAAATTATGGTTCAGAATTTGTGATGTACAGCTCAGACACAGAAATCCTTGTTTTCTGAAAACAAGCAATGACCTACACCCCACAGCATACAGATAATCCTACGTTAGTCCTGAAAGCATATTTTAGCACTATTTATATTTACACTGAATTTAGATTAGAGTATCTCACTTTCAAATTATTTTCTGGAAGTAACAGAATGCTCACAACAACACCGGATATTTCTGAGAGGGAAGTAGAAGAAAAATAAGTGAGAATTCATGAATACTGTGATTATCTGACAACGTTTACAAGCAATGTTTGCACTCCTTTCTCAGGAGTTCTTAAAAAACAGATGACTCCGGTCGAATATAAGCTGTGTTATCCAGACATTACATATCCACAAAATAGATAGGTGCAACTAAAGAGCTTGCTTGTCCTTTTCTTTCAGAAAGTAGGAGGAACCGGGTACAGCCAAGTCAGCCCTTAATAACAGAGCAATCAATTCATCTTTCCAGTATCAACTTGTCTTTTAAGGAGGCTTTATCTTGGTTTTTAATAACCCAAACAAACAGAAAATCCTTTGGCTGGCTGGCTTAAGACAGCTGTGTCCTTGAAGATGACCTCACCAAATTCTCGGGATCTTTACTCACGGAAGGGAACCCAAAACTTGTCAGGACTTGATATCAGATCTTTGTTTATCCCTTGCCTTACAAGGTGTGTGCCTGTTGTCTTAGGAGAACGGCTGCAGGGAATTTCATAAAATAGATAATTGTTAAGAAGGATAAACAACTATAATCCCCACACCTTTTTTTTAACGACAAATTCATCAACAGTTGTTTCCAAAGAGGAAATAATCTCCGTGTCTATAAATTAGTCCCTAATGTGCGATGGTACAAGAAAAGAGATGCTATTTTAAATTAACAATGTGACAACTGACTTCCATCTTTATGGCTGACCTGCTCAAATAGGAATCTACTGCTGAAGTCTGCTTGAAATATACAAATTCTCAATATATTTTTTTTTTTGTTTATAGTCCTTAAGTGGGATTTTAAACGGAATATATAGCCATGCAATCAATTTCATAAAATACATTCTACACTAACTCCTCAATCAACTTTCAGGGATGTCAGTGGTTTTTTCCCCCTTCTTCTATCCTCCTTTTATGCTATAAAAATACACTAATAACAGTCCAAACATATTTAAAGACACTAGGCTTTTCTACATAATCTAGAGAAAAGATGCTCCGTGCTACGTGGCTCTTCCGCCACCTTACTTGTGGCAGCATTCCCAAATGGTGCAAATCTCCACATAATGTGCCAAAACACATGATCCACACAAGACAGAAAGACTGGAATTAGATCTCCCATTCTTAGGTTTTGCTTCTGTGCTTCCATTCCTCACCAAGCGTACCGCTTTCTGTGTGCACTTGATCTGATGTGTCAGAAAGCCAACATCACTGGGCATTCATTCTCTCTTTACATCTCCACCTTAAACACTTTACAGCACTGTACACTAATACAAGTTGGGGTTTTTTCCTTCTAAGATTAAAATTCAGCCAGCCAAAATCTTCAGAGCCGTGAAATAAAGTATTCAGTGCCTCCTACTTCCAGCCCATGCATTTTTGTATATCCTTGGCTAGCATTTTCAGCCACCTGCTCCTACACTGAGCTGCACTTTACACCGTTACTAGACAATTGAAATCAAGATGACTACTCATAGTGGAAGACAAATCAGCGGGGTAAAGACTGACAAAGTCTTTCATGATTCTGTTAGATACATTGAGGTTTTATAAAATCCCTTTTCACCAAATTTAGTAGGTCAGGATGCTCAGCCTGTTTCAGTACAAATGACGGTATGAACCAAAAAGTCATGGAAACCAATAAGCCCAGAAGGTTTTATGTCTTTCACAAAGTATTTTGGGGTTTACATTATGGCTCAGATAGCTAAGGGCTGACCATAATGTATCGTGCTTGTTCTGTACTCAAAAGTGATATATTCTAATACGGAAAAGGAAAAAAAAAAAAAAATCAAGGAGTTACTTCCTGGTTTAGTTGGAGCCTTTTCTTCATGTCTCAAAAATACTACCTTTCAGTGGAAAGCTGAAATCTGTTGTTGCACATACAGGTACTTTATGAAATTTATCATTTTTAGCTTTGATTGACACAAAATTCTTCCCTTAATTCTTTCCTAATTTTGTTTCTCAAATTGGCTTAGAAAAACTGTCTACGCCCTTTAAGACTGGCGCTTAATGTACAGTAATGTAAAGAAGAGTGAAACACGGAATCTAGAAATGTGAATATACTATATGTAAGTTACTTCAGCTAGACCGAATTTAACATTCATGAAAAATCACGTTAAATGCAAAGAAGTGAGAGGTCTTCCACTTTTCCACAAGAGTCACAGTGTAGCAATGTCACCAGTTCGGATGTTCCCATTTTGGATGTTCTTTCTTCCCGGAAAAATTTCCTCCAAAGGAGCTACTGCAATTTAGTTTTGTGGTGAATCAAGTTCACTGTTGAAACTATTCAGCAAATGGACTGAGAAGTGATGAAGTTCATTTTGCTGATTGTAGCAAGAAGATGTAATAATGGGTTTAATACACCAGTCAGTTTATTTAACACTCAATAAGGAACACTTAGGACAACCTACAACTTTAACAGAGAGATACTTTTTTTTTTTTTTTAGCAGCTGGACAAGTGAGTAATGGACTACCTCCTTCTCATGTAATTTTGTATTTAATTCTTTTTACATTTGTAAACTATGTATCATGGGAGGATCTGAAAAAAACCCCCACAGTCAAATCAGTGAGACGGACATTAGATATCAGGAAATTTTGGTCATTATTGATCAGATGCTGTATCCTCAGTGACCTACCATCATCCTTCCACACATGCAACTCACTTTCATCTTATTCAGTAATGAATACACCTAATAAAGCCTGATGAGAAAAGATGGGAGGAGGGGAGATAGAAAAATAAAATAAATCAAAGCTCTCTTCAAAAAGAAACACAGGACTCGGTTATCTCAGAAGGGAGGCCTTAGGAACAGCTGGGCATTATCACACTGTATCTGCCTCCCGAGCCTATAAATGACTCATGGGACCACTGAGGGAGTGGTTATTGCCATCAGCACACACATCTTTCCAACTGCATCAGCTGTGAACTCTGTAAAAGTTGGAGGAGAAACAAGGTTTCAGAGGAGAAAATGGAATAACATTTCGGAGGTATGAATTAAATCTCTACTTTCTCCACACAGTTAAGAGAAAGAGTTGAAAGGTTCTGTGTTGGACATTCTAAAGGTAAGAAACAAAATAATTACAGGTGGGGGACAGAAAGATAGGCTTTAGCAGGCAACGGAATTCCCATCCCAAAAAGCAGCTTCCATTAACTGTAGGATTCACAGTCTGCATGAGTTGTAAACAGACACAAAACAAAAATCCCTTGTGGTGTGCAAAGGGGTATTTTTTCCCTGTTTTGAATTCATTTTGGACAGACCGATAGGCTTTCCAGAGCTAAGGCTGTCACAAGAGGTGGCCAGGGCAGCTGTTGTAGGAAGGGACAGAGCGAGTATTCGGCAGAAAAAAAAGGAACTGTCCTGTCGCACGACTAAACTTATTTTCTGCAGGGGCTGACACAGCTCATGGGACATTCTTTACTCAGTCTATGGTAAACAGAAAAAACCAGCCAAACCAAAACCAGAGAAACTACTCAGTCTCTTTCTAGGAAACACAATCACAAAGAATTGCCAGAGAGAATTTTTCCTTACATAAAGCATTACTGATAGCTAAACATCTCTCCCAACCTGTAGTACCACCTGTGCCCCAAAGCACCAAATGGGAACCTAGAAGATCTTCATAAAACATCGCTTCAATGGAATTCAGCCTTCATAAGTTGTCATGTAAGGCAGTAAAATACATGTCCTGGACACACCTTCTGACTGATCAAGAGCAGCCCAGTTTTGATATCTTGGTAACACTCAAGAGAAGAACCAAACTGTTGCTCACGGAGACAAAGCTATTTCACTTCTGAGCCTGAAAACTTGATTTTCAACATCAGTCCTGCAAAAGGAAAGACAGACCCATCTGGCTACTTGTTATAATACTGAGCACAATGAGAACAATCTCTTTAATCTCTCTTACACTGAGGAGCACCTCCAGCACAAGTTGGCAATAAACCAGTACGCCTTTATAAAGAAGCTGGGTGGCTTCAGCACATGCAAGGGTGATGCATGGGATCCTAATCAGAGTTTGAGGGCCCCTCTGCTCTTCTCAGCTCAAAGAGCCCCGCTGCCCACCAGCTCACAAGAAGAAGATGCAGTAGGTGTGCAAGAACCTGTAACTGGTGAACTCTGCCATCCAGAGCAGAGACACCGCTACTTCCAAGACAGCGCAACGAGAAGGACAGTGGCTGAGTTGAGCTCACGCTCACACACCTACACCCTTGTACTCCACCTAAGAGTCACTCACATTTAAAACTACGTAATTGCCATCAAAAGCTGTAAGGATCTGTCACCCATCACAGAAATGTAGCCAGCCATCTCTGAAGTTAAGGCATTGGTGCCACTCCATGCTTAGCCAGACAGCTATTTCAAATGAGTGATTTTCCCGACTGACATTGGGAAAGAAGGCAGAATGTAATTACCTGAGCTGAAACAGGATACTGGTTCAACTGGATCTTTAATGACCAGGAGTGTTTAGGACTTTCCTTTCATGTCTCATTCAAAAGAGAAATGAGTACCATTCCAAAGATTAGATTGCCAGCTACAGAGCATGTCTCCTCAGAAAAAAAATCAAGAAAGGGGATTTCACTCTTTCACTAAAACCTCCACCATTTATGTTTGTCTCTGAAATGACTGATCTACTTAGTAGATATTACATGTTGAAAGAAATAATTCCGATGTTACACAGCTTAAGTAGTAGAAAACTCCAGCTATTGAACTGCCAGGATTGCTGAATCAGAGGTTCTCTTTTTAAGAGCAAAAAATGATTGATGTATTTAAGAAAAGCTCTCTATTTCTGCAAGCGTGAAGGACGGAACAGATTTTTATCATAACATTATAAAAAGTTTGAAAATAACTTTGACACGCAGTTCCTTGAGTTTGACTGTTATTTTAAAGCTATTTCAATCATAAGGGAACTAGCAAAGAAAACATTCAACCAGAACGATCCAAGTTACTTTTATGCTTCACATGTACCTTACATTAAGCACAGTATTATTTTAACATCTTCATATCCTTTCTCTGGGGACTACAGACGTGAATAAAAGCCTAACAAAAGCAACAGGAATCTGCACAGTAAGTTAGTGAGCTCTGAATCTGGAATAGGCTTTAATGCCACACTTTCTAGTAGAGAGGTTCATAGGCCTATTGCACACCCAACAGGTATTACTCTGTTGATTTTTTGGTATTTCACCAGGCACGATATGCTGGATTCTTCAGAAAACAGTCCACTGTGAAAGGGAGTCTTTGGGAACATCAGGTACTTTCTGCAGCAGAACAGACACATCCCCATCAAACAGACTACGGACAGTAAAACTGTCTCACCTGATACAGAAAAAGATCTGGAAGGGGAAAAGAAAGTTTGTGGGTTTGTTTGTGGGTTTGTTTACCCCCACTCTAAATACTCTTTTATTTCACTAGAGCCATTTATTTTTCATTTCTCCTAATTCAGTTGTACCAGGTCCTAAGGCTTCCGCTCAGGTGAAATTCCCACTGAAACCAAGAGGATTTCTATCTTAAAAAATCTAAGTACCTCTCTGTGCCTGCTCTGCACATCTCGAGTCATATTTCTAGGTTATCAGCAAATTTAAATATTCATGGTTGATTCTCCAGTCCAGAGCCGGCTATTAATAAGAAAAAGGAAGGTGGCAAAGAGCTCATTAAACTTAGTAATGTCCCCTAAATACTGCCTGCAGTTGGACAGACTGAGGTAGTTTTTATTTAGTATTTAGTTAGTTCACTACCTATTCTGATGTTTCTCCTTTGAAATATTCTGGTTTTCACTGATGTAGGCATCTGCCTGGAAGAACCACAAAAGGGGGTCAGAATGTCCTGACAAACTAGGTTACAAAATTAACATTACTGCACTGCACTCAATGCAGACTTGTTGATGTTTTTTTTTAAATTAACCACAGTAAAATGAGAGAGATGTGGTTTGTACTTAAGTCATCATGAAGTAGGTATTTTAAAGCAACTGTCTTTTCTGTACAGCTCACATCACAAGAAACGCTTCATATACGGAAACTTCTTAGTTGCAAAATGGAAATGTCATTACTATATGAATATATCTATTTGCTCAAATATAAATATTTACTCACACTTTTGAGTGCTTTGTAGTTCTTGGTTTTCTTTCATATAATTCAAGTGGTGATTCTGCCACTTGGAAAAAAATTTAAACCCCATTGCCCGGTCCTCAGAACCCAAGAGGAAACTGAAGCAGATACAACTGCACAGAAGGTGTGGGAGAAGTTAAACCGGAGAAACGCTTAGTCAGGGACGAGGCACTTTAAGAAAAGGCCAAAGCAACATGGACTCCAGCAACCAACAAATTCCAACGCCTCAGTTCGAGCAAGGCTTTTGCACAAAACTCAGCTGTGTAGGCTGA
Source organism: Xenus cinereus (assembly GCA_025774025.1). Taxonomy (NCBI): domain Eukaryota; kingdom Metazoa; phylum Chordata; class Aves; order Charadriiformes; family Scolopacidae; genus Xenus; species Xenus cinereus. Next base: position 14,377 of record JAOXJK010008227.1, on the reverse strand, counting down.
GGGCTGTAGGGAGTCCCGAGGGAATATGGGGCTTTTATATTTAGAGCTTAGAAGTTTCTTACTGCTTAGATTACCTGTATCATTCCAAACATGATGTTCCTCCTGTAGTACATAATTAGAACTTACGGATGAATAAACATCTAACCCTCTGTGTGTGTAGCAGGAGCCGAAACAAACAAAGAAAACAGGAATAAACAAACCTTCCCATCCCCCAGCGATTTCCAAGTGCTAAGTAGGGAGCAAAGAGATGCCCTAACCATTTTTACCTGTTTAGCTAGAGTAGCCTATATTGCTCACAGCATTCTTTTCTCTCACCTCAGAAAGACAGGCACCTCCTTTTTGCCAGTGAATACTCTCTTCACCCCCTGCACCGCATTTTGCACCTTCCAGGCACATTTTAGAAACAAACCCCACGAGGGTCCCTCCGTTCAGCCTGAGAACACGCACCGTTTCCTTTTGCCACGCATCCCTTTAGCACTGAAAGAGAAGTTCTCCTTCACAAAGGTACGTCACTGCCTGACAGCGCCCAAGAAGCCCAAGGTGAGACTCCAGGAGTGTTATCTTTGCCAAGAGGCTCCCTAAGGAGCAGGACACGCAGCCAGCCCGGCACTAGGGAATCAAAAGGACTCTCACTCAACTTCTCCCTTCCCTTTGCTCTGGAAGTTGCTCCAAGCCAGACAGCTCGCTGGCTCCACTGGTTGCCACATACAGCTAGTGACATGGGAATGGGGACACACGGGGGCTCACAGAACACGTCTGGGGGAAAGACGCTTCCAGAGACATTCCAACTGGGAAGCACTCATCTGAACGGCGCTCTTATACTCCTTCAACTTCCCAGAGTTCATGGAGCCATGTCCTGGGAAGGGCCTTTTCAAAGTTCAACTCAACTGTAGCAGTAGATGCTTCTCATGTAGAACTTGACTGAGTCACTCCATTCTGACGCACTAAAGAGCCACGTTGCTTTCAAATGGTTCTATGAAAGCTATGTTTATTAGTCCTCACCACATCAAAAAGTCAATTTTTCATATAAATTCAATCAGTTCACCCCATACTGCTACAAGGACCACCCATCTCTAATTTCAAGACAATTGCTAACAACCTCTTAAGAGATCGAACATAGGTTTCTATCCAACACTTTGGCAGGGTACCTGAATCTAAAGGAGATGGCATCATTCTGTTTGGAGTTTCCCCCTCCCTCTGCTAATTACTTCTTTATCACTGGAGGTCTAGGCGAGCCATCAGTCTCCTCCTAAATTTCCCCACTCTTCCTTCCCTTCCAAAGCACTTACTGTCATTTTCTTTTGAGATTTTTCGTTGCCTACTTTTCAGCAAGGAAGACAGCGAAGGAGTTAAATCTATTGCTCCATTACAAAAGGAAGATGCAAAGCCACTGACTTCATGAAATCACACCCATTCATTTCTTTAAAGATCACATGTCTTCTCATTTCACTACTAAGGTAACTAAGGAATAATAAAACATAGCAGCTATTTTTGTAAGCTCTATAATAACTTCTAGAGTGGGCCTTCACAAGATACTAATCCAAGAACATCCAGAACAGGAACACAAAGAAAGATGGCATGCCAAGCCACTATTCTAATATTCAAGGCAAGAGAATAAGGCTTTTAGAATCTGGGTTTGGATCTTACGTGCATTATAAAGTTTGATCAACAGAAATTACCTCTTGATTATATTGTTTTGCATGAATCCAAATGCAAATCAAACGTCAGCTAGCTACATCTTTTATTGCTCGTGTACAGATAAAACTGCATCCTTCAGCAATACCTGACGTGTCTAGCTGGCGTATAGACATTGGTCAGGGTGACTAAAGAGGACTTTGAGCGGGGAAATTCCAATTGAAGGAACCTAGAATAGCGAGCATAATCCCAGCCAGGATATGCAATATAACACTACCCAATTTCTAAGTGCAAGCTTTGGGGATGAAATGGGAATAAAACAAAACAAAACAAACCCAAACAATGTTTTGTCATGTAAAAAACCCCAAGCAACTATGTCCCCCACAGTGTCAGACAACTATGAAAGAGATATTTCATGACCACAAGTCACACAAATAAAAAAAAATAAAACCAAAACAAAAAGCCAAACGAACCCAGACACAGTGTCTGCTTAGTTTTTTCCCTGCCTTTTAAAAAAAACGTTTACAGTATATGAAGCAGCGTAAGAACTACAAAAAGGAGTCCGGTTGCTTCATGTTATGGTCAGCTGGGGGGATGAAGAGTGGTCCTAGTCTGGGAGATTTCACTTTTCTTGGGCTTGGCAATGTGAGAGAGAACAACTTTTTTCTTCCACTAAGAGTTATCTGTTGATTTGCAGACAGATGTCCCCTTGATCCTCAGAGACAGTCTTAATCGGATTTTTCTAGCAGATACTCTTTGATCTAGTCCCCAATATCTTTACAAATGACAGCTTTGTTTCTTCTATCACATTAAGATATCACCCCTTGCCATTCTGTGATAAGCACCACTGGGGCAAATGCTGTAAACAGCTTGGCAGCAAATGGAGCAGCGTAACCTCAGCCACCCGGAGCATCTGCCTTCTCTGGATCTGTCACACCCTCAGGAGTGTCACATCAACCACAATCACCCTTTTCTGTAATAAGCATCTTCCCTTCACCCGTCCTATCTCGCACTATACTGGTTTTGCCTCACCTGGAAACGAGAGGCTTTAGGAAGAATCTCATGCAAAGCCTGGAGCCCACAGCTGCACAGCTGGTTTCTTTCCCAAAATAAACCTTGCTTCATACTTTACAAAAGATCTTAGATAGAGAAAAGTAGGGAGTTTTGACATTTAGCTTCCCGCACTCACTGAAAGATCTCTTCCTCTGCTTTGCTTTGGATTTTGTTTGCTTATTTCTTTAAAACCAGGTTCCTCAACTGAAATGTCTTTGATAGCTACACACCTAAAGATTGATCCAGCTCAGCAATAAAAGAAATAGCACATGGAAATACAATTCTCACTTTTTCTTTTTCTATCTCTAGGGTCCAAACGAATACAGACTGTAGGAAGATTTAACCAAAGGACTGCAGAAGACAACATATCCCAGAAGAAGCAATTTCAGAGATGAGTACACAAATAAGTACTGAACTTCTTAGACAACGACTCCAGAGACTGCTAACTAGTATGAAACAAATCAGCTAAAGGCCTCCTCGTTTCCATGGCGGGTACATGACATACCCAATTTCAAGATAGAAGCAGATGTGGATTTCATTGCACACCTGTGAAATCGATGGCTGAAGAGTCCATATCTAACTAATGCAACACTGCAACCTCTCACCCCAGTATCAGACAATCTTTTGTACAGGGTCCAAAACAACAGGAAGAATAGCGCCAGTAATTATCACCTCCTGATGCTTCACTTACCCTGGCTTCTGACTGTTTACAATCAGCAGGTAATTCTTTGACAGCATTCTAGCATTCAATGAGAAATACACATGTAGCTACCACAAAATATTGACCTCTCAAAAATATTGAGCTCCAGCCTACACAATGTGCTCCTTATCTACCAGAATCCCGTTCCCCATTCATTGTGTACCAGCTCAAACAGATTTCATGAGTCAGACACCTCTACTCAGTAGATTTCACGAGCCAGGGGAGCAAAGACGTGGTGTAATTGTTTTGAATATCTTTTGGGGGCGATGGCCCACCACTGTAAAAAGCCTCCCTGCAACTTTACAAAAAATATTGAAAACAACAATATATATATATTCCCTAGCCTGGAACCCACTGCTTCAAATCCTCCTGCTCTTTCCTGCTCATTGCCCAAAGTTATAATTTGTACAGGCAGATACTGTAATTAACTCCCTGAGCTACAATTTCTGCCAGCACTGGTCACCTTCCCAGAGCTGTACAGAATCACAGAATCTTCTAGGTTGGAAGGGACCTTAAAGATCATCTTGTCCAACCGTAAGAAGTTGGTATGTATTTCTTAGGCCCACGCACAGGACTCTGCCACGTGCAGGGAGGTGTTCAAAGAATGCCTGCAGTCTCCAGGCACTCAATCATCCCTTCACTCCTGCCTTTGTTATCGTAGATTGTCCTGTCTGTCTCATCCTCACCGCTTCATCAGTGACAGTAGTGACTAACAATCCACAGACACAGAGTAACGGCAAACCCTGTCTACATAACCAGCATTAAAACTCCTGCGGCTCCTCCACAGAGAGAGAAAAGCAGCTCAAAGAATCATGGGATTTGGGGGCTTTTTTAATGTTGCAAAAATATGAGATGGAGAAAAAAATCAGCTGGATGGAAAATTAGGGCATTTGAGTCCGTGCTGCCAACAACTCTCACAGAGTACTGTGTTTGCATTCCTCTGCACAGCAAAATGTCTCTCAGAAGCCTTTAACAGGGATCCCTGCCAAGGATGCACCTGGGCTTGAGCCAACAGTCTTATCCAGGGTTAAGGATGCGTACCTCCAGCTCAGCCGTCAGGCACCTACACGCTGGAACCATCCAGCAACGTCAGCAAAAATTCTTACATCAAAACTTTCCAGCACAGATATCACAACCCTGTTAAATACAATCCCAAATGGGAATGATGACAGAGATCATTGATTTCAGCCCTGGCCAGTTAAACACAAAACAAACAAACAAACAAATCGGTCAGAAGATAGAATCAGATCCTAAATAGAAAAATCAAAAAAATTCTGTAAGAAGCCCCAAGCACATACTTAAAGAAACAGCACTATAAAGAAGGGAAGGAAGGAGGAATTACTTGACAGTATCTCTGGATATCAATTTGCACCTTCAAAAGGAAAAGGCAGCCCCACAGCCGTTATGATGATTCCTCATTTCAGGCAAAGCAACTGGCGAGAGCTAATTCTTCTTAGCAGCATGTTGAATTATGTATTTGTACGTAAGCCTTAAATGTGTATTTTAATTTCACCTGAGTAAATTACCAACATAAATCCTACCCCTCTCAAAATCTCTGAATTTTTAATTAACCTAATTTCAACCAGGCAGTCAGAAATGATGAGTAACATATGATTCATATTCAGAAGTAAACGCACCTGCTTTTCAACAACATTTCTAATTTCTGATTCACTTTCCCCTTTACATGATGTCGGAGCCAATTTGGGTCACTCTTCTGAGCCAGTGACGAGTCCTTTCAGCTCACAAATAATGTATAAGGAATTGCCGTGTTGTCGGTTTGAAGGACATTTTTAAACGCACCGTGGCGAATAGAATACATTACCAAAACACATCATTTTACTTCTGATATGCATCAGTTCACCATGAGCTTCCATCAGACAAGGTTTTACCAGGAACGTTTCAGCTTTGATTTAAAGTCATGTCCCACCATTTCACTGTCTTTGGTCTATGTCATAATGATTGAGGGAGTGCTACCATATATTAAATATAACACGGAGCTTATTTCTAACATTACAGACAACAGGGAAAAAAATCCAAACGAGCATGGTTTTTTGAATACTTCAGATGCCCTGTAAAAACACTGCAGCAAACTGCAGGGATACTATGAGGGAGGTCTTCACTGAACTGCCTCCTCTTCCTGACAGCACTGTATCTGTGAGGAGTAAGCAGGGAAGCAAAGGGAAGCCTCCTTCAAAGGTGGTTCATCACCTCTCTACTCTGAACATTTACTTTTTCCAGCACATGCACCTTCACAGAATCACAGAATCTTCGTGGCTGGAAGGGACCTTTGAGATCATCAAGTCCAACCACACAAAAAAAACCAAAAAAAACCCTAAAATCCAACCAAACCAAAAAAACCACAACCCCACAACACCCACAGACACAAACCAACAATCTCGGGCACTAGAGCATGCCCTGAAGTGCCACGTCTACACCTTTCTTAAATACCTCCAGGGACGGTGACTCCACCACCTCCCTGGGCAGGCTGTTCCAGTGCCTGACCACTCTCTCAGGAAAGGAATTCTTCCTAATATCTAATCTAAACCTCCCCTGCCCCAACTTCAGACCATTTCCTCTGCTCCTGTCATTATGCCCTTGGGAGAAGAGGCCAACCCCCACCTCTCTACACCCTCCTCTCAGGGAGTTGTAGAGGGCAATGAGGTCCCCCCTCAGCCTCCTCTTCTCCAAGCTAACCATGCCCAGTTCCCTCAGCCTCTCCTCCTATGACTTGTTCTCCAGACCCCTCACCAGCTTGGGGGCTCTCCTCCAAGAGCCTCCATTTTCGGTACTAGGAAGTTCTCTAACATCTCACTTAAATCTGCTTTGCTGCATATTAAGCTAATTATTTCTATTCCTTCTCTCAACAGACATGGATTAAGGTCTCGTTGCCCTCTACTTCCTATTAACCTTGCAGATAGTGGCAGACTGTTACCACTTTCTAGCATAAAGGAACAGAAAACTTCAATCCTCTGCTCTCCAGGGCAAGCCATGCTCTTTCTGCAAGAGGCATCAGGGCAGGCTCTGAATTGTCTGGGAGAAAATGGCAGAGTCCATGAAGCAGGCAGGGCTCCCAGAGAAGATTTATGGCCAAAGCACTCAAGAGCTGTGTTGTCTGAGTGTTTCTCTTGGCAAGCCTCGCGTGGGTGCAGCCAGCCCTTACCCCTTCTCCATCGGAGGGGAGGTGGGGGTATAGATGGGTAATCCACATTTTTCAAGAGTGGTGCTGTAGGCTGCTAGAGGGAGAAGGGAAAACAAACATAAAATAAAATTCGGGCAAGAGGGTAATATTTCCATCATCAAAGCTGACATACTGCTCTGACAGTGCTTGGAGCAGCAGGAGCTCGATGTGCAAACCCCGCTGAAAGAGAAATCTTTCTAGGAGATTTTCTCGCAGGATAACTTTGGCACTTCTTTTCATAGGGGCAGTTTTAAATCTGGAATCATCCACAGACATCCAAGGCCAACAGGTCATGGAATATGAGTTTTTCTGAAACAGAGGCCAATGAATTTCACCTACATAGAATCATAGAATTGTCTCGGTTGGAAGGGACCTTTCAGATCATCAAGTCCAACCATCAACCTAACACTGACAAAACCACCACTAACCCATGTCCCTCAGCACCACATCTGCTGGGCTTTTGAATACCTCCAGGGATGGTGACTCCACCACTTCCGTGGGCAGCCTGTTCCAATGCCTGACAACCCTTTCAGTGAAAAAATTTTTCCTAATACTCAATCTAAACCTCCTCTGGCGCAACTTGAGGCTGCTTCCTCTTGTCCTATCACTTGTTACTTGGAAGAAGAGACCATACCTTTATAAACTGTTTTGCGGGGAGAAGTTTGTTCACAAGTGGGAGTTTCTACAGTGAAAACTATAGCTTGGGAGGACAGGCAGGACTTCCACCAGGAAACCCAAGTCCTTGAACTGCTGGATGCTGACACCGACAGAAGGGTGCTCTGGAAACTATGCTTCCTTCCCTCCCTACCTCACTACCTGCCTGGACAAAGCCATCAGTCCTCACTTCTCCAAGCTAGACCTGGACAGATGCCTCTGGGACCTTCCAACAATCAGGAACTCCTCAGACCTAGTGCCTCTGGATTGACATTGGAGCATATTTTCTGGTTTTGGTTGGAGGCAGGGAGGATTTTGCTATAGAGGAAAGATAACAAGAATGGAGGAGGACGAAGGCTGTGGAAAAGGTGAGACATCTTTTTGATAAATTTATTAAGGAAGTCTACTTTCCCCCTCTTCCAAACAAGGGCTAACAAAAGCTTGGTTTTGTTTCCTATGAAAATTCACACAGAAATGTTTACTCTGTGAGAAGACAGATTGAGAGAAGGAAACGGAGACCCTGAATGTATTGTGAGTGTTCTAGCACCTTTGGATTTGAATAGTTTTCTCTCTTGTTTACAATAAAACTACCTTTTTCGTGCCTTTTCTGTTCAGCCTCCCAAGCAAACCTTCTAGGGACACCCACAGCTCTGGAGCCGGTGCTTAGGAAGGAGATGTGGGTTGAAGAGGTGATTTTGTTTTCTGAGGGCATTTGTTTTCCAAGCTGTTGGGAGTGCTATCGAGGCAGACGGTGGTGCCCATCAAAGAGGCAGGGTATCAAAGCATGAGCACTTGAATGGTGGAAAGCCACATAACCTCCCCACTTCTCTCCCTCTCTGTTTCTGGTGAGAGAAGTCTCTCCCAGCCCTACTTCTTCACCACTCTGTCCCTCGTCTCAACTCTACCATTTGTCTGAAGCAATCTTCGGAGGCCATCTGTTCTGCAGCTCCTTCAAGAGATATATTGATTTTGACTATCGATAGCACTGCCTGGAAAGCTAAGGGGGAGAAGGAAAGAGCTTTGCAGTCCCATCCAGAGGGTACTGGGCTGATTTCTGCCCTGACGAGTCGACGTTATCATGCAAACTCATCACTTAAATCTTTCACTAAAGATCACTGCTTAGTATCAGAGTGAACCCCCTCATCATGTATGAAGGAAACTTATTGGCCAAAGCAACACACTTGAGCGTTTTCATGCTTCATAAGTGATGCTTCTGGATAGGTAAATAAACATTCAAGTATAATCACCGTTCCCACATGTGTTGACGAAAAAGAAGATATCAGGAAACTCAAAACAAACCAGCAAAACAATAAAACCAACAATAAAACCCAGCTAAAACCTTAACTCTGCCTCCCTCCCCCCCCCAAAGTTAACAAAACCTCTTCAAATCAAGAGAGACGGCATTGGCAGACAACTATGGGAGGCTTTACATTGATGTTTTCTTTCTTTGAAAAGGCTTTAAATGCTTTTCTTGAGTTTTTACAAAAGCTTTCAAATTTTCCAGGGGTTCTCTTTTGGTCTGAATGCCACCACTCGCAAAGGAAAAGGAAATTCTTCATGTCCTTTTGTTGAAGCTACGGCAAGGGCTTCATGAGAAAACTTCACAAGCGCGGAGCTCCGCATGGGCTCCTTTAGATGGGAAGGAGGGAAAATCAACCCCAGCCAAGGAAAGAAACAGATGTTTCATTCAAGGCCACATCAACAAATCAATATTAATCAATAATGAGATCCGTTCATTACTGCCTGCATTTTCCAAGGCTTGGTTGGGCTGAAATCCAAGGGGATTCTGCCACTCGTGCAAATGGGCATGAAAGCTTGCCCCAAAACAGCAGCCACACAAGCCAGGCGTGCTCCCCACCAGCCCATGCTGAGGACTGGCATCCAGCCTTGACCTAGACATCCGTAACTCGTTGAAGACCTCTTTATTACACTTCGCATCATACCCAGCTCAGAGAAAGATACGTCACCATTAACCAGCACTCCTTGTTTTCATGTCAGTCTCCAACACGCTTTTTTTAATGATTATCAAATCATTACGGGCCATGTCCTGCAGAAGACATTCCCCAGAGGTGGTGTGGACCCATCCGACACTCCTCTTCCATCTGAGTTGCAGTTGGGGAAAGCAGAGAGAGAGAAGATGAGTAGGGGGGGTGGAAAAAAAGTCACTAGTTGGGAAATGGGAAGGAAGGGAAGGATTATATGAAAAGCTCTGCCAGGCTGTAGCCACAGGGAGCTAATTCACCATGGGTAGATCAACTGGAGGGAGGACCGAGTTTAAAGGGTGGGAGTTCTAGCAGACAGCTGGTACTCAGCTGGTGATGCTGCTCCAGCGCAGCCTATAACTGACACCAGGATGCGTTCTGGGATATTTTTTTTTTAATTTTTTTTTTCTTTTTTAAAGTGACTTGTACAGGAAATTTTTCCTCGTCGCATGTAAAAGCTGTTCCAATTCCCTGAAGTAAGAGACTTGGCAAGTCAATTACAAGGAAAGTAGAAGTGCTGAAGCATATGAACAAATTTTAACAACATGCAAGTGTAACTTTTATTGCCAACAGTAGATGCACATTGGAATTTGAGGGGGGGAAGAAACCCTGATGAAGTGGCAAAATACAGTTGTTTTTCTTTATCTACAGAGAACGCTGCGGTTTCATTTGCAGATGAATCACTTTGTTGTGATTTATTCAGTTTGTAAATGGATCTGATTTATTTTCCCAGGGGATTTGAGAGATTTTTTTAGTAAAGCAAGTTATCGTGCCGGCTTACCACGGGAGGCAACGTAATTGCACCAAAATGTTTGAAGAAGATCAAGTTAGGGTGTCACCTGCCCGAACGTTTTGGCAACAAAACAGATCAAAATCCAGGAATATAAGAGCGTAAACAAAAAAAGCAAACAAACACCAAACAAACTGCTATCAAAAAAAAAAAAAAAGAGAGAGAAAAACCCAGGATCTAGACAAACCAAACACAGACCCGCCAGTTGTTAAAAGAGCCTTTAAGGGAATATCCTCCTTTGGAGCACTCTGTTCCGGGGCACTATAATATCAACTTGCCAGAGCAATTAAATTGTTTAATAATCAAAGCTGGCTCTCATTTATACAGCATATGAACGTAGTAAAATAGAGCGTATGGAAAGTGTGCCGTACAATAAGATGTGGTTTATTTCATATCACAAGTTTGCTGGTAATTAGACGGTTCATATCACAGGAAAAAGTGTTAACACCTATCAAATATAATATATACAGCCAGCAGATTTGCCAGCTTTATTAGTTTTCCTCCACTCACAGCCTTTATTCTTTTTTTTTAACTTTATGTCCCACTGAGAACATGGAAGTTGAAGATTCAATCCACATCTCAAGATCTAGAGCAAAGATGTTCCAATTAACTCGGGGGCTCTTGTATCTGGCCACAGAAGAAAGCTTTCCGAAAATGTAAATGGTTGTACTTAAACCTATGTACAGAATCTATCGTTCTGGCAACAATTTTAAACCAGAGGCGGGTCTGCTCCAGACACGAGCAACTTTTCTAAGAAGTTTCTACCCAAAGAGGTTTTTGTTTCCCTTCTTACACCTGGAGCAAATGGACTGAACGGGGATGGTTTTCAGTGTCCCTGCCATAAGAAAGAATCCGAAGCTTTGCCATTTATACTCCGGCTAAAAGATACTTTCTTCAAAACGTCCGCTGTGCCGGATGAAACCTATGCAACCAAACGCACCCCTAGAACCCACCTCCCGCTATCGGAAACGCTTTGGTTACGAAGAAGAAGCTTTCGTTTCCAGCGCAGAGGAGCGGGTGGATGCTCGACTTTCTGCCGTGGAAGAATTGATTTGGATAACGTGGATAACTTCTCCTGGCAGGAGAGGACTCAAAGTCTATTTTCGCAGCAGGTGGAACACCTCCCGCTTCGGACATAAGCGTTCCTGCAGCAGGTTGGAAAGAGTTCACAATAGGCTTTGATGCCTTTGCTCAGCCACATTTCCTCTTCCAGGATTTGTTGGGAAGAGGGGGGAGGGAGAAAAAGAAATAGGTCTCAACCCCTTCACTATCTCTTCTGAGCTTGTTGTCTTTTGTAAGCCACAAAGAACAGATTTTCTTTTGTAAATCCTTAGTAATTAAATGAGTACTTCACTGGCTATATTCTTCAATGGTCTTGTTTCCTAGGTTTTGCCTTTGACAGTCATATTTTGCAAAGGCTGCTAAGATGACCAGCCACCTTACCCTACTTAACACTAAACCAACTGATGCCCGTGCACACTGCATGAAGGAGGAAAAGTTTCATTAATGGCACTTCATTAAAGAACTGCACTGGAAAGCCCTAAATGTGACCGAACCAACCAAAATCCAGCGCGAGCTGTCTATTAGGAAAGCAACAAAGACAGTTTCGGAAACTGAACTCTGGCTCCACTGCAGCGGATTAGGAAGAGTGATGGGATTAGTGTTTAATGACTTGGGGCAAGAGACAAAGGGAATTTCGACAAAGAGGCTTAGATATGGAAGAATTAACACTCTCTATCCCAACCATGCCTCCGATGACTTCCAGCATTCTTTCCTGGCTCTGCTGAAGTTTGGGGAGGATGGGGGAACAAAACAAAAAAAGACTAGCGGGGCTTTAATACCTCCTTAGCCTTTTCTTACCACAGTTCTTTCTCTTCTTCAAGAAAGAAAAGATCTTCTAATTTTTCTTAATCAATGCAATAAGCGGAGTTGCTAAGGGCTCGTGCTTCAGCAAACTGCAGATGATCCTGTTCCTAGCCACGCATTCCCGAGTGATGCTTGCTGATGCTACAGACCTCTCTATGTATTTATACATAAAAACATTCATGCATATATATTTATAGATATTTATATAGAGATATACGTATACGTGTGGAGATATAACTACATACCTATGTGTATTTATGTATATTTATACAGATAAAGCACATACTTGTAAGATGACTTCACAGGGAGGGGAATTTGCTCGCAACCGCATGGACTTGAGAAATCCTCTTTGATTTGGGGTTGTCTTACATAATAACGGAGCAGGGTGAAACAGGCAGGAGGAGCACATAATTCATTTACTCACACAGTTAATCACAGACCTTCACAGAGCGACACGAATCGGGGCAGAGCACGCATCAAGGATGGGTAGAGCCTGATTTTTGTACACAGAAGGTGCAACTCCATTGGAGTAATGATTTACTTCAGCGTAAGGGACAACGAGAAGAAAGACTCAGCAGTAACTATTTAGCAGAGAAAAAAACTCTTGAAGCTGAAGATAATTAATTAAATTTAAAAAAAAATAAAAAGCCCAGTAAGGAAGCTGATCCCCTCAACTGTAATATGGAGACATTAACAGATTTGAGCACTCCGGTCTCTGACCCTTTGGGCACTAACGTCAAGGAGATGCTCCTTAAATAAATATAGTGGAAGCACCGAACACCTATGAGCTTAGGGAGACCTCTCCTGAGAAGTGTCGTGCTCCAGGAGCCTTCACCGAGCCAAGGGAAGCACCTGCACGTCCCCGAATCGGGGGCTTTTATCGCTTTTCACAGAGGAGCAGACACCGTCCTCCAACTGCGCGGAATCCTCCGGTGCCGTCAAACCAACTCAACACGCAGCTATTTTTTATTTTATTTGTTTTAAACCAACCCGAAGCGCTCTCAGAAAAAAAAAACCACAAAAAAACCTAAGGTATTCGTTTCACGTGTTAGCCAATATGAAATGCTCCCGGAGCAGCTTTAGACTCCAAAGTATTATTTAACCGGTGCGGTTTAGTAGGACAATGGCAGCCCCCTGCCGTAATCCATTCAGGGGCAATACCATCAGTCAGTGTGAAATTAAATACATTACAGGGTAAGAGCTTAATGCGTTTTATAGGCAGTTGTTCATCCACATCAAACTTTAGCTTTTAAAATCCTAACATTTGATCCCACAACAGGAACCATGCCTGGAGAATGAGATTGGCACATTTGCGCTGCCAGCAGGGCAGAAAAAAAGCAGAGCGCAGCCTTTAGAGGGAAATGCAATTGCCTGAGAGGGAAAAATGCTCGCATCCAGAGAGCTCCGCGGAGGCACAATCGCTTGTAATACATAAGTAGGACCGGGAAGACGGTAAATACAAACCCAGGGCTGACTTACTAGAGCCAGTGGGTTATTAGAATCTCTGTTTCCTACCACTGTCCGCGTGGGTTTCACTTAATATACATATAATAAATAATAATAATAATGATAAGAAGAAGAAGAAGAAAAAGCAGAAGAAGGGTTTTTTAATTAATTCATACAAATTCTGGCTCTGCAAACCGTTCTACGTGCAATCACAGAATCTTCATGGTTGGAAGGGACCTTTGAGATCATTGAGTCCAACTCCCCCAAAAAAACCCCAAAAAAACCCAAACTCAACAAACCACAAACAGACACCAACCAACAATCTCGGGCATCCTTATGCCTCATGGAGTTTGACTGGCTTTCTCACTCGGGCAGGACGTATTCCCGTATCAGAGCCCGCAGGCTCATGCCTTTACACCAGCCAAAGTGCTCTCCTCCTCGACCCAGCTGCCACGTCTTGCACCCATCCTCTAAAAACCCAAATTCTCCATCTCCCCTTCGCCACGGAAACAGCCTGAACTGCGAAAAGAGTTCGTAAAAGAGACGCACGGAAAGTGCCTGTTAAATTCTGCTCTCCATTACACTTGCTTAACTCAGGAGTAAATTCCATTTGCTTCAGCCGAGTTACTCCGGCTATGAATAGGTGTAAGTGAGATCAGAACCGGGTCCTTAGAGAGCTGTCTGCCTTCTGTGATGCTGCTTCTTAAAATGAAGCACTGATAAGCCCCAGTGGTAAAAAAAAATAAAAAAAAAAATGAAAAAAAAATTATTATTTAAAATATCTTCAGAGCTATCTGTTGCCCAAAATGGCTTTTAACTGTTGAAAGAACATCAAACATTTAAAAATGCATAATCTGCTCTCAGCACCGGCGCAGAGTGCCAGGAATATTCGTCAGCCTTATGTTTTTGGATCATGTGTCACGGCGGATTATCTGACACTCCGTGAACACGGACTGCTCCCTCCGGTCGAGGCTACGAAACTCCTTCTCAGGCGTGTCACTGGATGCTCCAAACACCACGACGTGGACCCTGCCTTCACAGTAAGGGTATTGTATCCCCCCCAGCCCACCAGC
>JAOXJK010007488.1:0-24707 GCA_025774025.1 Xenus cinereus | reverse complement strand
AATACACAAGCATTAAAAAAGCACAGCAACCAAGTACATTAAACGACCCTACAGCTTTTTATGTACCTTAAAAATTACATCTATATAATAATAATACACATAATTAGTTATTTATATGTGTATGTGTGTATTATAATATACATAAATATATTTAAATGTATGCAAGCCCTGGAGAGATAGGTTCGCTTGAAAATAATAGAATCCCCTTGTTACAGTCTTGAATATAGTAAAATGTACTTCCCATATCAGTGAATTTTCAGATGGTATGACCAAGAACTAGCTGAAAATTTGTCTACGTAAATGGTCTTTGAGTCCATCCTTCTGCAGGCAAAATCTGGACCTTTTTATTAATCTCTATTTAGATATTAAACAGGGTGCAGGAATGTTTTCATGCTAAAATGTTTATTCGCCTGTAAAGTTATATTTTTAATGTTACATGTATTATTGAATGTCACTTTTACACAAAAAATTAAATATGAATGTTTGTTTCATTCACTTTGTAAATATGCACATCTTCAAAATACCAAAGAAAGCAATTATTTAAATGATTATACTATGCATTCTTTTTTTAAAAAAAATCTTACATATTACATAGTTAATCTTCACAACAGTGTTATGAAAAACAGTGTTTCGATTGGTGTTATGGTACATTATAGCTGTACAGTGGCACTGTTGTAAGAATGTGTTGCTGATATAAACCTCATGTATTATATATACATACATTCTTCCTCAGCCCACCATAACTTTTTCATTGTATTTTATACACAAGGAGTGCGTGTCAATGTGTGGCCTCCTGTTTACCCTCCCTGCTGCAGGTCTCAGCGTACAGGCACTTTAGAGAGGCTCCCCATCATTCTGATTTCCTAAAAAGTGTCTGGGGGTTTCCCCACAACGGTGCCTTCAAAGCGCTTCCTTTCTTATTTGCAAATGTTTGAGGTGACCCTACTTCATCCCTGTTGATTTTGTTTGATTTTGTGTTACTTTTCATTCACTATCACCCCAGTCCTTTTTCTTGTTAAGCTTGTACATCAGTCCTTCATAGGGTTGCTGGTAACTCTCTCCCTTCCACATCATTCCTAGATTAAAGCCCTTCTTTACTGGTCAGTCTACTGGGAAAGAGATTTCTGCCCTGCCCAGTGAGGTGGATCCCATCTCTCCCCAAAAAGATGTAGACTCTCAAACAGGGACCCATGGTCATAGAAAACAGAACCAGGTGTGCCAACAATTGTTGTTGTGCAGTCTCAGTTCCCTCCTCCTCACACCCTTTTCCTTCAGTGGCAGAATGGAGGTGAACACCATCCATGCACCCATGCCTCAGAGCTCTGTAGTCAATATTGATACTCTCCAGGTTGCCCCCGAGAGTATCATTGGTGCCCAGGTGGAAGAATAGCAGGGGGTAATAGTGAGAGGGTTGGCCAAGCTTCATCAGTCCCTCTGCAGCACCCTGGATCTGAGTCAGGTCAGGTCAGGTGCCTCTGTCCCCTGCAGACAGGAGTTGCTCACTACTATCAGCCACCAATTCTTCCTGGTGCTCTTTTGTGGCTCAGGGTAACTTGATCCAGATGTTCTGCCCGCAAGTACACCCAGGTCCTCCTCAGCTTTGAGGGCACTGAACCTGTTCTGGGGCTACAAACACAGATGTCTCTGCCTTCTTGGTGCCAGGAGGCACCTGCTCCAGCCTTCGCCTTCCTCAGAGTTTCCACTTGCCCTTCTTCTAGGGACAGGCTCTGCCCATCAGGCTCAGTAGCTTAGCTCTGCAGAAGGAACAGTGTGGTACCAGCTACACAACTTGCTGCCGTACATTGATCTCCTCGGATATTTTGCATACCGGTGGCAATGCTGCCTGCCTCTACTGGCTAATGAGAATCACTGTGCATAGCTGACTTACAGTAGGTAATATAGCAATAGATCATATTGGTCTTATTATGTTCTCATTTCTTTTGTCATTTAAATGTATGCTAAATGCCATTGAGAGTAAAAAACCAATGGGCTTGTTTTTAAACTCACCCATTTTATAGGTAGCTCCATTTGCATGCAGGTAGGACTAAAATAAAACCTAAAGCTTCGGATCAGAAAACTTAGTAAGTAAACAGCTAATGAAAGCAAGAATTCTTTTAATGTTTCCAAATCAGTAATGTCTCTACCTGCAAGAACAGAGAAAAGGACTAGGCATTAAGTATCCTAAGTAGCATATTTATTTTCAGACTTCTTCTTTAACAAAGGTACACCGAACGACTTACTGGCAAGTATTTTCAGTACTTATGTATTTGAACTGAACCAAGTACAAAACTAATGGCTCCAGTTTGTCCCTGGAGCTGAACTGAAGCAACGTCTCCCCACTATGCTAAATACTTTCCAAACAGAACAGATTAGTTCCCTACTTTCCATAGTTAAAAAGTCACTGTATTTATACCAAGTGTAATATGAATGAAGAAACAAAGCCATAATTCCAACATCAATGTATTTATTATTCCAGCTCCCTTGACGTTCTCTTTGCTGATCTTCCAGGCCACAGTGCCTCTTTCCATTCTAAATAAGCAGACAAATCCTCATGGGCAAACTTGTGTTCAAGTTTCAAAAAGAATCAGGATCACACATATCAATGCTCTATATATGGAAATATTTCTTGTCACACAAAATGGATCTTTTCACTGTCTGACTGTCAACCCCTTCCTGATCAAACCAGACAACACCAGCTTCTGCTGCTTTTCCAGACTCTTGGCAGGCTCTCCTCACATCTGCACATCTTGCATTTACAAGTACACAGATTCCAAAGCTGTCAGTGGATGGAAATAATTTTGAAATCCAGAGTGAATACAAATGGATTCCCTGTAAAAGGCTTTTATTTCTGTGTCAAGTGGTAGAGTTGCTAGTACAGAAGCTTCCATTTTACACTTCCCCACTTCCAACAACATCACAGAAGACTGGAAATGCCCCAACAGTAAATGGATGTAGGATTTTTTTTAACTGCTTTGTGTATCAAATAAGCAAGTGAAAAAAAAAAAAATCAATGTTTTTCTCCTTGGGATATTTTGTTACATACAAATAAATGTAAGGGGGGGTGGGGAGAAATCTCTTGTAATGCTTTTTCGTTCCTCTTTTTCAAAGGAAAATTTCAAACAAAAAACTATTTCTGGTTTATTTATACTACAGTGTCATATGGGAGTGCTTTCAGTAGCTGCGGATTACAGTATACAGTATTGGCAATGTAATACAATCCATCCATTCCGTATTATATCTCAATCTTCCAAAAAAAGTTACAGCGTTAAAGTTCAGTATTAGTTTGGTTTGGAACTCATTAGCCTGAACTGGTTGTTTATTCTGGATGCTGCAAAACTGTGATCTCACATTTGTGATGTGAGATTGACATCTTGACAGCTGAGCAGAATTTCATAACTTTTCCACCACAATTGGGCTTTTTTAAATAAAACCAGATTGCCTTTAGAATAAATTTATTTGGGGCAAAATTTAACAGTTTCCAAATTTTTCCACTGAAGAATTAACAAAATTTCCAGACTTTTAACCACTACCTTAGAAAAAAAAATAGAAGAACAAGAAAAAAAATTGAAACCCAAATAGCTAGAAATAGATAATTGTTTTCTGCTTTTATCAACACCATGAAATGCACTATATTCTGCATTTTTTTTTTTCAGCAGTTGGACAAAAAGCATTCTAGGAGAGGAAAAAGCCACTGCCGCTGGATCCTTCGGGGTGCAGCCCCTACCAAGAGCTGAATACATGAGCAGAGGTCTCCTAAACCTGTGCATGGCCAAAAGCAGCCATCCGGGCACTCAGATGCAATGGAGCCCTTTAAATGATCAGCAAGGAAACTAGTAGTACATTGACCTTAACCTCGGTGACAAAACTTGAGCAATTTGTTTAGCTCTGAGGCAGCCTGGAATGAAATGCTGATCCTTTTGGTACCTTAAGTATACAAATCGCTTGGAATGTTATCATAGAGATGTCAGCAACACAACTCGGATGAAGAGAGCTTTTTTAGATTGTACATTTTGCTGCAGGAAGAACAAGAGCATTCATTAATGAGAAGCATTACAGCACTGTGAGAAAAAGTGTGTCAACAAAACTCCACTGGCTTTTGCTTAAAGCCGTGAGAGAGGCAAGTGTCAGCCAAACCCTCACCCCAGGCTGAACTACTGAATGTTGCCTGCATGAAAAAAAGGCTGCTTGACCTACTTTTATCTTCTGGATGAAAAATAGAGGATTCTGTCTGCTGATGGTTGTTGCACTTCCAAAATAGCAGGAATCAAGTGACTTTTATTTCTTCTAAAAATAGCTGTGCCAAATCTGTTCTGGATGATGAAGGCTGAATTACAACATACCCTAAGGAAATTATGAGTTTTCCGTTGACCGTTGATTAGGAGAAGTCACAAGTTACTTAGGCAAGATGCGGCATAAAGTAAGCCTGAACTGTAAGAAGATCAAATGTGTTCACTGGGACACCCATATCTATGGATGTAAGGGCATTTTTGTAAAACTTTAAAGAAACTTTGTGAATTTTGAACATTTGATGAGATCTTTCAGTTAGGACGCAGCACGGTGAGTGGCAGTAAGTGCTGGAAGCATCCTCTGCCTATGGCGGGCAACCTCAAAAAGGAGTTCAGTTAGTAAAAAACTTCATTTATGACTTGGACTTTGTAGCTATTCTTGTCTTAATTACCCTTCACGTTCCCTATAAGGTTGGGATATATTGTACAATAAATGTTGGGTTTTAATATATATGTAAAGCAAAAGGTCATGGTACAGTTGTGATGGCATAATACAACAGACAAGCTATGTTCTTAAAAGCATTATATCATTCAGATAGTTCTTCCTGCATGACTCCATTCAAGCATCAATGCAACAGTATGAAAGTGTCAACTATTTAACAGTCACTGACATGCCACGATGCTCATTGATGGAGACGGTACTGCTCAAAGCTCAGGGTTCCACTGAGATGGTCAATGAGGGGAATAAGCTGACATACTGTTAGACTGCAGATAAGTTCCTATAGAAACATTGAAAGAAAAGCTGCAAAGTCAGATTACACTTCAACTTCCAGTCCAAAGCAGAAAAAGTTCATCTGGAAATCATATTGTCACTTATACTGTTTAATATACTGTATTGTTAATAATTTCTGCAATACTAATTCTTGGAGACTTCAATAACAAGCTGGTAAAGTTTTACAGAAAAAGATAGCTTCTTCCTCCAGATGCCTTAATGTCTTCGGAACAAGATGATTCATAGTGTGAAACAAAATTAAAATAGAGAAGAGGGAATAGGCTGGAAAAAGAAAGGAAAACAACACAGTCAAAATAATAACAGCATTATTTTATCCAGGGCTTATCAAACGCCCAGCTTTGGATGAGAAATTATTTCCAATGGGGGAAAAAAAAAAAACAAACAAAAGGAAAACAAACAGCAACAGAAATAAAAATATGGAATACCATTCCTTCGCAATGAGTTTTAATCTACTTTTTCTGACTTGGCATCATTGTGTCTGAAGTCTCCTGGCACAGCAGGAGAGGTGCAGACTTATTATTAGATTCACCATTTACTGAGGCTAAACACCAAATCTCCAAATTTTTTAGGTGGCTAAGTAAAAAAAATAAATCTATAAAGCAAAGGTAAATTCTTTCCTCTACTGGTCAGTGTGTTTCATACTTCATTACCTTTACTGACGTGGCAAAATTATCACGTGACATGGAAGTGGTTTGGGGAAAATTGCACTGTTACACAACTGTAGATCTCTATCCACTAATAGAGATCCAAGAATATAGTTTTGTTGCAGTTAATCAGTATTAGAAGAGAAAAGAATGAGTTTATAATTAATTCAGTGCGATCCTTGGATTTGAGTCTCTTCCTTTACTTCATTCATAGAGAGAGGCTATGATTACTGTAGAAATTCAGAGTTTTATCTAGCTCTTAGTCACAGCCTTTCTGTATGGTGTCTCCTAACTTGAAGTGTAGCATGGAAAATCAAAAAAAGCATATCTGAGCTACCTGCAGCAATTATAAAAGAGAGTTGCAAGGCCTATCTTTCTATCGCTACAGGTCTCTGTGTATGAAAATGCCTTCTGATTCACAACTAAAAAGACTGCTTTTCTTCAATGTACCCTTCAGGGGACTGTTGTATATAAAAATAAAACTTTAACTGTAGACTCTCCCACCTCAAAACGCAAAAGAGAAGTTTGGATGGAAATGTTGAGCTCAGATCCTTCAATCTTATGTTGCTGGACCAAACAGGTCACCAGCTTTTACCTTTCTTTCCTCATCGACTTTGCTCCTCAAAAAACTGCAGTATAAAACTATAATATAGTTTCTCCTTGCCAAGGGATTTGGCACATTATATCACAATTAAAAAAATACAATAAAACCATGAGGCAATAAAAATGCCGTACAAGCTTCTATAAACTAAGCTAACAAGCAATAAAACAAATAGAGTTTAAGTGTAAGGAAGGGGTTTTGCTGCCAAAAGAGGAAGAATTTTATTGAAAAGTATATATAGTCATCTGCACATTTGTACTGTTGAAGCAGTGAATGTTCTTTAAAGGGCAGTACTGCTGTTTAATTCGGTGTTTGAGATCAGCACATATATTGGAAGGATTTTTGAACTGCAGGTAACTAATACAACTGCCTTTAAGCAAAAAAAAAAAAAAATCTCAGACAAATGTAATGATTTGGTTAGAAGCCGAACTGATTCTTTTCCTTTACATATCAGAAAACCACTGTAACAGAGAATTAATCTAGGATTACATAAAGAAATACCTTAGAAGTCCCATTTCAAAAAGAAAGCAGGCACACAAAAAAAAACCCACTTCAACGATCCTTTAAGCCTTAAAAAAATACTCCCGTTTGGAACGTTCGTAGCAATGCTAATGCTTCTGCTTCTCCATCTTTCTCTTTGACTTAAAAACCCATGAGATACATGTGGGCTCCCTTTCGTGATGCTCACATTTCATGGTAGGGGTACACTGAAGACAACGTCAGGATTTAGAAATGTTTGTCACCAGCTTGAGGGTGGCAAAGGGCCGGGTCGGGCTGGCAGAGCCTCTGAGCTCGAATCCGCTCCCTGATGTGCTTCCAGTTCTCCCACTGCAAGAGGCTGCTGGCACCACCACCAACTGACCCCATGTGCTATAAATTAACACATTTGGCTGAGAACAGGCTACTGTGCACAAAGGGATAAAGGCGAGGGACATTGAATTTATTTTTTGTTATTGGTTGATACTGCCCTTTCAGCCTAGATAAAGATTTATGGAACTGCATAGCTTGTTGCTTTGGGATAGAGTAGAAATTTCCTCCTCAGCTCTTTCTCTTGAAGTTATTCTATATTAAAGGATAACGGTTACTTAATACACAAGTATTATCTAAGATTCAAAATAAGGTTCACTATTAATAGTTCATCAATTATTTTTCTAAGAGGGAATATCTAAAAAATACCATCAACAGTGACATTAAAAAAGACGAGACAACACATAAAATTACATGAAAAACAGGGAAACAAACACTTAAATTGGAGAATATCTATGTGTTTGAGAGCATTTGTTCTTTCAGATTTGTTTGAAAAAGTATCAAATTAAGCTTCTATTTCTGCAGGCTGTTGTGCACTTTTATTTAAAAGTCAAAACAATACATCTGTTTATGTGGCCAGGCTTCTGAGTTTGATTCAGATTATTAGTCATTTTAACATCTTAATATTATAGAACCATAGAATCATAGAATCTTCTGTGTTGGAAGGGACCTTCAAGATCACCTAAGTTATTATTATAGTTATGTGATTTACGTTCCTTCTGTGCCTAAGCAGAAAGGACTTTGAAATAGCTTTGTGTGCCCCAGCTTAATTGGGTGGATGCCCAGTTCTTCCACAAGGGCATTGAGGGCTATTTCTGCAGTCAGTTCTTTACGTCTGGAACACCCCCTGTGCAGCCCACGGTGCCTTCAGAGGCCCAAACCACCCTTGTGAGGTAGGAACTGCCTGCACCACAGTAAGAAATACTGTTACTTTTAGGAGCTGAAAACTTCTGCAAGTAAACTTGACTAACTCCCATCTAATAACAGGCAGACTTATTTTTTTTTTCTTTCCTGCCCCCGTTGACCGTGAAAATGCACTTGAAGTACATGGTTTGCCATAAATGCCATAAATGCCTCTACTTGGGCAAGGGTCAGGGGACTATAGGGCAAGGACTATAAGTAGCCAACTCTCCTTGCCCTCACTGAGTGCCAAAACTGGGTCAAAAATAATCTTAGAGAAAAGAGTCTCCACAGCAGCAGAGATAGTTCTGATGGAATTTTATGCCAATTTAAGCAGGAGAGAAGGTTTTCTATGCATCCATCACCACCCTATCGAGCAAAACCGGCCATGCTCTAGACTTCGCGTCGCCGTGCTGTTATTTGTTTCTGTGACTCCCCATGCGTGTTTGCCAATGCATTCGCAGGCATACCTGTGCTTACGATGTTACCTTCCCACCAATTTGTATTCCTCAGAAGACTCATGAACATCTACGGCTACCGGCTCAAGATGAGCTCATCTAACTACGCTAGTAAATGCCTGTAGGTCAAGAATTACGCGATCCTGATGGCAATTCTGTACCTTCAAGCGCAGTGCTATGGTAGCATCCTGGGTTGTCTGTGGCAGCTGTCACAGCCTTTCTCAAGTAGACTTACAAAGGTGCTGAGGAAGAGAGCGGAGTGTTGAATCTGAGTGGTCTTGATGAAAAGGAGTAATTATCTTTTCAATTTTTTTTCAAACGCTGTGTCTTCAGCAGTTTGGTATGTAATGCTAAAGTACAAACCCAGAAGGAGTACTGAAAGACAGCTTTGGTTCAGTGTCTCCAGGAACTCAAGTACATTTTTCTGCTATGATTAAGAAAGAGGTAGGCTAAGAAGTTACCCTCAGGTACAGCAGGGTGAACATTAACTCCTGCGAGCTGCTGTCACTTCTGTGTATGTGCTCCGACCTGATGGTAAATGAGAAATGCTCATAGGTACCTTAAGTCCAGATAATAAAAGGGAACTAAGAATCCTCACATTTATCACACAGGTTAAGTGACAGAAGCTCACACTGAAGCTCGTCTTTCAGAGGTTCGATCATCTGATTATGTCCCTTTGATGCTTTTAAAGTGTTATGGTTATTTTAAGACCTGTACAGGCTTTCAGTACAGTGACTAAGGTTCTGAAAGGCAAAATTCAGATGCCTAAAGGCCATCCAAGTCTGAAATCTGGCTGACGAATCAGGGCTCTGGATCTGTTTTGAGCAGAGATTGATTGTTACTGATTTTATTTATTTTTTCAAAAATTACACTTGCTGCACTCACAGCGTTTGAAGACCACAAACAAAACCGTTTCAGCAGCACCATTTGGCAATTCATTAAGTGTATTCACAGCTGTCTGGTTGACTTTACTAAGTTTGCAATGTTTATTAATAGTTGCTACGAGTCTGAAGGCTTCTAGCTAAAGAACACTTTAAAATTCAGCCAAATATAAAATGTTTCAGCCAGAAATTCAGGAAGTCTTCATAACATCCTGAGTGGGGTGATAGGAGGCCATGTTTCTGGACCATAAATTGTTTTTATTACTTGGTTTTGTTCTGCTTGTAGTGTGTGCATTTTAATTTAACCTCACCATTTGGAAGATGCTTGCCAAAATTATAAACAAATGTGCCCTGAAAGGCTTTGAGAAAGAACTTTGCAAAATACCATTTCCATTGAACAGCAAAGGGAATAAAGCAACTTTTCATATTAATGGACTTGAGTTTCAAACCACTAGGCAGATTTAAGTGATTATATCTAAACAGTTGGACAGAAAGTGCATCAGATTTTCTACCTTCCTTTTTCTTGATTCCTTCTAAGGACTTTTCACTTATTTAAAAAAAAAATGGCATGTCAATAGTGCTAACATAATAGCATTAACATATGAATGAAAATTTTTTAGAGTAATTTTAACTTAACATGACACACTTAGGTGCTTACATTACTAAGTTCCAAAACTAGCTGAAAAGTAAGAGAATATTGTATTCCCAAACATTCCCCCTCTCAAAAAAAACCCCAAAAAAAAGTAAAAAAAAGAAAAAAAAAACCCAGAAAACCAAACCCAAACCACAACTATTTAATTTTTGATAATCTTTTATCAATCCTGCAGCCTTTGTGCAAAAGTTTCTGATTTACAGAGACTCATCCCATCTCAAGCCTTTGAGGTTAAAAGTTGTTGAATTTGGGACAGTATCACGGGAACTAACACTGTATATTTGAAGTGTCCTCTGTTAAGCACTAATGTAAGTGGATATTTATCATCATCTAGTACAGCTATTCTTATATTCTTGAGAATGACAGACAGAGAAAGCAATAGGAGACAGGAAAAAAAAAAAAAAAGAAAAAAAATTTCAGAAGAATAAAAGCTAGGGCAATTACCATGAAGAGAACGAGGAGAAAGGAAAGTGGCAAGGGAAATGCATTAGTGAGTCAGATATTGAGGCAAAAATCATAAGCATGAATAGATGAATTCATTGTACTCTTGAAGGAAGAATAGGTAAAGATAAGGAGTTAGATTTAGTAGTAGGAATATTGGGAAGAAGTGGTCTCTGATGGGAAGATGAAGAGATTGCAGGAAATTGGGGAAAGGAAGAACAAGTCAGGGAAGTGTGGTCAGCACAAAAAAAGGGGATCAGGAGAATGTGCAGAGTGTGAAAATGCTCACATCAAAGGACTTCATCATCTTTTGATCTGAGAGCAGTCTTAGGAGGCCAGTAAAGAATTATGCTGGAATGAAGAGATTAATATTGTATTAATCAAATTGTATTCTTGCTCTGTTTTGATATTTTGAGGATCCCTTTCACGCCAAAAAAATTTATAGGCTTCCTCCCTTTTGACGAGAGACCATAGTGGTTTGCTGAACGATACTTATAGGATAAAAAATGAAATTGTAATATATGATCAATAAAATCTTGTTGCTTTTACAACTTTTTTTTTTTTTAACCCAGCGGTGTTAATAAAATGCAGTGGCTTTTCTCTCCAGAAGTATACTAACTAAGGGAAGTGGAATAAATTTCCTTTTTCCAGTATCCAAATTTTGTTAGGAACTATCAAAATTAAGAGAGCCCAAAGCGTGGTAATTAAACATCTCCTTTTTCCAGGCAGTCCCTACAGAAATGGATGATGGTAACACATGGAAGACTCTGGTCTTGCAAGTGTTGTGTTTTTTGTGGGCAAATGAGAGTATTTCTTCCTCCTGGGTTTTCATCCTGGTACATTTCATAAGGAGTTCAAATCTAGAAATGGAAGTTTAAATTACATATTGCATACGGCCATATTATCTAAAATAGTTGAATATCTTCACCAGCATTTTTTAATGCCTTAATAGAATCATAGAACTGTTTAGTTTGGAAAAGGCCTTTAAGATCATCGAGGCCAACCACTAACCTAGCACTTCCAAGTCCACCACTAAACCATGTCCCTGAGCTCCACGTCTGTATCTCTTTTAAATACCTCCAGGGATGGTGGCTCAATCACTTCCTTGAGTAGGCTGTTCCATTGCTTGGCAATTCTTCCCACTGAAGAAATTTTTCCCAGTATAAACCTCCCCTGGCACAACTTGAGGCTATTTCCACTTGTCCTATTGCTTGTTACTTGGGAGAAGAGACCAACCCTCAGCTTGCTACACCCTCCTTTCAGGTAGTTGTAGAGAGCAATAAGGTCTCCCCTCAGCCTCCTTTTCTCCAGGCTCCCTCAGCCACTGGTGCATGGGAGTGTTTGGTGTCTGATACCACCATGATCCTTTAACAGTAATTATCTTACATTCTTCTCAGTGTTTGTTTTGTTTTGTTTTGCTTTTTTAAACTCACCAAGAGTAATAGGAGATCTGTTAAAGAGTACTGGTATTATTTATCTGGCACTTTTTCCTGATACTGAAGCTCTCCTAAACTGCAAGCTCTCCTAAGCTGTTGGTGGGAGACAAGTCTTCCTGGGTTTTGTGTACGGGTGGATTTAATGGTGATAAAATTATCCTTTGCATGTATAGAGGCTGTATATAGTAATATTGTCTGTCTTTATTGGTTACGAGAAGTCAGTCCTTTTCTGAGTTTATCTTCACTTCTTTATTTTCATATTTTTCCATGAGCTCTGATGCTCATTTCTATAAATTATAGGCTCCACATGTAGATTTTTCAAAAAGTGTCTGCAATAATATAAAATTCCAGGTTTTTTTCTGGACCTCAGTATCTTTGGCTAAAATACAAGCTTTTTTTTCCTTGTGGGTCATCTATATTGTCTATTTAGTAGACTTGTTTGGAAATAGACACTTAATTATTTTTCCAGATAAGAGGCTCTACTATCTCGCTTCTAGTTTACTTTAGATTCACTCAATCTGTTTTAATGAACATGCCTCTAAGGGGGGTTCAAAAATCCTACTATTTGCATGTGCAAAATCAGTACTAAAAGTCACCAAAAGTCTCACATAATCCTTTGAAATAATCTCTCAAGTACAAGTTGTGGACTAAAATGCAGGTATATCATCAGTCTTAGCTACCTATCCAGATGTATGAAGTAGAGAACCAGCTATCTGTTTATCTTTTGGTTACGAAGGACTGTACATTATCATTCCTGCTTTAAAGAATGTCATACATTACAGTTTCTCTATTTGCTTATGTTATTGTGTATGTTATGGTTTACTGCCATACAGAACTACAGAAGCTGCAAGATTTACTCACCGTGCCTACGGTTGCATCCTTGATATCTTAATTTTACCAAGGCACCTTGGTCTCCTGAGTGATGCTTTAGCTTGTCACAAAATTCCCTTGACACCTGCCTGACACGCTTCCACACTGTGTATTAATTACAGTGGAAGACCTACTGGGCCTTTTGGGGCACTCCAGTATAGAGCACGGGCAATGTGTTTGAAAAACTTTAATATTTCGGATCTGCCTGTATAACATAAATGGTTTCGTTAATTGTTCCAATGTTCTTTTTATCATTCGATAACCTTGCACACTGGACCAGCTGCTGCACTTAAACGTATTTACCAGATGTATCATTTATTAGAAAAATCAGGGAAAAAAAAAGAGGTCTCTTTATTTTCTAAAGCCCTGAGAGTAGAAAAACAGAGGAAATTCTCACAAGAAAGAAAAATAGCTAGGATGACATCTTTACAGAAGAGAAAACTGCTTGGAGATAGGATAAAATTATCATGCCTCTTCCTAATCTCACTGGTTTAGGAAAAAAAAGAAGCACAGGATAGTAGAATTGGAGTGAACACTCAACATTTTGGTAGATATTCACACCTTTTCTTTGTTTCGGTACATATATACAAGGTAGGCACACATTTTCTCTCATTTACCTCTGGAAGCCAAACTATGTTTGCATGGCTGTTCCTGCTCAAGAATGCACTTGAAGTGAATGTCCCAGACACACCTACTTACCGTTCTTTGGCTTGTGTTGTGGTGCAATCTTGAAACACGCAGACTGGATTTCTTATGGATGAATTAAAACTAGAAGATTGAGTCCAGAAGCACACATTACATGCTCCATCTGGTCATTTAGGCCATGGAATCAAACCGAGGCTAATCTGAAATGAATTCCTCTCAAAACATAGATAATATGGACATGAAGCACCAACCGTTTCACCCTGTAAATCCACCCTGGTAGCTCCACATTACTTCTTGAACTAGACAAAACATCACAGTCTTGACTTGTTCCTGTGTGAACAAAAAGATGCTTTCTCCCTTTTCAGAACTAAATGCTGAGACAAACATATCCTTGCTCCTCATTTAGTTTCTTTATTTACACACTGATTAAACAAACATATGAACAACTTGAAGTTCAAATGTTAAATTAGCCTGCTGTACAAGCAGGACCACGATCATCTTGCACACAGAACTTCTTTAGAACCTAGGGTAGGCTTACCTGATTCTTCTTACTTGATATGATGCTTCTCCTTTGCTTGCTGGAATGATTCTAAAACTCTCATTTAAGATTTGAATCTTAGCTCTTTTGCAGTTCTGTCTCCTAATATGACTGGGTTTTGACTGTTACCGGTTGCATGCTCCATAAGCAGTGACTCAGATGCTCGGCTCTCTTACCATATCTTAGAAAGAACTTTGAAACAAGTGAATCCTTTGCCATTTATGAAAACACCAGCCAGCCTAAATCCTCTTCTGATTTTTACAACAGTCCCTGAAGAATAATCAGTTCCCTTCAGAATGGATTTATGTCTGTATAATATCCAGAACCGAAAGCTGGGAACTAAACAAACAAAATTTATGCAAAAATAAGGTGAAGAAAAATAAAATAAATAAACAAGAACCTTGAAGCAGAACCACATTTTTCTCATGAGACTAAAATATATCTTTTAGTATGTCTGCAATAAAGCTTTCAAAAATTCAGTCTGTGGTACCATCAGCTGCACAAATTAATCCTTGAGAAAAAAATAAAACATATCTTGAAGCTAAATACCATGTACAGAATATTATCAGACATTGTAAATACTAATTGCATCTGGAAGCCTGACTAAAATAATCTAAGAAAATATCATATAAAAATTGGTACAGCACTGTAGCAATGTATTTCCTTTTCTACAAAAGTTAGAAAAACAGCATCAGTCACAGATAATTTGCAATAGATCTTTTTCTGGAAAAGACAGAAAGATAGCCTGTTGCACCACCAAGAATGTAGCACCCACTGATTTCTTGGAATAATTAGCATTTAAATAAAAAATTTGATTGAAATGAGCATGTTCAAGAGTTGACTGCTAATGATTCCAGAAAAGTAAACAAACTGTAAACCCCAAACATATACCATGTTCAGATTGGAACCGAAAGTCACAGGTCTATAGATGCAAGAAGTGGCCCAGAAGAGGAGATTGTGGAGGCAAAAAGGGATTGCAGATCCATACATCACCATCAGCCAAAGGATATATTCAGCATGTAATTTTAGGACCTTTATTTCATAGGATCAAATCAATACAAACTATAGGACAATATTTCAGGCCTTCATTTTCCACTTTAAAGTTATCTTCTCTCCCTAAAAGCTTTAAAAAAGCTTGCAGAAGACCAGATTAAGGAAGTCAGACCTGTGCAGTTTAGGAAAGTCTGTACTCATTTTACCAGGTATGTATTCCTATATTGCAAATGTGCTTAACAGAAACAGGCTTTGAGCATCCAAGCAGTTCATAATAATACTCCTGAGCAATGTGAACTATTGCTTTCATATAAATGTGGTGTTTAACTCTAAAAACATGCTGCCAGATGTCTTGCTAACATCACCTCACCAGCTGATTCTACAAGATGGAAGAGGCTGGTTGGATATTTCCAATTCAAAAGGTCCATATGGATTGTCCTCTCTGCATCCAGGACATTTTCCAGATTCCAAAAACCTGAAGTGAAAACAGCAAATATTATACTTAAACCCACTATCTTTGTGTATAAAAGAATTAGGCAAAGTTTTTATTTCCTATATCGGAAGTTAACCTTCACTTATCAACCAATAGGGAACCCTGCTAAAAAGTCTGGTGGTAAGAAATACACGTAGGTAGGATTGTATTCTACGTTAAGCCACCATTAAACTTAAATCCTGATCATATGCTTCTGGTAGGGGTGAAACAGCTGAAACTGGAAATTGTAAGGTATCCCTTCTGGACAGTATTCTACGATAATGTGGTTAAGAGCCCCTCCCCTTTACACATTCATAAAATATATCTATATTGTGCCACCTGAAAGAAACAACATGCACAGAGCTTAACTTTCGACAGTAGGTTGGCAGAAGTGCCTTTCTTGCACGTACTGCTTGATAAGGTACCATGCATTTACCAAAGTATTGTCACCCTCCTAGGTCTGATGTATTAATCAATTCTTAAGGCTAGATGAATTTAAATGGCTATGACACGACATAGTCCCTCTGGCCCGTGCTGATATTCCCCCATAATTGAGAGAGCCCTGTTGGTTTCTCAGGAAGCTGCTGCAAAGATTATTTTCAGAGTTTATTACCTTGACCATTTTATTAGTGTGTGAACATTTCTCTGCTGACTCCTTCTCCTTTATAGTGTTGAGCTAAAAACTCCTCAAATTCACTCTCAGTGATTCTCATAGCTGTCTTAACTATTTCTGCTCATTCAACTTGGAAAGGCTGACTTGTTTCTGACTGACTCGTGATTTCAGCTACTCTCAAATTCTTCACAGATTTTTAAAGTAATTTTGTCCTGTCTTATGCTGACTCCATACAGAGGTGCAGTATATAAATAAGCACAAACCTTCATCTCCTTCCCTTCTCTCAAATCCCTTCTTAAAGTTTATTTAACAAACATATTGACAAACATATCAACAAACATTATGACATACTTAACAAATTCGACAGCTGTATCTTCTACTAATCATGTAAACAATATTCTTAATCATTTTCCTCATTCTTGTTAGTCTGTCCTTATCAAGTCTTTTCTTCAAACCCTATGCTCATTCAGGCTGGAACTCGTGTATTTCCCTATATTTGCACATTTTTGGTTGTCTTGAACTCACACAAGGATTAATACTCATTACTCTTACAGGGCCAGGCTGTAAGAGGGGACGGTTTCAATTTTAAGACAAGGGAAATTCCTTAGCATTATTGACTCTCTAAGAAAGTTATAAATATCCTGGCATTTTAGAGGCCAACTCTATCAGCAGCACTGACATTAAAAAGTCCCAAACAATAGATAGCAGAACACAGCAACTAAAATTCAAAGTCAGGAGAAAAAACCACTCCTGGGAAATTAACATCAATGCCATTTGAGTCGGGTCTCAGATTGCTGGAATAGTAGATTGTACTTAGAAAGAAATGAGGCATTTAGAATAATCAAGCAATCATTCAGTAATGATGGGCGTTTGTACTCAAAAGCAGATCCTGACAGACTACAAGTACTTGATTAGAAAGGAAGGACAGGACTGGAGATCTTCAATAAGGAAGCACTGTGAATTGGTAAGATTACTGAAATTGCATTTTGAATTCTATTTTTAAGTGCATATACATATGTATGCACTTTAGATTATAGAATATTTCAAGACACGCTGGTGTTAACACACTGTGTAACTACAAGAGTTTGAAACAAGAAGGATATCAATTATATTTGTGTCATCTAGCCTATTTTTCTCCCCATCTTTCCACCTCTTTCTTCATCCTTTCGGATTTTGCATCCTTGCTTGTCTGTATTGCATCCAGCTGCAAAGTATTGATTTATCTTATTTTATTATAATTGCATACTAAGATTGCTCAGATGCTTAGTAGTTGCATCTCTATGCTAAAGTAGTAAGGTTATGTTTCTATTATTTTTTGTCTCCTTTTTTATTTTGTCTCTGACAAGTAAAAAAAAGAAATAGAAATAATAGAATGATGTTTTCTAGAAATAACATCCCCTATTTCTGCAAGGCGTTGCCAGGGTAAGTAAGGACAGTTGCTCAGAGATTCCTTTCAATATTAAATTACTAGTCTCGGGGTCTTGTCAAAGTAGAGACAGAGCCACAGATTCTTTTGATTTAACAAAGCATGGAGTTTTTGATACAGCAAGTAAGTAAGGATTCAGAAGCAAGTTAGAAAGTGAATGACAGAACTCTCTAAGATCTTCTCAGTGCTAACTGTAAATCCCCCCCGGTAAAGTACAACACATTTCAGTTTAAATATATGTTTAATGTACTCACACTTAAGACTCTGTTAAAGTGTGTACCACTTCCGGATGTGCCTCAACATTTGTTAAATGGTTTTCTGAAGCTGGGTCCAAATGAACCCTACGCTGTGGAAAACCCCTTACTGGAACAGAGAATGCAGACCTGCAAGCTCACCTGAAACACCAGCTGAAAAACATTACCTTATTAGAGCCAACTTCTTTTCTGAGTTATTTTCCTGGAGACAGAATTAAGTCAGTTTCACGTGGGATTTCTTGAAGATTTATTTCAAGGAGAGCTGGCTGATAGTTTACCATTCTCCACATATTGATGTTCCAATACCAAAAGGAGAGAAAATAAAGTTGCTAGGTGACAGCAGTATATTTACTAGAACTCTGCAGAAACTGGAAACACTCTGAACAAAATTTTCTGTTTTGTCTTTTACTTGTAATTGGTGTTTGTAGAAACCCAAAAGCTGAAAATGTAGAAAGTTCCATGGGATGCACATTTTTAATGAAGTTCTGTTTCAGGGGAATAAAATGGAAAATTGGATACGTTTCTAGAAAGGGAGGCAGGGATGCCAGAAAGCTGGTTAGGTGTGTTACCACCAGTAACGCAGTCAGTGGGAAGGTAAGATGGTGTGAGGGGCAAGTGATCAGCCAAGATGCTTGTTTGGTTATGAAATGAAACACTTTAAGAGCCTCTTAGCTGGAGAGAGAGTAAGATGGCTGCTTTGGAGATACCTCGCAGCGAAACATGTGATGCCAGAGAATTGAATGGTTCCTCCTGAGATAAGTGCTGCTAGAACTTATAAGGAAAGCTGACTATACTTACCACGTTGTCTGCAGAAAGACAGTATTTACACTGACTGGTTCAAATCATAAAGAACATTTTCAAACATTTTCCTTGAAAAAGGATAGTTAGTTTTGGGTCAGTCTACTTTTTGTTGTTAAAAGACAGAATGATTATTAACAATGGAATTGGTTCTTAACTTAGATGTTAATTTGTAAGATAAGTTTCCACCTAAAGAAAAGCTCAGTAGCCCTAATATTAAGTGATTACTGTGATTAAATTAAAGAAAAACACATTACTAATCTTATCAAAGTCAGAGGAAGGTTCATTTTAGCATTGTCTTGAGTCTGAGAGAGTGTCTAATATTTTCCTGAAGGAAAAAGGGTAAAGTATGAAATGAAATGAAAACGTCTGAAGCGTGCTTTGTGTAGCTCTAGTCTTCTGCCTTTATGGAAACTTCTGTGACTTTATTTGCCTGCAAATGTAACAATTATCAAACTGAAAAGAAGCAGAATGGAAGTAGTTACATATTCCTTTTAAGCAAGCATACAGGAGGGTAGACAGGAACAATTTACAGAAAAGAATACTGTTTGCCTTTTTTTATTGCTTGCAAAATGCCAGGAGAGTTTCAAAGTAATAGCATTTACTAAAAAACAGAGAATAGGAAATAAAAGAAATATATTGCCTCAGAAAAGGCCCGATTTAAAAAGTCTTCACCTTTTCATCCTGATACATGAGCCTTCTGTATGCTTTAGCACTACAAAACTTGTATTTATTTATATATTTTTGTGTTTAAGAGAGCTGGGATGTTTTTGAGCTTTTCAAACTTGTACGGCAATGGGTTTAGTTTTCTTTTTTTTTAAACTGCTTTGAGTTTTCACATCCAGCGAAGACATGCTTTGTCGTGTGTACATTTGAGGTTATTTTTCATGGAAATTTCTGCAACACAAATATTTTTTCCATGGTTCAGTGATCTCTTTGTTACTTCTTTGACCAAAAGCTCATTTCTTTTTCAAATATTCACTGTTGTTTATGAAATGGTGTAAACAGGGTTTCTACATTTGTACATCTAGAATGTACATTTCTACATTCTACCTGAAGAGGAAAAAAATAGAGCAAAAAAGTTTCATTCAAACCATCTTTGGTTGCTAGGAAAAAAAACCCAAAACTTTAATTCCACCTTTTAAAAGTTCCAACACATTCATTATTGTGTTTTGCAAGCTGTGGGTTTTGGAGGAATTGGAGTGTCAATAGATTGCAAAATCCATTTCTTGTGATGTTGCCAGCAAATATTGACCATTCTTACCTGAAAAAGATACAACTTTCTGAGATTTACCTTACTTTTAACACAAGAGTAGCTTATGTTTACTGAAAACAGAGGCTAAATAAAGTAATACGATATGTGCTGGCAAGGAAACAGCAAGAGTAATATACTCATGTTCCTGTCAGGTCCATAAAATTTCACTCAAGGAGCAAGCAGGCCTCTGGCTCAGATTTCTAAACCTCTTTTGAGCATTTCCCATCTCTATTATCTATATTGGCTCAACGTCCAGGTACTTTGCACCCCACCACACAAGGAGATACAGGGCTGCAGCTCTGGAGCTCTTCGTCTGACCAATGCTGTCCACCTCCTTTGTCCACGACCAACATCCTCTTCTTGCCTCCTTTTCCTGTCCCCTGGTGTGTATGGGATCCTGAGCACAGGCGTGCTGGAGACTCCTGTTTCCCCAAACCCAACACACACCTATGATCTGCCTTGTGGCAGCGAGCAGCTGCAGCAGGCAAGGCTCTGAGCCAGGAGCTGCTGCCACACCTCGCCTCCTTTGATCTCCCAGGCTTTCCACCTTCTCCTCTACCAGACGTGGCTTGTTGGTAGGGCTCGCAATCTGCCCGCCAGCTGCACCTGGCCCATCAAGGCGGCCTGGGGAGGAGATGCCGCTGCTGCGCTGCAGATGGGGAAGGGGTTTCTGCCAGCCGGGGCCTCCTGGTTGAGGTGCTGGGATGAGCCCGTTCCGTGGGCTGCCGCTTTGAACTCCCATCGCCTTGCTGCCTCCCACATCTGGAGCCTGAGGTGAAGGAAGATGAAAGCGGGCTGGGGAGTGCAGGGGCTTGTGAGGCACGCCGGGAATGCTGGCAGCCCG
The DNA here is from genome assembly GCA_025774025.1 of Xenus cinereus. Lineage (NCBI taxonomy): Eukaryota > Metazoa > Chordata > Aves > Charadriiformes > Scolopacidae > Xenus > Xenus cinereus. The sequence continues at coordinate 4,160 of JAOXJK010007488.1, read as the reverse complement.
CGAGGAGGGCTCACGACTTGGCCGTTCCCCAACCGGGGCTGTTGCAGCTCAGGGCTCGAGGAGAGATTCCTTGGGCCCGTGCGTTGCACATTGCCAGGGATGCATTTGATGTAAGCCGGAGTGTTTGGACATAAACCAAAGGTTGTTAATAGGTGTTTGCATATAATTATTGCAATCAGTGACTCGGATAATATTCAAGGATCATGCCTGCATCGATTGGAATAGTTTTCCGAGATACTGGTGGTGCCCAAATGCTGTTAAAAGTCAAAAGCATTTAACACTTCCCAAACTTACTTGATAGCTTAGCCACTGTATGTTCCCATTGACTTCTGCAAGCTTTGAGTCAAGCCTTTAAAACATCAAAAGGAAGAAAAAAGGAGGAAGATTTCCAACAAAACCTGCTTTCCAATTCTGCTAGGCTTTGTACTAAATCTATTAAAGGAAAGGGCAAGTCAATGTGAAATGCACCACCTGGCCTGTTACGCTGAAGACTTGACTGCTCTCTCCAGCTCAGGCAAGCCTAGAAGTGTGAGCGTTACCCTCATTGTGTTCAGCAAAACTCAAGCACTTGCCGGACTGACTCTTTCTAAATAGCATTGATTTTCTGAATGGAAACCTTCAGGCGCACATTGTACATTGGTATTAAAGCATAAATTATAACGTGTATTTTTCTCTGACCTGTGAATTTTATTGCCTCTATGGTTTGTGACATCGTAATGTTCCCTGAAAGTTAGTGTTACAGGAGGAAGAGAAAACAGATTTTGCAAATATATTATCGTGTAAATCTTAGTCTCCCTGGTCTTTTTAGAATAACAAACAACTATACATAATTAATTGTAATTTTGCTAGAAGTGACATTATCACCATACTCATAAATACCCACAAGGCAAGGAGTGTCCCAGGGGGAGATAAGTTTCTTTCAATAGTGTGATAAAATGTTCTCATCACAGGCAGTATTTATTGCCCATGTCTCTTGAGAGATGATTAAAACTGGAGAAGAGCAAATAAGCAGACGCAAAGCATCCCCACTATGCTTGTTTCATCATCTTGCCTCCATTTGTTTAAAACACAGTATATTAATGTGGGATCTGAGAATTATTATTTTTCCTAGTTCTGCTTTGTTATTGTTTTTCTGTTGTTCTTTTGAAGTAAAATGACTAAAGAAATAACCAAAACCTTAATCTCTTTTAAAAACTCCTTCTACACTAAGCTACATCCTGCCACAATAAACTACGTACAACATCATGAATTATCACCTAGTTTCCTTTAGCCAGATTTCATGCCCCTTTCTTTGTGAGCACAAACTGAAAGGCAGTTCATTACATTCCCTTTTCCTACAGGCTAATCCAGCAGAAATTAAAATAAAATAATTGCCATGGAATATTTCACATGTTATTTACTTAGCTTGTTAAATAAAGAATAACAATATCTATTTCCTATGTTATTTACTTAGCTTGTTAAATAAATAATGACAATTATGGTACAGTCATTTTTTAGATGAACAAAAGGCCTTTTTTGATTTATTGTTAGTCTTTCAGAAGGGCAGGTGACATTCCCTGCGACACTGACTTCAGCTTGTAATCCCTTTTTGGCAAGCCAAGGAGAATTAGAGTTTGAACAATTTTCAGTTAGGCAGTCTGCTAGGATGAAACACTGTGGATAGATTCACTTCAGCCAAATTGGTGAAAGCCTCTCATTGCCAATTTTTCCTTTGTTTTTTGAAGTTGGCATCTCAGCATAAATTTGATTCATACCACCTAAAAATAAATCTGCTTTCTGTAAAGCAGAAAGCTTATCTGTGTTGTCATGGTATCAGTATTTCCATTTTTATGTTCAGAGATAACTTAACATCCTAAAATTAACTTCAGTTTCTTGCTTCTTTATTAAAAGACCTTGGGGTTTTGCCATTTTTAAATTTTTTTTTAATGTAGACATCTTTTTACATTCATGATGTAAGAAATCGTTCAATAACTCCTTTTATGACATTGTTTAAAAATCCTATGATTACCATCAGCTAGTTGCTTCAGAAAATATGATGCAAAGTTGTATGGAAGGAGTGAAATACCACCAGCCATGAAAATCTGACATTGCTCTGAAGATTCATTAAGCTTCAGTTCCAGCATGAATTAAATGGACCCTCAAATCAAAGTAATGATAAGCTGTATTACTCTTTACACTCTTACAGTACTTTAAGAACTATAGTACTTAGTCATATGATGCTGAAATTTGAAATTTTAGCTTCAATTTACTGAAGTTGAAAACTAATTCGTATTTTGCTGTACCATTTAGGATCTTTTATACTGAGTTTATAAGTAATTTTTTAGCTCATTTCTAGCTAACAAGGAATCGTTAGGAAACCATTTAAATATTAGTGACCTATATAAACTGGAAAATGAAACAATAAAAGAAAAAATATCTTGTCCTTGTATTAGAGGAAAAAACTTTTGAGTTGAAAATATTCAGGTTCACTTCAGAGTAATTCTCCAAGGTTCCAGTAAATGTCTTATTAAGTTTAGATATCTACGTTGGGCTGCATAGTGATATCAGAATTCTTTTACCGTCACTAGTATCAGCCGGTGATGAGGAGATAAAAACATGTTTAGGTAATGGAAAACATCAAATGCATACTTCAGAACTCCAAGATAAATTTTTGTTTGGTTTACCATTTTGCTTACATTGAAGGTCTAACCTTTATACTTCCTTCAGCACCATTATTAATTTTCTAACAGAGATAATGTGGTAATCATTTTGTATTCTCTGGTTGTTCTCATAATTTCAAAAGAGTAAAAAAGTAACAGCTCCATAAAACTCATTTCAATGGAATTTACTTTTAATAGTAAATTCCTTAATTCCTGCAGTCTTTAAAATTCATGGCAGAAAATAATTTCCCCCTGGTTTCATACAAGACAACTACAGCTTGCTGTTTTGTCACACTACAAATATTTTGCAATAATCACTATATGTCAGTGATTAGATACATTATGACTCATGATACCCTTGAATTTAAACATTAAATTGAATCTTTTTTTTTTAACTTAAACCTTTGAGGAACTCACCAACAAACAAGGTAGTTGTGGTGCAAGTAGTGCTGCCACTTAAAAAAGAATTTAATTTCCTGAGCATAATTTGTGGAATATGAATAACCTTGTAAATACTTAATGGTAATTTAACTCCAGAATGAGCTAACATCTGCTCAGTTTTAGGTGAAAGAAAGTAATCTAGATGATTTATGCTATTTTTCTTTCTTGTTATTCATCTTTTTTTTTCCTAAGTGATGGGAATCTTTCATAACAAAGTCTTACTTTTCCCATTACTACAGCATCACTTTCACTACTAACTTCTCTAATTATTTGGTAGGAAAAATATTATAAATTTGTGCGTCAGATTCTAATTTTTTCATTAGTGTTTGATTTCAAGCTATCATTGACATTAACTTCTGATATCAGTGCAATTTTATTATGAAAACTCTCAACTAGGTGTCTGGAGATGAAAATTAATTAATCTATCAGATTTCATTAAAAAAAAATAAGAAGTAGTTTTATTTCTTATCAAGAGAAACAGTTAACAATTCTCTTCAAACTTCAAAGGTCCCTTATTCAAAATACATGTTTTTAATAGGCTTGTAGTTGTTTTGGTTTTAGTGTCCCTAAAAATGAAAGATGTGTGCAACAAAATTCAATTAAGAAAATTCCTAACTCACAATATGCATAGTTTAGTATGGATCACTGCAATTTCATCATCAAATGACCTGTTGTCAATGACTGGAAGACAGCAAGTCTATAAACATAAGTGGACTCAAAATAAGTCAGGAAAAGGATAAAGATTTTTGTATTATGAGAGATGACTTGCATATATGAAGAAACAGAATGACCATAAAATGAAAAAGACATGAAAAAGAAAACCATAATCCTTACCATTAGAATGATTTGAAATGTATCTAGACTATGAAATTTAATTCTTTCTTAAGCTTGGGTTTAAGCTAAGGTTTCTAACCTAATATGCAAGCTTCAAGCATCTTAGATTCTAGAATTTGTTTCATTCTTATAATTTTGAATTACTTTTTGGATGAATAAATTTTCCGTGTTTCCTTAAACTATAAACTAAACCGCAAGGAATTGTATCATGTACTTTGAAGCTGCTAGTCAGGTGTCATTATCTCC
>JAOXJK010006323.1:0-25044 GCA_025774025.1 Xenus cinereus | reverse complement strand
GTCCCTGCCCAGGGCAGGGGGTGGCACTGGGTGGGCTTTAAGGTCCCTTCCAACCCAAACCATTCTGTGATTCTGTGCTGTACAATGCAGGCATAACTTGGCATAAGTGATCATGGTCCTCAGACAGTTCCACACCATTAAGAGCTGATGACAAAGCTACAGCTGGCTGTGACTTTTCTTCATTTTCTCTGTGTATGATAAGAATATGGTCTTGGCAGATTTTTTTTTTTTTAAACTAGTTACTCAAGTACTGCACAATGTATTTATTTTTTTTCTCTTTGCTTTGCGGGCAGTGTTAATGTCACTTTTTGGGGACACGCAAACGTTTGGACACTTCATTGAAATACAACCAAAAACATCTCAACTGGACTTTTACATCCACTGCCCTTGAATCTTTGTAAATAGATATTTTAACGTCGTGGGGCTTTTTTAAACCTTGTAAAGTAAATACCTCTATTCAGAAATTCTCATTCATTTTGTTTTCCCACCAAAATAACTTTTGCTCTCCTCTTTGGATACCTTTAAAGAATTCTGCTAGTGCTTTTCTGTGCTGATACTTCAATTTTTTTTTTCCTAACAGATCTCCTCTACCACCTTTGTATAATATGAAAATGCAATTGAGGATCCAAGCAGTTGTTAGAAAGGTTTTAAAATCAAAGAATTTAACAGTAGTATGTTGAAGTGAACATTTCCATGGTGTTTACACACAAGTCAGAAGTAAACAAGAAGTTCTATAGTGGAGTTTTTTCTACAAAGCTGGCTTTAAAATAAAGTTCCTAGAACTACTAAACCAGCTTAAAGCACAAAAGTAATCGGCAAATAACACTTTAATCCTAGTTAATCCACATTATTGACCTGTGTGTTCTAAAAAATAAATAAATAAATAAATAAAATTATGTAGTTCTTTAATCATCTGTGTGGAGCTGGTTATTCACTAGAGAGGTCTGCTGCACCGATTAGCTACTCTGCTGAATTTTGCCATATTTGCAGGCAGGTTAAATGGATTTATGCTTTATTTATTTATTTATTATTATATTTTATTTATTATGTCTTAAACTGGTTTGTTTAGTTGTTTTTTTGGTTTCATATCCCCTTCCTAAGACCGAGGTAGATCAGAAAATGGTAGTAACACAATAGAATTAACAGTGTAAACCAAAAATAGTATTTCAAGGAGTTCTGGAGGCAGAGATATTTTATTTGGTTTATTGAAGAATTTGTTGAGATTGCTTTTGGATGTGGGTTTTCCTTTTTTTCAAGATTCAGAACCTTTGTGTAATAATTTTAGGTGTGTTTATAAACTTGTACTTGTTGCTACACAAAATCCAAACAGAGAATTCATGCTTCTTTTTAGAGGAAAACAAAATATGTTGGGTTCAGGAATACTTTGCGAGCGTGGGACACAAATGCAAAAGCAGCGTTGAACGTAACAATAATTAATGTTATATAGATTGTCCCAGTGACTTAAGATTGCCGGGCTGCCATCTAGAATATACCTCTGCTTTCTGGTACTTTCAGAGTTTCTAGAAGGTTTGACAAAAGAAGTTTTTAATAACTGACATGAATGCTGTAAGCAGCTGCTGACACATCTGCCCCTCACAGTGTGTCCCACAGGAGGGAGTGGGACAAAGATGTAAGTGGCCCTAATACGGGTAGGCTGAATGATTGATTTACATTTTTTTCTGTGGGATTTTCCCCTCTTCTTCATTATGTAAAACTTATTTCTTGTTTAAATGTACCTGAATTGCTACCAAGATGGAATAAGACACGACATTCCCTGACACAGGAGAAATGATGAAGTTCAGTTTCTCAAGGACCTTCTTGAGGATCTCCCAGTCCTTCTGTCCTGTCCCAATACCCCTGGGTATTTCCCTGCGTTATTATAGTGGCCTCCTTTGCCTTCATTCCCAGTGGCCAACCACAGCAATATTGACCTACTAGCCAATTGACCTGCGTAGCAGGCCAAGAAGAACAGAGAGCAATGGGTTTTTCCTTCAGCGTGGTCATTACTCCTGGTCTCTTTTTACTACCCAGCTGCAGATGATGATATTCTGCAAACATCTTTGAGTCTTCTATCTCTGTGCCAGGTTCAACCACGTTTGACAACATTTTCCTGCGTTATCAGGGACAGAAGGTTGGTCATGTAAATCCAATTCCTTAGAAAACCAGCTTAAATTTGCATTATTTGTTTTCTAACACGATTTGCATTTATGTAGCAAGCTTCATATGCAAATATTAGGCCTAGCAGCACCTCAGTTTTTGACAGGCAAATAATTTTAATGCACGCTGGACCTCCTCTGTGCTGTGGTGAGGGGTGGGCTATTTAGAAAGGCTGGTATGCACATATCATTGGTGTTTAAGACCAGGTTGGATGGGGCTTTGAGCAACCTGATCTAGTGGGAGTTGTTTCTGCCCATGGCAGGGGGTTGGAACTCGGTGATCTTTAAGGTCCCTTCCAACCCAAACCATTCTATGATTCTATGATCATTGAGGAGAAAGTACTTTCATGTGTGTGTCACACCAATAAGAGAGAATGAGATCGATCCTCAGCATTTCTTTCTCTTTGACATGAAATATCATAAGTTAAAACCAAAGTAAAATCAGATTTCATCATAGGGGTTCCTGACTCATGTATGAGTTTTATAGCTTTCTTTGAATATGACGGTGGACCTGGAGGTAACACGCAGTAGAAGGATAGATATGAATGAGAGAGGCTGTGGAATCTCCATCTTTGAAGGCTCAAAATTCAGCTGGAGAAGCACCTGAGGAACATCATTTCACTTTGAAGTTACCCCTGTGCCGATCTGCAGGTTGGACTAGCGTGACCTCCATGAATTCCTTCCAAGCAAAATTTGTTATGAAACTTTGGCTTTTGATTCATCAGCTTTCAAAAGGAGTTGGGCATCTCTTAAAAGGAAGCCATATCAGTGGACGTCAGGGGAGTTGGAATGATTTAGCCTTGGTGAAGTGGTTGGAGATGGATTTAAATTCTAAGGGTCTTTTGTTTTGGGATCCAGGAAAGCTTTGAAAGAAGTCAAACTTTTAAGAAGTTGGAAATGCAAAAAAAGCACAGAAATTAAAAGCTTTTTGCAAACTTAAAAGTTTGTAGATCTGGGGTACTGAACCTCTACAGGAGCCTCTAGTCATCTCATGTTGGTTTTCTATTGCCATCTTCCTAAACGTTTTCATTTTGGGGGAAAAAAAAAGTTTCTGTGGCGGAGTTTTTAATCTGTGCTTTTGCTGCAATCTTGATAGTGGGATGCAGGTTGAGAAGACCCTGACAGAATTGTTGAGGAAAGCGGAGACTCTGCATTAAAATCACCTGCAGAAGGATGGCATCCCAAAATGATGGGTGGCAATTTGGAGGGCCACTCCTATAACCTTCAGTGGCACGTGCTATAGTTGGATTTGTTATTCCTTTTAATTGGGAAAGGACTGAACCTTGTTGCTTCATTTCTTTAAATGCAAAACCACTCAGGATGATGTCTACCTTGGTACGGTTTCTCCCCTCCCTTTCACAAGTTTGAAGAAATAAGTTTCAGGGTTCTCACTGCAGGGTTTGTATAATTTTTTCTCATGTTTTGTCAGGACAATTAGAGAAGGTATTGGTAAGTTCTACTCCTGATCAAACATTTGTTTGTAGGACCCCTTAATACCCAACTATAAATACACTGTTGAAACTCAATATAAGGCTGCCAAAGACTTACCATGTGCCTTCGCATGGGCTTATGCAGACTTCCTTCTCAGTCACCCTTATGCAGCCTAAACTCTTAAACTCTTCTTTTCCTGGAAGTTGCAGCTGTGGAGAATCTTTTTGCTGATATATTGGATTTTTAGGGGGTATTATTAGCTTGTTGAAATGAAACTGCTGTTGGTACGAAAAGCTTTTAATATGAAACCAGGATGAGGTGACCTGAAACTAGGATGACTTCATTGTTTTGCCAACTGTAGATATTCTTATAAGGCTGTTATGTCTTGGCCATGTGCGCGTGGAAGCTAATGAGGAAGAATGTGTAGGTTTCATAACACTAATGCTAAATAGAATGGTAATCCCGCTTCTAAGAGAAGAGAAGAACCATCAATGCCCCATCTCTCCCGTTGAAGAAGATAGCAACTGACCAGTGCCTTATGTGATTCAGATGGATCATTGAGTGGTCTGTCAATCACCAAATTGCTCACAGTTTGTTATATTTTGCTATGATTATGTACAATCCATTCAGGGGAGTTGGACTAGGTGGTCTTTAAAGAGCCTTTCCAACCCAAACCGTGTTTCGATTCTATGCTCATTAGCAAAGATTTCTAAAATTCTTCCCTTTGTCTTCTGTTAATTGTCTCGATCCTGTAAAACCAGCACAATTTTGTGTTCCAGGTCCTGCCATCATTGCTCCCTGGCACCAGCCCGCTCCAGTCCCCAGGTCACTCATTGGGTAGGAATTGGCTGGTAAAAATACTTGACTGATCTTCTGGATTGGCAGCTCAGCGCTCTTCTTTGGTACTAAATGTTGCTACAGACTCTTCTTGAAAGGAAGCAGAGTGATTGAGATGATGCTCGAGGATGGAAATGGCAACGAGAAGAGCTGCACCACTTGAACAAACAGTTCAAAGAAAGAAAAATAACTTTTTACTAATAAGCTTGCAGCGGTGCTAGAAATAAATGGAAGCTGTGGGACCCTGGCAGTGGGTGCTGGAGAAACGAGCAGGGCTGGGGTGAGTCTGAGCAGAACCACATCTCCTCCCCACTGGAGGAGCTGGAGGCTGTTTAAATGAGGCTGAGAGAAGAGCAGGACTTGGAAAACTGATGCTATCAAACCCCTTTCCATGGAAGCACGATTGCGGGGACTCCCGAGACTCAGATGGGGAGAGGGAATCGCAGTCCTTCTTGAATACCTCCCCAGGCTCAAAGAGCTGCCACTATTGATGGACTGAAGCCTGAAGATGTGTTAGTTTATTCTGGAGCAGGGTGACTTAAAATCGGTGTCTGTCTGTCTGTCTTCCTTCTCTCGGGGAGAGAGGGGAAGATTTACGAGGAAGAAAGAGGGGCAAGAAACTGCAGGAAAAACTTGATGCTTCCACAGAGTCCTCTCCTCTTCTCACACCCTACTGTGTTGGGTTTCAAGCCTGAATTCTCTTTGTTCTTGCCATTTCTTTGCAGGATAAAGAAGATAATGATGGGCAACAAAGAGTTAAGCCACTAACTAAAGTATAGTGCAAAATAGCTGTTTTCCTTTTGAAGCTGAAGGTGACATTCGAAAAGTCGTGTGTTCGGTGGCTGGTTACTGCTCCCTGGGTTGCATTTGCTTCACTGTCTCACGGGGTTCTCTCACAGACCAGGACAAATGGCAATCTCAATTAAAGAAGACTAACATATATTTACAATCGGTTTTAATTTTTTAAACTGAGGGTGGGATAGACTTTTAAGTGTCGTCTGTTGGTCGAGAGACTGCACAGCATGAGGATAACGAAATGCTGGAAGAGGAAAGGGTATAAATAGAAACCCCACTTCCTTGTTGAGTAGAAGCCAAACTTGTGGTTGAACCTTTCTTGACGAGAGTTTGCTGAGATCCAGATAGGCAGCTGAAGGCAGATTTCTGAAGAAACCAAAAATTCTGAGGTCTGAGGTGGGGATGGACATAGTACGTACTGAAGACTGGGCTGAGTATTGCTTTCTGCACAACACCTGGCTGCAGCCCTTGGAAAAAAGGAGATATTGGTGGAACTCGGAGAATGTTGATGTAAATCCAGCACCAGCTCAGGAAAGGAGAAACGTCCGTCTGACCTTTGAGTGCGATGCTGTTCATTTGGGCCTGGGATAGGCTGAATATAACTTAAAAACGGCCTCCCGGGCTGAGGATTTGAAGTATGTGGACAGTAGGATAAATAGATCTACTGCTCTCATTTCGAACTTGAGAATATTTTTCTGTTGATAAATAAGGGAATATTTTACAGCAGTGAGCATGATTATTTTTTTCCTGATAATTTTTCCCAGTAAGGCCATGGATAGTACAGATTATGCTGCTGATGTTTAAACCATATTACACTGCACGGAGCACCCTTCGTTTATAATTCTTATAGTATCTAGATGGTATGTGACATTTAGACTTAGATTTTTTTTTAATAGGAGTTTTATGACTGAAATACTGCATAATCCTTGTAAACCAAGGGATATATAAGCCAGAATCTAATTGTTTTGTTAAATGAATCCTTTTGTCTGTTATCTCTTAGTTAAAATACAGCTTTAAACTTGCTGTAGGTCAAACAAATTGATTCAAGAGATCTCGTGGCCTGTATTTATGCAGGAGGTTGCGCTGTATGATTACGGTGGTCCCTCTGGCCTCATCTATGATCGTATTTGCTGTTCAGTTCCGACGAAAGACTTTTTTGGAAAGTGGTGGCAGGTATTTGGTAGCCCTTCCTACTAAGGTCATGTGTTTGTGGGTTTTTTTAGAGCCAGTTTTCAGTGGCTTGGTTTGGCAAAATTGTAATTATAGACCTATTTACATCAGGGTTGTGTAAGAGGAATTCTGTCTATTTGGTGTTTGCCTTCACCCACCTTCCTACCACGTAGGTAGATGGGAAGAGGAGATTGCGGAATCGCAGTGGAGAAGAGGGAAAGCCAGATCAGAGGGAAGCATTTGAAAGGCTGAGCCTGAAGAGAGAAGAGAAATCATGGCTTCCAGTTAAGGGAAGGTATTAGAATTTAAGTCAATGGGAAACCAAGGCAAGGTGAACAAAAAAAAGGCTAAACAAGATGGTTCAGCTATGGCAAGCTTGGGAAGGTCGGGAACTGGTGGAGCTGGGGAAGTGTGTGAGAGTTAATTCATTATTTGGGCTGGTGGAAATAAGGCTGACTAATCTGTCTGGATGTTCGAGATAGGAACTGGTGAAAATAACACTGAAAAGACTCATTTCTATGTAAAACTATTCTATCCTAGTGGTACAATTTAAACTTGTTTTCACTTTCATCCACAACAAACACACCGAAGATAGGCCTTGCTGTCCTCTTCGTGTATCTGTTAGCCATTTTCATGTCTCCCCAAGTCTTTGCAATCTTTCACTGCAGAGTCTAAGACCTCTAATAATTTTTGTTTGTAGGCCTTTTTACTTCATTACAAAGGAAAACGGATGGTTTGGCATAATTTATTTTCATGGCTGTTACCTCATTGTCTTACAGGTGCTTACAAATTTTGGCCTTCACCATATTGTGGGGTGGAACGGAAGATTAAATGAATCTTCATCTCCTTTATTCTCCCCCCCTCCCTTTTTTTGATGAGATGGTATGAATACAAGTGCTTTGGAGTATTTTATGTAGATTTTAAAAAGATCTTGAAAAGTGTCACTGGCTTCCAGGCTCTGTGGGCATGGGCAGAGCTGGCTGCTGTTCCCGGCACCTCCTGCCAGAGAAACCTCTGGAGAAAAGGGAACAGGAAAGCCAAAAACACAGGTTTAGCAAAGGAGTTAAACTCCAGTAACTCGAACCCTTTCATTTAGAATTGCCTCTTTAAGGATACAGACTTTCAAAATACTCCAGAAAGCAGTCTCAGTTCGAATAAAAAGTCAGCATTTTATGACTAAATCTTTCATGTTTCTAAGTTGTTTCATCTTTCTTACAAACTCTTTGCTGAGTAGCACTAACAGCAGAAGGAGATAATCCACAAAATCTTTACAACTTCTTTTACACCCTCCCACCAACAGAGAAGATGGGAGAAGGTAGGCGAGGTGGATATTTGTTTTATAATATCTGAGAAACTCGTACTGTGTCTCCTTCATTCGTCACTTTGTCAGTATTAGAACTGAATGGTCCTGAAATGTGCAAAAATAGGGGCCTTGCTTTTTCTCTTTCTTTCCTTTTTTTTTCCTCTGAGTTTTTCCCCTTAACTAATTGGCACAGATATATTCCCAGGTTTTGCAGACCACTACTCAATGTTTTTCTCTTTTCTTGTGTTCAAAATTGTAAAATATAAATGTGGCAACAGAGTTCCCTGTTTCCCAGGGAATTGTATAATTTCATTTTAGGAAAACTCAAGAGTTTTTCTTATTCCATATAAACTATGAAGGATTTCTGTGATTTAATAGGTGTATTTGTCCTTTGCTAGGTGACACGATTGATGATCAAAGTAGAGAGTTAAAGGATAAAACCTCGTTCCCAGAGACCAGACCGATGTACAACCAACCTCCACAGGTAGGAGACTATTTCCTTACACACACCTGATGCAAATTCCACAGCAGCTCATTTAAGACGTGTGAATCATAGAATCATAAAATGGTTTGGGTTGGAAGAGACCTTAAAGGTCATCGAGTTCCAACCCCCCTGCCATGGGCAGGGACACCTCCCACTAGACCAGGTTGCCCAAATGTCCTGCAGGAGGCAGTTCCAACACATTCAATGCTCCGGATCTTCCCTAGACTGAGAACGTACTCAGCCTTCCTTGTCAGCTCTCATAAGAGAAGGATTTCTAGGAATTAGAAGGCAGTATAATCAAGGCCACCAATATTGATTTGGAAAAGAAATAGTAAGGTGGCTGGGCTGTACGGTATTGCTGAGCATTGTATTTTTATACTTGAAACGTGTGAGCATGAAACTGTATCCGGAATGTTAACGAATGGCACAGAAGCGTTAGCGTGGTGAGTAGTAATGGAAAATGTCAAACATTTACATAAGGCATTTATTTCCACAGCCACCATTGTAAGTAACGTGTTGTAAATGTGTGAGTATAATGGGCTGTCTTTATTGTGTGTTTGCTTTCTGTTTCAGCACTGTGTGGCCATAAATCTGGCCTTCTTTTTCTTCATCTGGTTTATTTAGTATTTAATCCATGTATTCCAAAAAGGGCTTTTGAGAGTATTTTTGCATGTGATGACACATATTTTCTCCTCCATCTCCTCTGAAAATGTTTTTGTGATGAGTATGAGCCTGTTTTCCATTGCCATGTAGTTTTAGATATTTGCAAGATAACTATAAGACATTTTGCTTGGACTTTTTGTGCTGTTGTGGTGTTAGGTGGGGTTTTTTTTGCTTAACCTATATTTTCTCTTTCTACTATCTAGCCTTGGAACTAACTGTATCTCTGTCTCTCTCTCCTCAATGCCATTTTAATATTTATTATTGCTAAGTCCCTTGGTTGTTGCCTATCAGATAATGTTGCATCTTTAAGATGGGTCAACACGTGTGCGTGATCAGTAGTCTCCTTTTTTAATTTCAAATTAAACACTACGTCTGATACATAAATCTTTTAATTCATTGTAAGTAATGAGTGGTTTCCCTTATGATTCCCTCCTTGGGGAGGGACTCTTTATCAGGGAATGGACGAGGGGTAACAGTTTTACACGGAAACAGGGGAGATTGAGTTGAGATCTGCAGAAGGAATTCTTTGGTGTGAGGGTGGTGAGAGCCTGGCCCAGGTTGCCCCGAGAAGCTGTGGCTGCCCCATCCCTGGAGGGATTCAAGGCCAGGTTGGAGGGGGCTTTGGGCAACCTGGTCTGGTGGGAGGTGTCCATCCCAGGGTCTGGATGGTCTTTAAGGTCCCTTCCAACCCAAACTATTGTATGATTCTTTGATAGCACTAAGTACCTTGGTCCCTCCATCATTGTGCTGCACAAAACCAGCCACGCGCCATCCCGGGGATGCCGAAAGTGCCGATGCTCTCCACGAGATGAGCAAGCTGAAGGACAAATTGGGCTTAAACAACTCTGACAACGTCCCGTGTCTCACTTCTGGCTGTCACCAGCTCGTTAGGAGAAGCCTGAAACAGCTTCCTCCGCGAGAACCTGATGACGGGGAGGGTTTCCCGGCGCTGCCCGTGGCTCAGTCGTGGCTACAGAAGGCTGGGAAATCTCTACTGGGAGTGGATCCTTCTCTGTGCTCAACCCACAAATCCCATCCCGTGTTTCTGGGCTGCACAAAGGGCTCCAGGAGCCGTGAGGGCACCCAAAATTCCCCATCGCTCGCCCGCTTCCACCTCTTTAAATAAATTAGTTCCGTCCCACACCCTCCCCCCCCAAAAAAAATACCCCAGTGAGTGCTGGGAAAGGAGACTGATGTAACAAACGAGGTTTTTATTTAGTTTGGAGCTCGTTAGGTTACATTTGCATCGCTCCAATGTCAGATTCATTATTCATGAGCATCAACTGCAGTGACCCCCGCCTCCCCCCTCTCGTGAACACCGGCTCCCAGAGTCCCAAGATTAGACATCTTTCTTGCTGCTTTAAGCAATTTCTCTTTAAAAGGAGCACGGCGGAGTGACAGCCTGATTTTTTATTCATGTGTGGGTCTTTTCAAGGCATAACATTTACCACGGTACATAAAAACCCGGCTCGTGGGTCGGGGGGAGAAATGACCTAAGCAAATGGTGTTTAAGAGGAGGTGAGAAGTCACGTCCCCACCATGGTCCTGTCCTTTCTCACCCCACCTGGGACAGGACATTCCCCATCACACCTCTCCCGTCTCTGACACGCGTTATAACCCGGGTGACATGGAAAAATGTCCCCAGGAGGGGCTGGTGCCCCAAGGAACGCAACCGATCTCTCCAACTCCCTGAAAGGAGGGTGTAGCCAGGGGGGGGTCGGTCTCTTCTCCCAAGGAACAGGCCATGGGACAAGAGGAAATGGCCTCAAGTTGCTCCAGGGGAGGTTCAGATTGGAGATTAGGAAAAATTGTGACGCTGAAAGGGTTGTCAAGCATTGGCAGAGGCTGCCCAGGGCAGTGTTGGAGTCGCCATCCCTGGAGGTATTTAAAAGCCGGGCAGACGTGGTGCTGAGGGACATGGGCTAGTGGTGGGTTTTGTCAGAGTGAGGTTGATGGTTGGACTCGATGATCTGAAGGGTCCCTTCCAACCCAGGCAATTCCATGATTCTATGATTCTTAAAAGCTGTGGGCTGTGTCAGTCTCTGGGTTGTACCTGCCTTTCAAGGCCATTAAGTTGGTGGGAGGAGGGGGCTGGTGCTTAGGTTTGCTCCATAGTGCTGGTGATTTTGCAGTACTGGCATAAGCTGGCCAAAGTTCTGTCAAATGATGCTGGCAGCAAACAGCCCCACAAGGTTTTGGGGCTTCCCGGATGGTGATTGGAGCCAGGAGGGTTTCTGTTTGCTGCTCCTGAGCCGTCTGAAGGCTTAGTGTGGTTTTACTTACCCAGAAAACACTCAGGTGCCAGAATCCAAAGCGCTTTCCACACTGAGCCAAAGGATTTGATGGAAAGCAGCCACAGCGCTTCAGAGCCTCCCACTGTTTGAATTGTCTGCCCGTCCTGTTGGTTACACGCAGTGGGACTGGGTGTTAGAGAAACAGGGCCGTCTTTGTGACAGCAATCGGTGTTTTTCGTGATACTATGACTAAGCCATGTGGTTAGAATTAAATATTTAAACAACCTTATTTAAACAAATTTGTTAATCTGAGTAACTCAGACAACTAAAATTCAATTGTTATTTAGGCGAACAGACAAAACCTTGATTTACGTAATGAATTTTTTTCTTTTTTTTTTTTTTTTGCAATTGTATTTTCGATTACTTTCCTAGGAAAAGGTTGATTCTCATTCATGGAATTATAGAGCCATGGAGTTGCCTCGGTGGGAAGGGACCTTTCAGATCATCTGGTCCAACCATATTCCTTTTTGAGCGTTGTGACATGGAACTAAATTTAAGCCTTACTTTCAATCATGTCTTTCTAGAGCAGGTAGATACAGCATTATCACTACTCGCGTGTTTTCAATGGCTGTATGCTTTGTCACTCGGTGATTCAGATCTTTTAATTTTTATTATGGTTAGAAAGCACGCAGTGCTGTAGGGGTGTGTTAAGCTGCTCTTGGCTTTGTCCCCGCTGGTTTGCCATGGCAGACCTGCCTCACTCAGCAGCACGTGGGGTTATTCGTTCTGCCTGGGTGACCTGGGAGAGCGGGCAACCGTTCAGGCAACCGGAGAAACTGCGAAAGCAGTTTTGAAAATACCCTTTCATATGTTGGGGCAGGGGCTGAAAAAGGGGAGGAACCGTTTGCTGACTATTTCTTCCCGAAACCTTGCAAAATAAAGAATCACAAGGCCTCTAGAAAACATTGCCAGGAGGCTGCTGAGTCACACAGCAACCGAATCCTAACAGAACATTTGGAAACGAGTATCCCTAAACAAGTATCTGCAGGTCCTTTGTCGTGCTGTGACAAACAGCCACGTGTTTGCACTCAAGCATTTTGCAAGAGGTTTCCGCTTTGAAATCAGGTTTCTTGAAGAGAACAAATGACAATTTTAAAATACTGAGGTTCGTGTGCTTCACTGGCAGATCTTCCGACGAAGAAACAGCAACTGCAAGCCTTGAATCTTTTGGTTCTCCTTCTACCTGAGGCAAACAGAGACACTCTGAAGGTTAGAATTGCTAATACTTATGTCCTGCAGAAATATTGTGTCTGTTTCTGTGAATCCACTGTAACAAATGCTGTTGCCTTGGAATAGTCTTTTTTTCAGTTCAAACTAGTGATTCCTTTATTTTTTCTCGTATGTCACAGAACTTCAGGGAAAAAAACAACTTGGGACCCTAATTCCTCCCAAATGACTTTCAAGAATGTGACTTGAAATTTTTCCAGGAGATTGCAATAATAATCTCCCAGTGAGCGACCTTTTCTCTTACAAGTTTTGTTCCTTTTTTTTTTCTTGCAGCAGTCCATTTTTCCAATGCAAAAAATAAACAGGGTTAGAATACTATGAATGAGAGTTTGCTTTTATGAAATGAGTTTAGCTCTTCATTTCTATTCCCCACTTTTCTCTGCGCTGTTTGTTTCTGCTCTCAATAAATGCTAAATTTACACTCCCTATTGGTATTTGCAGCACGTTACATGGAGTCGTCCAATTTGGGCTTGTCCTTTTGTAGCAAAGCTGTTCATCTTTTTCAGAATATGCTTACTGTTAAAATTGCTACAATCAAAAACGAATTTGTAGGATTTGTGTAGGATGCAGAACATCTTCTTTTACAGGCAAAAAATACTATTAGGTCTTATTGTTTAAACATGACTTTTTTTTTTTAGTTTATTTACTGTGTGGAAGCAGTCAGGAGGGCTCCTGAGTTGAGTTAAAAACACCTGGAACTGAATTAATTGAAGATTTTTGGTTTCTAACAGGCTGCCTGTCATTCACGATGCAGTGGTTTACTCATTAATTGCTTCCCTTGCAGAACTAGCCACTCCGTGTTTCCATAACTGTGACAGCTGGCACTATTGTGTTCACTTGCAATTTAAGAAAAGCCAACAATAATGTTTTCCACAGCATCTGTGGGTGCTACTTGTGCACCCACATAAAGAGGGTTTTGAAAAAAAATCTTACCGTGCAGGGCTTGGAAGTCACTTGGATGCTTTTGAAAATGTTTCCTGCAAAAATAACGGGAATGATTTGCTTCATTACTTAAAGGAAACAAAACTGGCATTACCCTCCTGTGAACAGGCATATCCACGCTTCCTATTATTGATTGGTTTTGATGGGGTTTTATTAGAAATAAAGAGCTTTTTGCAAAAATATGTAACGTCGTGTTTCACTCAGAGCTTTTTCACGTGCGGAGTGGAGCTGTAAGTTCTGCTG
Source organism: Xenus cinereus (assembly GCA_025774025.1). Lineage (NCBI taxonomy): Eukaryota > Metazoa > Chordata > Aves > Charadriiformes > Scolopacidae > Xenus > Xenus cinereus. The sequence continues at coordinate 11,499 of JAOXJK010006323.1, read as the reverse complement.
TTATTTCAGGTACTACTCGAATTCCTCCAAAGGGTGATTGATCATCGAGACAAGAATAAAATGACGTTAAAGAATGTTGCGATGGTGATGGCCCCAAACCTTTTCACGTTTCACGGGTTTGGCTCAAAGACGATTGAACAAAGCGAGTTTGTTATGGCAGCTGGAACGGCAAACGTCATGCGCTTCATGATTCAGTACCAAAAACTCCTCTGGACGGTGAGTGGGTTCTTAAGGAAGGGAAAAAAAGAAGATCATAAATTTTTGCAAACAAGGCATACGAACAAAGAAGGACTAAGAACTTATTTTCATGATTTAGAGACAGATTGGCTCCATCCAGCTGGGTTCTTGCTCATAGGTGACTCTTATGGGAGCAGAGCAGAATCATGACATCTTACGGCAGATTAAGCTCTGACGGTCAGAGTTTTAATGTTGTATGTACCATACAACAACTCAAAAATAAGTTCTTGGAGGATCCTTGTATTTAGCCTATCAGAATGCATTGTTAGGAGGAATTTATACTTTTCTGCTTACAGATATTAGTTAGAAACACAGTGGTTTAGTCCATTTCCCTTTTGGGCCAAACTTCGTATTATATAAAATGTTTTGATAAAACATTTATTGTGTCATGGTCTCAAGCCCATGGTCTCAAACCTGTAAATTAGAGAGACTGGAGAAGTTTGGGATTTGTTCTCCATCAGCAACTTTAAACCATTTTGACCTTTGCTGCATGTGAGGAAAAATTATTATCACCATCCTACAGACCTAAGCGTTGAGTGAATTTTTTTGGCTGAGAAAAGTAAAAACACTGCCTGATTCCACCTCTCCTCCCCTGAGAGCTTACTGAATGGGATATAACATCACAAATGGAGCCGGTTTTAAATTGTTTCACAGCTTTATATTATTTGAATCTTTAATTATTACTGAAAATAAATACTGTTTTCTCAGTCCTACCTGACATTCTGTCAATTTACCAAGGTCTGATGAGTTAGGTACTTAAGGAAATGATGTAGATATTCATACTTACTGTCTATATTCATCTTCTCTATATTCATCTAGATTCCTAAGTTTATTGTTAACCAAGTGAGAAAACAAAACACTGCAAGCCAGAAGAAGGAGAAAAAGGACAAAGCTATGAAGAAACTTCTGAAAAAGATGGCGTACGACCGGGAAAAACATGAGAAACAGGAGAAGACCCCTAATGATGTAAGGAAACATTATTATAAGGAAATACCTTATATATTAGAGTATATATACCTTATATATACTAGACTATAATCTCTATTGAAAAAGTGGATATAGCAGAGAAGATATCTACGTTTATTTAAGTGAGAATTTCAATAGATAGCAAGTCAATATGGGTTTCATAGTTTATGGATTACTAGCATGACACATTTAGAGGGTTGAGCTGTTTGTTTGTTTGTTTGTTTTCCCAGATTTTTCAAAACATTTCTATTCTGGAAAATGATATCCCACAATATTTTTTTCAATTTGAGCATCTGAAACAAAAGTGCATTAGGTCTGTATCTGTAGAGGGGGTGAAGTGGTGTGTCAGTGCTCAGCATTACTGAAGGCACTTTTAGATGCATTGCTGCCCAGTGGAAATCACAGAAGTCCATGTGTTTACTTAAAAAACAAATACCTAGATTTCAGTATTTGATATTTAATAGTGTTTGCAAACAAGTCTACAATCTACAGTTCAGTATCTCTCCTTTAGGTAACTGACTTCTGCCAGACTCGTTAGTGCAGTCAAGGCATAGGTTCCAGGGCAACACTCTTCACACATTCTTTACAGCGGAAAAAAAAAGAATCCTGTGGCATTACAGTGTTAATTTTTCCTGTACTTCAGAAATATTTGAACTGAACTGTTCCCACTGACATGGAAACTTTTAAAAAAATCTAACGTACCTTGAAATTGCTTATTATTTACAATTTCAATCAAGTTAGTAATTACAATTTTTTGAAGCTCATTGTGGTATCTTAATGATAATGCATTATAATGCATTTGAATTACATGATTCCCAAGTTATTTTACGTACGTAGATGGGTAACACCAAATCTGTGTATCCTGATAACGTAAGGAACACACATCAGGGTTAGGTTGTATGAAAATACCACCTCGTGGGCTGAAGTCCCACTGAAGATTCTGGTGAATTAGAGCCATCTTGTGGTACCTTCTAAAAATGCATTAGTCTGAACGGTCTGGTTTTTCTTATCAAACACGTGTGTGGCAAACTCTTACAAAAAAGGGGTGTCATATTCCAATAAAGGCTTTTTTTTAAGCTATTAAGCCAAAAGATAGAATATGGCAAATGAATATGCCATAGTATCCCTCAAGTCTACCTGGTTTGATCTTGAAAGTATGCCTTTTTTTGTTTTTTTTTTTGAATGTGCAAAGAACTGGATCATTTAGAGAACTGCTTCCGGTTTCTGATGGAAACTTATATTTCAGTGCTGCTGCCTCATTTTATATGCAGTATTTGACGCATCTCTTAATGTCCAAAATTAATGAATTCCCCAGGCATCATTTTGCCTTACTTTGATATCTATCTATATGAAGGAATCTGTACCCAGAATGAGGACCTAAATACAATTTTAAAATAAAGCTAATTAAACACTGACATTTTTAATGCTGTCTAATAAGAAAAGAATTCTTTAAATATAAGTCCATTAAGTTATGACACTTAATGCTGCCATCCCCTGTTCAGCAGAGAAATAACAGCACATACACTGAAAATGGGCAAAAGCTGTTGCAGCTTCAAGTATTGGATTTTTTTTTAATTCAGTGCTGTTGGTCTTTTAGAGTAAAACATGCTTTTTTAATCCACTGGGGAGCTAGGGCTAAAGCCTCATGTAATACATTCTTACTCAAATGTAAATGTAAATTACTATTCAAGAATTTTCTTTAAGCCCTAGAATTCTGTGGAGATTTTCTTCAAAATTAAACAGTACAATTTTTCACAAATCCTTTACGCTTATTTGAAGCATTCAGGTGCCTGAGAACATAATACTCTTAAAATTATATTCCCAAACTAATAAGACTTCATTGTGAGTAACAATTTTTCAGGTAAAAAATTGTCTCATTCTTTAAGGAAAATTTGTTGTGGTTTTTTTCCCCCCAAATTTCAATTTATACTGCCTTAATTTGAAATTTGGATAAAATTTCATTTTCTCTCTGTTGAGGCCTCTCTATCAGTCTCATTTTCCCTTTTAAGACAGAGGTTAAGTAGCATTTACTGCAAACTCTGGGCAAGGTCTCTGTGCAGTGCTGAGAGTGGTTAATATTGGAGGGCTCATGAGGGTTAATTGAAGGTGGTTAATATTAGAGGGCTCGTGAGGGTTAATTGGTTTTCAGGATACCTGTGCATACCTGTGGCCCCAAGGGCATATGTATTGGGGATTAAGTCTTTGTGTTGCTGTTGGGGTCCCTCCAGCCAGAGAAAGAAAGATCTACTACAGGTTGGAAGAGCCGCATCCTGGCCTGCATCCCCAGCAGCGTGGCCAGCAGGGCGAGGGGGGGAGACCTCTTCTGGGGAGACCCCACCTGGAGCACTGTGTCCAGCTCTGGAGTCCTCAGCACAGGAAGGACATGGACCTGTTGGAACGGGTCCAGAGGAGGCCACGAAGATGCTGGGAGGGCTGGAGCCCCTCTGCTGTGAGGACAGGCTGAGAGAGTTGGGGCTGTTCCGCCTGGAGAAAAGAAGGTTCCAGGGAGACCTTATAGCCCCTTCCAGTCCCTAAAGGGGACTACAGGAGAGATGGGGAGGGACTCTGGATCAGGGACTGGAGCAATAGGACAAGGGGGAACAGTTTTAAACTGAAAGAGGTGAGATTTAGATGAGATTTTAGGAAGAAATTCTTTCCTGTGAGGTTGGTGAGACACTGGAAGATGTTTCCCAGAGAAGCTGTGGCTGCCCCTTCCCTGGAGGGGTTGAAGGCCAGGCTGGATAGGGCTTGGAGCAACCTGGTCTGGTGGGAGGGAACTGGATGATCTTTAAGGTCCCTTCCAACCCAAACCATTCAATGTTTCCATGATTCTACAATTTTTTGTTAACCAGAGGGTTGTAAACAAAAAGCTATGGCACATGTCATGGAACTGCCCAGGAGCTGACACCATGATGTGCAAATGTCCTTGCTGGATCTTCATGTGCTTTGCTCGAAGAGTCAACCCACAGCCTTAACTTAGCTGTAGCCTGACACTTTCCCAATTCTTAGTACTGACTGGGAATGCTCAGCTTTAGAAGCTGCTTGCACTCAGCAGCTACAGGGTTTAGGAAGCTGTTTCTGCTTGTAATTAATAAAATGGAGACTATGACTCAATGGGTAAAAGCCTCATTAAAAAGTAATGCCATTTCAAGGGACATCTTTTCATTATTGCTTGTAATGGCCCCCAAAGGGATAACAAGAAAGATAAATGCCAATTTTTGCATTTAAATAAGACAGTTTTTATCTGCATTCTGGCAGTTTTGCTAACTGTTCCCAGGACACATTGTTATTTTTTAATCACATGTAGAGTAGCTTAGTATATCAGAATAATTGTATTCTGTGTGAGTATGTTAATTAAGTTTATGCAAACAACAACACATGTCATGGTGAACAGTTATACAGACATCTATGTGTCTCAGGAGTGGCTGTAGAATATACATGTTTGGTAGCTAATATGAATAGATGCCTTAATGCAGGGTTTTGTTTTGCCTTTAGCAATTAGCTAATGAGTCCTGAACTAGACCAAGGGGCTACAGTGGGTGCAAGACAAGGAGAATTTGACCCGGGGGATGTCTGGGGTTTGAAGCCAGGATATTTATAGCTGAATGTGATTCGAATTCTCATAATTCCTAGTACTTTTTTTCCCCCAGTATTTTCTACAAGCATTTATGAGTAATATTTACAGTATTACACAATAGAATTAGTCCCCTGACTCCTGTCAGCACTGGTGGAGCAGCTACAGGTGAACTGGGCTACGTCTACAGGAGAGATGCACTTCCATGGATCAAAGGATTTGTATTGCGTTCACAGAACCACAGAATGCTATGGGGACCTCTGGAGATCATCCAGTCCAACCCCCTGCCAGAGCAGGGTCACCCAGAGCAGGTTGCACAGGAACGTGTCCAGGCAGGTTTGAACGTCTTCAGAGAAGGAGACTCCACCACCTACGCCCTTGTTATTTGTTGAGGCTTAGGGGAACGTTTCCGATTTCAAACAAACCCAAACCTTTAAAAAGGGCAGGCTGCAGTGAGGTTTAGTCACCGTGACCCAGACAAGAGCTTTAAGTAGACAGCCCACTTCCTTTAACAAAGTCAGGAAACCATTTACAGGAGTTGCGAAGCTCTGTTTATATGACATTTCAGGGCTGACACAAAACTGCAGCTTCCGGATTATTCCAGTAAATTCCTCCTCGCTTTCTTCCCATTATGCAAGCGAGGGATGCGAACCCGAGATGTTTTCCCTTCTGTTGAAAAAATTACAGAGGATTAGCGTGTCACGTCATTAAAGTGCAGAAAGCCAGGTCTGCCGAGGAATGAAATAAGCACCGTCCCAAAAATGCGGTGAGGAAACTGAGGCACCAAGAGGTTAACCTTCAGCTGGACCTAAGTCACGCAGGAAGCCTGTGGCACTGCCAAGAATATTATTCAGATTTCGCAGTTCCCAGCCTTGTAACTTAACCGCAGCAGAAAACCTCAGGTTTTCTACTTTTTTTCTCCAGCTTTGTGGGTCTTTCCCAGTTGCTGCCAGGTTTACCATTGTAACCAAAAAGAGCATTAAAGATTTTATAACTCAGCAGTTGCAAAAGGCATTAGCCTATAACTTGATATAGCGATCGTTAGCCTGGGTGATGTCTTTAACAAAGCCCGTATTATGGGCCAAGCTGGTAGCACTTTCCAGTTCTGATGTCGTCTGACATTTCTCATTATAAGACCCTGTTTTCAGTTGCTTATAACTTTCTTGTACTCGGACTGAAATTTTCCACACTGGATGTCAGCCTCAGGCTGAATTTTTTTTTGAAACTTCTTAGCCTGAACAGTAGCCATCTTTCAGAACCGCAGCAATGGAAAAGGAATTACGTTTAACATCTGAAAAAAATTACGCCAGCTTTCATTTGATAGCGCTTCCATGCGCCGCACCGAGAGCACGAACTCCGTCAAAGACATGATGGACTCTCTGTCAAGGAGGCATCTTTTATCATCCCAGTGAAAATCTGTCCAAAGTTTGATCAGTTTTGAAAAAAAAAAACCCAACCAAACACCACCACAAAACCCCTGCAGTTTGCATGTGCTGGGAGATTTTGGCCCCTTGGGACTTTATTCCCTGCCCACCTCTGAGTGGTGTTGGTAGGTGGGAGAAAGCTGATTGAAGTGCAGAGGGCTGGAGGTGACCAGGAGAAGCAGTTTGGGGAACGACAGGAGATCCAGCAAAGGAACTGAGAACTGGGGGGAAACAGCTGGGGGCTTGGGGGCCCAGAAGTGATGATTAAGAAACTGAGAAACTGGTCAGTGAGTGCAGAAAGGAGAAAGAAGCCGATGGAGAAGGCACAGGGGGTGGGAGAAGGAGGATCTGCCGGTCAGGCTGGGAAAGGAGATTGCTAATGGTAAGTGGTGGGACCAGGACATGTCTGTCAAGGACCAACCAGATGTCAAGAGGGGAAGGAGGGTGGGAATGACCTGGGGACAGACAGGTTGGGGGAAAAAGCTCAGAGCAGGGACTGAGGCAAGGTCTTGCAGGGCCAGAAAACCAGGGTGAGAAAACTGAGGAGTGAAGACTGCTCTACCTAATGGTGTAGGGATGAAGGGAGCCAGAGGTGCTTTTGGACAGCAGGGAGGACACAACAACGTCTGAGAGGACTCCTGAGTCTCACTGGTACCTTCCTTTCAGCAGACAACCGAACACCTACAGTTGCCTCCCCCAGCCACCATATATGTGATAAAAATCCACTGTGCTCAGTAACTCAGCGAGAAAGAGCAGAGTTTTACAGAGGGGATCAGAGATCCTCATCCTTCCTGATGCAGGCATCGGCTGGCATCATGCCTTTTGGTAGAACTGATCTATCTTTTTTAAACTGAGGAAATTTCACCCTCCAAAAAGCGCAAAGTTATCATGTAGTTAAAAACTATCCTTTGGCCACATGGACAAGAGAGACGAAATAGTTGCACAGACACTGTCCTACTCAGATTTTCCTAAATGAAGCACTTAAATGCGTAAACTTGCTAAAAATCTTTCAGTGTATGGTTTTCTGTGCAATATTTAATAGCACAGAACTCTGTTTTTAAGTATAAGTAGGTAGACATGCTGTGGTTTTTGACGAGGTCTTGGACAGAAACCAAAAAAAAGTTTCACTTCATATGATACCGTAGAACTAGAAAACCCTGCATGTTGTCCTTTTTGGCCTTTTCCCTCTTCTACATTTCACTTTTTGTGGACTATTTGAATCTATTCAGCCTATTTCACTTTCGTTTACATGGTTTTTAGTTTGACTAAAAGTGTCATTTTAATTTTGAAACATGAGGCGTATTTTTAATTATTTTATAATATTTGCAAGGCGCGTTATGCTCGATCCTCCCCAGCATCTTTCATACCAATTAAGGAAGAACCTGAAAGCTGAGAGTTCTCTCTCTCTCTCTTTTTATTTTCACTTCAGAAATATCCTGAAAACCAGGACTCGTTCCCTGCACACTCATTCCCGCCCCTCTACCATATTCTGCCGCCTTCTCCGTTTTGAAAGGCTGCGTGAGGCAGGATACAAATTAGGTCACTGAAACGCTGCAGATTAAAAATAGCGTGTTCTGGCAGTGAATGGTGCTGGGAGGCTGCGAACAGGAAACTCCCTGGTTTCGCCTCCAGAGGAAACGCATTGTCTGCCCACACCTTCAGGAGGCGGGAGCTTTGTGCTCCCTTTACGAAAGAATAATTTGTCCCCCTGTGTCAGAAGGGGAGGGTGGATGGTTTGAATACTCTTTAGCCTTCAGTCTCCCGTCATCTCAGATTTTTTTATGAGTTCTTTGGTCACCACGCTAAGAAATGCACCCCTAAGTGACAGATGTCAACGGACAGGCGTCGGAAGCTGACGTGAACGGCTGAACCTATTAACTAGATGTCAAGCAAGCGCCCATTTCTGTTCATCACTGCACACAAGTCTGTGACTAATGTCAAAACAAGCCAGACAGTGACATCTTGATGTTCAGTCACTTCTTGAGTTCTGAGTTTTACAAATGCAGGCATTTAGAAATTAGTGGTCAACTTAGTAAACTTTGCCGCGTTACCACTTTTTGACACATGAAAGGCTATGAGTGCCATCAGGACTCACATGAATAAATCCTGAATGTTATTCTGATTAGTTCATACTTCTGAGCAAGAAATAAAATATTGGGACATACATCTTCCCAAAGACAATTCTAAAAAATACAAGCAAATAATTGCCTAATTGAGTGATTTCTCTTCTTTCAGGTGGGACCTCCATAAGGGGAGCGTGGTTCTCAGTTTGACCAGTTGCCGTGAGGCTGCCAGTGGCCTCTGAGCCAGGACAGACTCCTCTCCTGCACAGTTTCTCTGGCTGTGAAGGGCTGAGAGGAGCGAGGATTAGAAGGTAATAGTTTCCTAAGTAACACTAAGCAGAGAGGGCTCTGAATGCATATGCGTGTTAAGTCAGGGTAAGAATCTTAAATTTATATTTCTCTTCACATTTGCAAAGGGGTGAAACTTCAGCTGGTAAAAACATGAAACCCTGCCATATACAAAGTGTGACATGCTATTTAACAACAAAATGACTGTTGCATTTATGCCTCCTGGATATTGGCTATGCTGACCACGGCTCTCTGTTCTAAAATACTAAGCTGATGCTTGGCTGCTGCCCGGTTATGCAGATGTAGCACAATCCTCCTTACCTACTGAAGGAAGCCCCATCCCTGGAAATATTTAAGGCCAGGCTGGATGGAGCTTTGAGCAACGTGGTCTGGTGGGAGGTGTCGCTGCCCAGGGCAGGGGGTTGGAACTCCATGGTCTTCAAGGTCCCTTCCAGCTCTAACCATTCTACGAAGCTGAGGTTGGGGTAGCAAACTCCTGCAGTTTTCTTTTCCGAACGGCTGTGTCAACTGACAGCACCGAAAGGCATGTCTGAGAGGCAAGACTATACCATAGGGCTGGGATAAAAGAGTAGAAAGTAAAGAAAGCCAGAGACTTCCACAGTACTGCAGGGAGGACTGGAAGATTGGCAAATAACCAGCCAATGCTCTGGTAAGCACAAAGCAAAACCTCCCAACTCCTGCATCTAATAGTCTCAAAAAATAAAATTTCTGTCTCTAAATAGCTGAAGGGATGGCTATGGACATTAAAAGCTACAAGATGAAAGAAAACCTCTCAAGATTTTCTCAGTTTCCACAAAATTTGAAAGTGATTACAGAGTGACCCTTTTTTCCTCCCCAGTATGAGCAGCTGGAGCCTATGTAATTAAAACAAACGTCTCATCTCTCTGAAGCTCTCCAAAGTTGTTTTGTTTTCTCTTTCTACCTATTTAGAGTGTCTTCCCTGCTATTTCCTACAAATTCTACCTTAATATTACCAATTTTGTGGACTTTCAACAGTCAGGATGCTGTGCAGTTGAGACATTGCTGCGTAAGGATGCAGCTTGTAAGGGAAACCATGAAAATTGAAACATGCTTAATTTTTTGGAGATTTTTTTAAATGATAATTAGAAGCAAAAGTGATCTTGGTCTGGCAGTGTTGTTTCTGGATACTGTCTGCCCTGCTAGCACCCGGCACAGTTCCTGTCTATGATTTAACACTGACATATAATCTTCAAAAAGGGATGTTTCCATGAAATGTAACATCTATGTTAGGTCACATCAGTGTAGAAGAGGAGTAGAAGAGTAAAATAGAAAAAGGAAAGAAAAAACCCATGCTGTTCTTTGCCAGGTTTTCCCAGTGGGCTCTAATTGTGACCGCAGTTTATTAGAGCACATTTCAGACCTCTCTTTAAAAGGCCTGCTGTGCTGGTGTGGAGTCCTCATGGCTGCAGCAGGACTCCCCTTCTAAGCCCACGTGTGATCAATTGTAGTACAGAGGGTTCAGTTAAGGCAGCAGCAGGTTTAGACAGCAGATGCTTTATAGATATTGGGAACTATTTGGAGTGAACAGAAGTAAGGACACTATAAACATTGCCCCGCCCCTTTATTTCCACCAACTTATTTAATAATTTCATCCTATGCAAAAAGTGAGATCTAAATCCTCATTGTTTCAAACAGAGGACCAGGTTGGAGGCATTGAATCATAGAATGGTTTGGGTTGGAAGGGACCTTCAAGACCATCCAGTTCCAACCCCCTGCCATGGGCAGGGACACCTCCCACCAGACCACGTTGCTCCAAGCCCCATCCAGCCTGGCCTTGAATTCCAGTGCCTCACCACCCTCACAGGAGAGAATTTCTTCCTAAGATCTAATCTAAATCTTACCTCTTTCTGTTTAAAACTGTTACCCTTTGTCCACTCCCTGATCAAGAGTCCCTCCCCATCTCTTCTGTAGTCCCCTTAAGGACTGGAAGGGGCTCTAAGGTCTCCCTGGAACCTTCTCTTCTCCAGGCTGAACACCTCCAACTCTCTCAGCCTGCCCTCACGGGAGAGGGTGCTGAGAGCATAGATGCCCTCTGAGCATCTTCATGGCCCTCCTCTGGACTGGACCTCCCTGGACCAGTGTCCTATCAGTGCTGTCACCAAACTGTGAGTGACCCTGAGTCACTCATTTCTCTTTCTCTGCCTCAGATTCCCATTGAGGAGGGCACGGAATTCCTCTCAAAATACGCAGGAACACACAAGGTAAATACCCACAGTGTCTGCAATAGCAGCACAGAGTCACGACTAGCCTATGCGGCGTGTAGCCATTCTCCCGTGTTCCCTCTTTTTCAGTCCCAATTATTCTTGACTCCCAGGTATTCTTGAGTCATTACAATTTTACTAAACTTTCTAGCTGTGAAGTGTGGATTATTAGTTGGTTAGTGGACTTTTGATGACTTTTTAATGAGGCAACACTGTCCTTGAAAAATGTATTATAAGATCTGCTGCTAATTAAGCCGCCACTTCAAAAAAAATTGTGGTGTAATTAGAAGGCAGGCTCATCTTACAAGGAGCAAATGGATAAATTCTTTGGGGCCATATTATTATAGGGTCAAACAATATACCTTGGTCAGGAGCTTCATACAATTATTTTGTTTCCATTTCCTTTTTCTCCTTCCTGCCCCTTGTTAAAACCCACCTTCCCTGACAGCTTTAGGACTGATATTCTCTCTGCCTGTCTTTGGAAAGGGAATTTTTTTTTTCCTTTTCCTTTTCTTTTGACCCTTTTTTCCTTTCCGTTTAACAGGGCTAAATCTGCATTTAGTAGACATCTCCACATGCCTTCATAATGCAAGGCAGTGCAGAAGATCCACCCAAAGCAGAGTGTTTCATAGAATCATCTAGGTTGGAAAAGACCCTTGGGATCATCGAGTCCAACCATCTACCCTACTCTACAAAGTTCTTCC
>JAOXJK010006287.1:0-25050 GCA_025774025.1 Xenus cinereus | reverse complement strand
ATAAAAAATTTGCCACTCTTTACTGAAATGGTATCTATATAGATTAATGAATAACACTGCAGACTATGATGAAGGTTTCTTTTCTCTAAATAGGTCAGTAATTTTCATCTGAATAAGACCTCTTCTCACGTTCCCATTTTTCATTTCGACAGAAGAGTCAAATACAACTTCACTTAATGTGAATAAAAGGTGAAAATTCAGTTTACTATTGTTTATTAATAGAGTATATATCAAATCTTGAAATATTTTCAAAAGGAAGCATTGCTGAAACTCAATTAGCAAATTAATCCTTAATTCTGTACTTGCATGTGCTTCAGTTGTAACTGAGTTGACAAGAGGTATAGGTATATATCTATTTTTCAGGAGAGCATGTAGGGTTCTAAGTTAACAATCTGTGGGGTTGGAAAAATGTATAAGACAGTGATGGAAATGTATTTGTATTCTCATAGGGTAATAAATGATCTGTCATCATTAATAGCCGCAGGAAAGGGCTGGCAACTCAACCAGAATAAGTAAGAAAAGAGCATGACAACCTGTCATTGCCTAATGAAGCTGAGACATTAAAGGTATTCAATCATAGTATTTTACCAGTACACCTGGATTCTCTTTATTAAAAAGACATTTATCTAATGATGCATAGCAAGGTATTTCCAGTAATTGAAGATGGTTTTCCTGATGGAAAGTGAATTGCAAAGGACCAGAGGAAAAATAACACTGTATTAAAGTCTTGCAAAGCCCAGAATGTGAGTGCTGGTCATGCATATTTTTGTGCACACATTCAGCTTTGTGCATATGAGTAGTTCAGTTGTATATTACGTATCAGTATTTGTGTAAAAAAAAAATAAATTACTAGTTAGCTTAAAATAACAGTGATTGAATTTTGGCTGTGTGTGATCAATCCATATAGATTTGAAAACCTGGGGGACATATTTCTCAGGTACTGTTCCACTGACAGAAAGTTTGTTGTTTCAGTAAAACACTTTCATGTGCTTCAGAGGGATTCTATTCTAGACAGAAATAAATTCAAATAAATTAGGAATGGTTCATGGATTTTCCATAAGTAAAGAAGGAGGGAAATTTATCCTATGAATGATTCGCTACAAATTACTCACTGAGCTCAACCACACTCAAGGAAATTGGTAGTCAAAATAATTGATTATAATTCCATGAATTTTTTCTTGCTTATTCAATGTGAGAAAAATATATACCCTAGAGTAGTGCTGCTCAGAATCTCTTTATTTGGGTGCAGCAGGAAATTCTGGTGTTGCATGCTCCCGAAAGGATAATAGATAAATCTGACAAATAGCAATAATGGGATTTTTCTGATGCTTACATATGGACCATGCTGAAAGGGGTGAAAAAATTCATCTTCATACGAAAAAGGAACTTTTATTCAGAGAAAATAATAGCCTTGGAATTCCTGTTAGAAACTTTTCTCTCTCTTTTTTCATTTTCAATTTAATACAAAACAACAAAAAAATTGCAAATATTATAAATTTGTTTTGCTCATACTTCTGTTTTTTTGAGTTATTTACCGGCAAAAAGAATACAACTGAATTTAAAATTAATATAGTGAATGTACAAGAAAGAAAGCTGCAAAATCCATCTTGAAATTGTGCGGTTTCTGCACACATATGAAGGTGAATGAAATATTCACCTAATTATTTTAAATGCTATATAAAATAACTTGTTTTCACTTTCAGCATCAAAAGATGATGATATAGAATCATGCTCTTCTCCTGCTTAGGACGTCTTAGCGCTCAGACCTAATATAAGAGGTAAAAACTGACTTGTGTCTTAGTTATTGGACTTCCATGTCTTGTAGTGTCTCTGGCCTTTCCTTGTCATTTTATCAGCAAGAGACAGAAAATTCCTGGTCATAAACCCCATTTTCTAACAAAAAAATGTTAATAGAGAAAAAGAAGGGAAAAAAAGAACACTTTCAGCTTTATTTATATAAATTCACCTCCCTTTCTGAAAACAAAAATATTTTACAGTAACAAATTACATAAAAAGTATGCTAATATCACCCTAATTTGAAAGTGACTTTTGCTAATAAAGAATTGTAAAACAAGTAACAAGCAGTCTGAATAGTTTAGGCAAAAATAAAATAAACATAAGTCTTTTGAATCTTTATCAGATATTGCTGATGGACGAGATGAAATATATTTTTGTACCTCTAGCCTACGTATTATCATAGATTGCATCCCTAAGAAAGTTGTCATTTTTCTCAAGTGTCTATTTTTCTTTAAGACAGCATTCTTGCATAAGATGTTTGCAGCTGTCTGTCAAATTTTATTAATTTACACCATTACTGAAGGAAGGTCAAGATGTAGGATTAACTCTAGTAACACCTCAATAATAATTTAATATGTTTTAAAAATTACCTTTCTAAAATAACTTTTAGATATAAGAAAACAGAGAGGACCTATGTATTAACCAGGTTGTTGTTTAAAGGAAGTCGTGCTACCGGATGCTGACCTTACTCAGAATGCTTGTCAGAAGAAATCATAGAATCATAGAGCGGTTTGGGTTGGAAGGGACCTTAAAGATCATCAAGTTCCAACCCTCTTGCCATGGGCAGGGACACTTCCCACTAGACCAGGTTGCTCAAAGCCCCATCCAGCCTGGCCTCGAATACTTCCAGGGATGGGGCATCCACAACTTCCCTTGGCAACCTGTTCCAGTGCTTCACCACCCTCATAGTTAAGAGTTTCCTTTTAATGTCTAATCTAAATCTCCCCACTTTCATTTTAAAACCATTACCCTTCATCCTATCACTACACTCCCTTAGAAAGAGTTCCTCCCCATCCCTCCTGTAGGCCTCCTTCGGGTATTGGAAGGCCGCTGTAAGGTCTCCCTGGACTCTTCTCTTCCCCAGGCTAAACAACCCCAGCTCTCTCAGCCTGTCCACACAGAAGAGGTGCTCCAGCCCTCTGATCATCTTCATGCCCCTCCTCTGGACTCGTTCCAACAGGTCCATACCTCATTTCATCCTAAATACCTTGCAGGGTTAGCTCATTTTATAAGCTTATTATGCCCGCTACACCAACTAAATACAGTTTCATGAAACACCACTCTTCTAACTCAAACCTTCTGAAACTGGAATTATTAGCATAATCTAGTAGGTAATGGTCACTTTAAAAATCTTCATTCGTGTTAAATTTCCAGTTCCTGAACACAATAGAGTCTCAGTTGCTTAATAGCGATGTATATTACTTAGTTCAAAGTACAGTATAATTTACAGCTATGAAGTACATAAATCTTTATTTCTTCAAACTGACAAGTAAAGTTTAAGAGAAAGTATGCTTTCAAACTGATGAAAAAATTAAAATGTATTTGAAGAAGAAAATGTATATAATTGCTTTTTTCTCCTTTGTTCTTCTAGAATGTTTGCCTTTTAAGATTTACTAGATACTGAATTTGGAGTAATAATATCAGAAGCAGGTCTTTATGTCCTGCTATAGTACTATGAATAGTCTTAATAATTTTATCATATTTAGCATGATGTAGATTCTTAATAATTAATACATTATATTTGTGAACCTGGAATATCCATATCATTGAAGTTAATGTATAAAACAAAATTCATTATTGTATACAGAAGTTGGCTAATTAAGAATCTAGCTGTAAGGAAAAAAAATCTCTTACTAAATAAGAAAATTCAATCAATTAATAAGGAATACAGAATACCTTTGATTTTCTTCTAATGTTGCTACTTCTGCTTTTATGCGAGTGTGAAACAGTTGGTTTTGTGAATGAGTTATCAGTTATGAGTTAATGAAGTTCTTTGTAGATTGGTTTAATTCTGTGCATACTGCATTGATTCTGGAAATCTTTGTTGGGGAATACGATTTCATGTCATATTACCTGTTGTGTATACAAACAAGTACTCATTCATCTACTGACTGGATTTCTCAATTCAAGAAATGCATTTGACATGCTGAAAGACTGAGTGCCTGACATAAAAGGAGAAGCTGAGAGAGTTGGGAGTGTTCAGCCCTAAAAAAAGATGATGAAGGCAGGATCTTATTGCTGTCTACAATGACCTCACAAGAGAGTAGTGAAGATGGGGGCAGACTTTTTTTGGAGGTACACATGAAAGCACAATATGTAACGGACACGTGTTGAAGCACAGAAATTTCTAAATGGGTTGTAAGGAAAACTTTAACAAAGAGGACAATCAAATATTGGAACCAGTTGCCCAGAGAGGCTGTCAAATCTGCATCTTTTACCATATTCAAAACTCAACTGCATATGATCCTGAGCAACCTGATAGTTTTGAGAGGAGACTTGGACCACATGACATTTAAAATCCCCTCCAGCCTGAATTATTCCACGACTCTCTTTTATAATTCCATGACAAAGGAAAAGGAAAAAAAAACCAAAACCAAAAATCCCCAAACAGTTTAATACTATTTTTCTTATCTTTACACTTCAGAAAAGGATGTAACAAAGGGTAGGGAAATTTTCCATTCATGTAGTAATGTAAACAAATGTGTGCCAGTGTTTTTTCTGTTGTTCATCTGTTCTATTTCTTCTGCTCAAGGTTCAATGAGACAAAGGGTGGAGCAACTTTCCCTGCATTTTCCTCTAATATTTCTAATCCTTTTTGTGCCTCAGCACTTAATACACCATGACTGTACTCAAACAAGTAAAGATCTCAGAAGTATCAAGGGTAGTCTTTTCATTTGCCTACTTTACTCTGTTTCCAAGATGACCTTTAGCATGATATTTAACATCTATCATTATTTCCAGTTTCAGAACAATTCATCCTCTCTTTCTATCCAACCTGTTTTACCTTCCTCCCATTTTCTTTGATATTTCAACCTGTTCCTCTTTCTGTCCTGGCAAAGGGCTCTTCCTCTTCTCAATTTTGTCATTCCTTGTTTTTAAAACAATTCTGTAATGGCATTATTTCATGTTCTTGTAGTGGCTTTCTCTTAGTTTCTTACATTTTAGCTACCCTTTATTATCTTCTTTTACAGTTGGCATGATGTCATCTATTTATAAGTCCTAAAGAGATTTTGTGTGTACAATCTCAGCCAAGTTGCAGAACCTTCACATTTGATGCTTTCCACCCCCCTTTTTATAGAGATATTTTAATACCCCAACAGAGGAGAAATATGTAAGTTTTTAATTTACTGAGGACCATTTCAAGGACACTGAAAAGTTCCATATACTTATTCATTACCTTACCGTAGATTTTTATCTGATGTGCTCTGCAAGTAATTATTGTTTTCATCATACAACAAACTGATGTTGATGCCATATTGTGTTCAACACAAAATAAGAACTCAGTGCATTTTTTACAGTTGAGTATCTGCCTGCTACGTTTATTGGAGCATTCTTGATGTTCCCCATAGTCCTTGTAAAGCAGAAAGAAATAGGGTAAGAATAAACAGCTTTATCTGCAGACCCATTCCCAGAGGTTTTTTTATTATAAAAAGAGAAAAAGGTGGCCTTATATAATGCAATAAAGAATAAAAATTGAAGTATCAAGAGGAAAGGTAACTTGATGAAAACTAATCAGCAATGCATAATAATGAAGTAGTGTATCTAAATAATAAGGTATCCCTATTGTGATAATAAGGACATTCCACTGTTTGACTTCCCAAGACAACTGCAGTTAGATGAATTATCAGCTGTATTTAAGACAGTTTTCTCAAGTGTACAGTAATAAAAATATACCTATACCTACAAAAATATACCTATGCAAGGTTTGCTTGCATACAGTTTCAGGCAGTTCATCAAAGGATAGATGAAGAGCTGCTGAAAAATAGTTCTCTGATATTTATACATATTTATTTTTCTTTTTTTATTTAGGATTTAGGAACATTTCTTGGAATTTTAAAACATAAATTAGGCAGTCATACAAAATAATAAAGCTATTTTTTTCCATTTTAACATTTTTGTCAGGATCCCAAGGGGGCCTCATGCACACAAGCAGCGTGGAAGATGCAGTTCAGACCAAGACTATTAAGGGGATGAGCCATGGAGCACACACATTACGTTTGTCATAAGACAGAACTGTGATTTACATTTGAGGAATGAAAGAAATTGTTACAGGATGAAATGAGTAATAGTACAGTACAGAGTTAGGAACAGTTGGATCATGTCTTTATTCAAATATTCTTGACAAGTCTGTATAGCTGAATTTCTTGCTGCTGTGTAATCTGATACACAGATTAGGATTAGAGGTGTGTTGGAAATATACTAATCATAACTGAGAATGAAGCAGATTTCAAAGTGCTTCTGTTTGCAGAGTACAAAACTGGTAAGCTACCTTGAAGATCATGACAATGATGAAATCACTTCTGGCAAAGACACATGGGAATATTTTTTAATATACCATTAAAAGCTCCCCTTCCCCCTTTAAACCAAATGGTTTTTGCACCTGAGCTATTAGCTCTGTAAAGATGTTCCACTACACAGACTTACCTTGTCTGGGTGTTTAATGAGGGAGGCTGATGGGTCTCAGCATAGGTTACTGTGTTCAGCAATTTGCATGTTGTAAACTCTCATCTCAACATGGAAATCAAGCCCATTTTTCACTGTCATTCTTTCCACTTTGTGCTCTAACCCTCCGAAAGCATCTCCCCCTGGTGCAACTCATACCAGCCACTCACATTGTAATTATCTGAGCAGCCAAAAGCCCAGTGATTTATTGGCTTTATTCTAGCTGGGATAAAATGTAAATCTGGATAATAGCTGTCATTTTCAGGTTCAGAGCTGGGAATGTGAGATAGAGATTGATTTTTAACTGTCCATTTCCTTAGCTCAGAACATTATGCAGTGTTTCATTTTGGCTTGTGCTGAATGTCTGTCGCTGCAGACACAACAACATCTGACCACATCAGGGTGTCTAACCTCTTTTAAAATTGTTTTGTTCTAGCACCTCCCAGAAATTCTTCATCAAAACCAATTTTCATTTGGGACTGACTGTTCTCAAGACTAGACAATATTTAATAGGCTGTGGGTTTTGGTTTGGTTTTTTTTTTTTTTTTTCTCTTCCTCTCCTCTGCTGCCCCCCAAGACACTGAAAATTTGAAAGGGCAACCGGTAGATCATAGCATTGGTCCGTGAAGTTATTATTCACAAAAACTAGAAAGCTGAGGAATATTAACACAGCTGATGGCGTCATGTCTTCTTATCAGTATTTGTCTTGTGTTCGTGGTAGATTACACATGGTAATCTTCTCAGTTTATGGTGGAAACCCTTTTTCTGTTTTACTACATATTAAACAGTCTTCGTAATGCCTTACTGGTTTATGCTGTATTTGAACTGCCAATATTGAACATAGAGGATTATAGGTTTACATGATTTCTTGCAATAGTGTATTATCCAAATTGGATTTTGCATAAATGGTAGGGAACATGGAACAAAGAAGTTGATGCACTGTGTTATATTGATATCCCTGATCCTTTCTATGTGAGATGTGTTAGCTGATGAACTCTTCAATTTTTTTTCTCCAAAGCAAAATTCACCAGAAAGCAGTAATAAGGCCTCTTCATAAACACACATCTATAAGCAGTAAATATTTCTAAAATGGCATAGATAATATACAGTGCTCAAAGGATTACTGTCATCTTCATAGTTTCTGACAAGTGGAGACTGAGTTTAATTCCTTCAAAAGGAGTTGCCTGATGATAGGACAGCTGTAACTCAGACTATCTCATTTTTTTAAAAAACATTTATGTTCATGGAGCTAGTGAGAAACTGACTCTGCAACAGAAAATTTCTGAATATTCTGCAACTGATTATTGCTGACTGGAAATAACCTATGATAACATCCACCTGCAAATATTCAAAATCTGTGGTTTGCTGCAAAAAATACAGAAATGAAGCTATGCTTGTTTTCATTTGGTTCAAAGAAACAGAAAAAACCCAAAACAATAGAGATGAGGAGTGAAAAAAGTTACAGAAATAGACCGCATCTGAAAACATACTTTTGTGTAAATTATTATTAGTGGAAAAGGCAGATTTTGAAAATTAGCTTCAGTGAATGCAAACATAAAAAAATGTTTTTGTAAATAATAAAAAATGCCTCTCTTCTTTCCTAAGTGTTTTAAATTAAATGTAACCTTTACATGATAATGTGATATCTGGCCATGTTTTATATAAGGAGCAAAGCGCAGAATTTGTGCAAAGTGAGAAGAAGAAAAAGCTTCCCAAAAAGAATAGAAAATCAGAATATATTGCCTATTTATTAAAATTTGTCTTTAACAACAAGAATTAATTTTTCATAATTAAAACTTCACAGACTCCACTGATATATGCTACACACACTAACAGTCAGTATCTATTAAAACCTTCTTTCATTGAACCTACCCATCCTAGTCCTACCTATCTCCATTTTGCATTATGCAGTGAAAATAACTGCTCCAGAAAAGAAGTCTGTACAGTCAATAGTATTCTAGGTGTTACCAGGTCTTCGATGAAAACATACATGTTTAAATACAAATAATACTTCTTTAAGATTGCAAAACATGATTATTCTTTTATAAAGAAGCATATCAACTCTCTTTTTAAAGTAAGAATTCATTTATTTTATCTTTAAAATACTTTTTTTTTAGTTAAAGGCCATTTGTATTCTAGTTTTTAATGTGGGCTGGCGAGTAACAGTCATACAGTAACAGTATTAATTATTTTATTCCTCACTTACTACTAGAGGCAACTGAATTGCTAGTTACTAGGGGAATTGCAATTATTCTAATTTGATTTCAGGACTATACAGAACGATGACGTGAACATAAAAAGAAGTCAGATTAGCAGAAATTCTTTGCCATTTCATAGTGTGTGCCTTGATATGCCACAGTTACCTTTTCCTATTGTTCATAGGCACATTGAGTTCCTCCTAGATGCATCTGAATTTGGTAATTTTTTGTTTTAGGTTAAGTACTGTTAGAGCTCACTACAGTTATGGATTTATCAGTAGTCCATCATTTCCTTAGGACTAAGGATGTTCTGTTGGCTCACAATTCATGTTGCTCTCTCTTCACCACCTGAAGAAAATTTGAGAAAAAGTAGCTTTCCCTGTCAAGTACTTTTTGTTTTGGTTGGTTGTTTGTTTGTAAAAGCTCATTATGTGCAATATAATGAAAAATAATTTCCCATTAGGATAGGGGGATTATTTATCCCTTTGCAACATAGCAATATTTTATCATCAGTGACTTCAGTTCTGAGTACTGGCTCCACTTCTCTGAATCAAAGTTTTACCTTTGCAGATTGGTAACAGCTCTACATAACACTTCTTAAGTGTAACCTTTGATCTTATGGAAAGAGAAGTGAAGCTCTAATCTTCTTAATGTCCTTGTAGAAGCTGAGAATGCCATGTATGATTTCTGTGGTGATACTGAGGAGCTTTACACATAGCTGTATGGGCCACAAGAAATAGATTTTGGAAGCTGGCATCATCAGCATTCCTCCAGAGCTCCAACTGATTGCATTTGTGAACAGATATGGTTTTGTCATTGAACAGATTCATTCCTTTCATACATATTTTCAGGTGTCTAGGTCTCTTAAAAAATTCTGGTTTTCAAATGTAGCTTGAGCATTTCAATTGCAAATGGGGGTAAACAGATGGGATAGAAAGACTGTGGATAAGGTTTTTCTGACCATATTTTTGTGAGAATTTGCTGGTTTTCAGTCCCTTCCATTCATTAGGCACATTACTTGATTTCAATCATACTTAACACACCTCAGCTATAATCTGACAGGTTTTTGAAGTGCTTCCTAGTTATAGCCACAAAGTTATATCAATTTCTTTTTCCTAAGAACATATCTGTGCATAAATTGCAACAATCTGTTTCAAGCTTGCAATCTCCTTTTTATTTTTTTGTTAATAAAACAAGATAGGAATCAGTGCTGCCTAAAGTTTCACTCATTATGCTTAAATGTTTCTTTTGCTAATCTTGTCTTTTTATTTCTCCACAAATGGTGAATTAAAGTTAATGAGGTAATTTCAATATACAGTATTATTTAAGCCAGTAGAGATATGGGTATCTAAATTAAGTCTTTGGAGTCTATGGAAGACAACAATTGCATCTGAAAGGTCGTGAAAGGAATGTGGTAAGCTGGTTTTAGCACTATCAGGTATACGCACTGGTTTAATAAAAACCCAAGTGACATAAAAATGCGAAATAACTCTCTGTCTTCCCTCCTCACTCTGTCCCCCACTCTTTCTCTCCTTTTCTTCCTTTCTTGCATTTATTCATTTTCATAGCAAACAGTAACTAGCTTTTACTGTTGCAGCTTTATCTTAGGCTTCCTTGAAATGTCTGAGGAAAGAGAGAAACAACACAGAAAAATGGTTTCTTCCTTGTTTGGTACTGATGTGTGGTCTGTGCTTTTCTATTCCCTCCCCTCATTTTTACAAAGTTCAGTATTTTAAATTGTTAGAAATTTGAGGAAACTATATATTTTAATCAATGCTGTTTCTCCCATGTGTCATGCTTTACATAGTGGGTGAATACAAGGTAAGATATCCAGCCAGCCCTGGAGTATCCAACATTTTCCACACACTCCATTGAAGGCATGGCCTTGTTTAATGAAATTACAAATCAGCTTCCCTCCTCATCTTTTTGACTCTCTTCAGAAAAATCCTGCCACAGTGTCTTTAAGTCCAGGGGACTTTAAATCCTTTCATGTCACGATGCGAAAATCTGTTGGCTTTAAAGCTGTGTTCTTTAACAGCTTTTAGTGGGGTATCAAGCACTTGTCTTCATGTACTGAAATAACGTTAGCCTTTAAATGTGCACATCTGAGCTTAAAATGTATATTAAAAAGAAGTCTAAGCACTTTGAGAAAGAATTTGGAGATTAGGGAGGAATAATGACATATTTTGTCAAGACATGTTTGTATAAACTAATAGTTTATTATCACTCACATCAGAAATGCTTGATGTAACAATGTTTATAGAGTCTAGTTCACCTAAATAACTTCTAAAATTATTGGTTTGGGGGTTTTGGGTGGTGGGGTTTGGAATTTTTTTGTGGGGATTTTTTTCTTTCATTATCTATATTTTTAATTTATTCTTTTTTTTTTCTGATTTATTTAGAAACACAGGATTGTATGGGTTGGAAGGGATCTATGAAGGTCATCTGGTCCTACCTCCTCTCCAAAGCAAAGCCAACTTAGATTAGTTCTTTCAATTCTTTCTGAAACATATCAGAAATATGACCACTAAGTAATTTCCCCCTTTTTGTTTCTTTTATGCGTTTCTAATATTTGTATTTTTAACAGATGTCCTTCTGAATGTTCTTCAGAAAATATTAGTCTTCTTCCAACTTCCAGTTTAAATTTTATTCTTCTCAGTAAAATTTTGTTAATTCCTGGAACCTGAAGACTGAACCTGCTTCAATTTGACCACAGTCAGAATTCTTTTCTTAGAGACTTATGGTGCAGAATGAAAACTTCATCTCCCCTCAAGAAATTAGGAAGAATTTTTGTAAAAGTTAGTTGTATAATATTTTGCAAAGTACATAGCTGTAAAACCAGTTCTAAATTGATAAATAAATTCACATATCTCTTTGTAAATAATCCTTTTTAGTTTAGCAAATGATTCATAAAACAACTATCCTAGGACACTACTGTCTCATGGTAGGATTCCGTCCTATGACAACAACAATTTTTTACACCAATTTTCTTCAGGTAACTTTCTTCAAAGTTCAGTAAGAATAATAACAGAAATAATAAACAAGAAGATAACACAACAGTTTTTTTAGGTGACATAGGGTTTTTTGTACTTGAAATAATAGTAGAGGGAACCCTGAGACATAACAATGTCTATAAAATATTTTCTTTATGCACAATTTCATGAATTTTTCCCCAGTCAATCCTAACAAGGCTTTTCATGTTTATGGATAATGCTAGTTGACATAATTTCCTATGTCATCTAAGACAACATTTCTTCTGACTTTTATCCTCCTTTTTTTTCTAAAAGCTTTAGATACCATCATAAGACTATTTTGAGGACTGGGAAAACTGATCAAGTCAGTAATTTGACTTTTTTTCATTGCTTATAATAGAATTATTATGAAAGAAGAAATTAGAAAATATTTTTTTTCTGCAAGCTGGCATTTCATTAGGTAGAGAACTGCGAATATTTTTAGAGCATTAACCCAAATTTGAATACAGTATGGCAAAAGCTGTAGGTCTTTAATAGTCTTCATTTATTGCCATGTAACATTTGCATTAACACAGACTTTGAATGTTAATAGACTTTGTTTTGTCCTGATGATTCTCTGAGTCTGATTTAATAGAATTGTTATAGCTCACCAAAAGAGTTTATCAAGTTTCAGCAGCACAATGCTAGCAATTTTTGTTTGTTTCCCTGATCAAAGTACAAATAATTAGATGATAGAAGTTATGGAAATGAGGGTTATATTGGTCTATCAATTTCATTGCCATTTCAGGATTGTGTGTTCCCTGAAGTACCTCACAGAGTAGCAATGAGCAAATTTAGATCAGAGGAGATGATACAGGTCTATGAGGCAATAGTAATCAGGCATGGATGAAAATCACATCTCAAATATGAACAGTTATTCAAAACTGAAAAAAGACCCAAACAAACCCAACTCATCAAAATCAAAGCATATAATTATTTTCAGCAAGTTTCTTTATGTCAGACTGAGTATAAAGGGGAAATTTCACGTTAAAGCTGAAATGACATGAAAGATTTTGTTGAAGCTAATGGCAAAACCCAGAGTGAACTCCATAAGATTAGACTGCATGTGAGGAAAACTCCTGAGTGGAAGAAACAAAACAGGAATCTGAAATATCCCTTTGGTGAACTGCGTGAACAATATATTTTAGACTTATCTGTCAAATTGCATAGAAGTTAGCAAAAACCAATTCACCAGATTTATTTCTCCAACTCTTGCTTTCCCTTAGCAGAAGCTTGACTTGCAAAATTACTTCCACTTTATGAAATTTTAATGCATTAATATATCTTTTTATAATGATTTAGAATAAACCAAGATCTTACAAACCAATATTTACACAATAAATTACCTTGCGCTGAAAAGTTCCCATTGGATGGAAATCAATTTCATAATAGTGACAGAGAAGAAAAAAAAAGTTACATCTGCTTATAACAGGAAACTCCTCTAATTTATTTATGGATAACAGCACTCTGTCTGAGCTGGGAATATGAACAAGGATTTCTCAAAATTTCACCTATACTTATAGAATTTTTTATCTGGAATATCTCTTAATTTCATAAAATAAACACAGAACAAGGTCTACTAACATACAATGAATTTCAAGTACAAGATAATCCATTTATGATTACATATTTCCGGAATATCTTAATGTCACATCAATGTTCATAACAAGTGAAACATAGAGAATCAAAATGTTTTATTCATGAACACATATAAATATCTTCCCCTCCCTTGACATTTTTACTATCTTCAAATAATATAAGTTTAACATAAGAAAAAATCAATTGCAATTTCCAAACCTGGAAACCTAATTTCCAATAGTAAATATTCACCCTAGATATCTGGCAAAACTGGACTGGATCTTGAAATGTACATATCAAATGGAGTTTAAGTGAGAAGAGTGACCACTAGGGCCCTTCACAACTGTTTGAAGTACAAGCTTTCAATAAAACAAGAAGGTACACTTTTAAGAGTCTGTTAAGCTTTCACTTTGGAAGCTGAAATACAATTTTATCATAAAAGATACCATTTTGTTCTTTGCATCCATTATAACCCCCTTGAGGGCTTATTTATAACAAGTTATCATTATGGTTTTTTGTTTGTTTGGGTTTTTTTATGTTTTTATTTTGGTTTAGTTTTTCGTAGGAAAAAAAAAAAAGAAAGAGCCAGTAATACATAGAAGACAAAAGGAACGTTCTCTACTTTACTGTATCTTTTCTTATTTCTTCTGTGCAGTCTTATAACACTATAGGGCATTCTATTGTGTATACAGGATGCTGCTACGGAGATCAAAATGTAACTGATATTAATTTAGAATTTAGAAAAGAAATGTGGGTTTTGGCAGAAAAAATTTACCTATTTTCTCACCCTATTCATTAGACACCAATTTACACACTTTAATCATTTTAAAAATGAAGTTGTTTTTACTTATGATATAAAATTAACAGAAGAATAAAAAAGAAATATATATAATGTTAAAAAATCTGGGAGTTAGATGGCTCTATATATAATAGCATTAGCAAGTGATAAGAATAGTGCTTATGAATCTCCAACCACATCGCATGATACAGGACAAGCATAGTGCTGTTTTAGAGCTTCCATGTCTCTGCCCAGGAAATCTTGGGGATAGCTGCATATATGCTGTAAAAAGCAGGCACTACTGAAGTACAGCTACTAGCCCATTGCATAGACAACCAGCACAGGTACACTCGATGTGTTCTGGATATACTAAAACCAAAATTTAAGCAGAACTAATTCAATGAACACTCAGTAGATTGCATATGATCCTGTTAGATTAAGAGAGCAAGTAAGTCTCTTAAATATAATTCTCAGATCTCATACAATTTTTTTCCCCACATTGATGTATTTTATATATAGATTTCTTACCAATGACTTTATTTCCAATCTTTTGGGCTGGAAACTACAAGTTTATACCATGTGCCAAGAGGATTCTTACCCGTCTGCTGATGTACTCTTCTTTCATTTTCATTACAAGAAGTTATTAAATTCAAAAGTTGAGGCATTTGTAGAAAAGTTGTGTATCTTGCAGAGCGAAGTCAGTAATGTATAAAAACTAAACTGATTATTTCTTGGGGCTGAATGGGTAATTACAGAATAGATGATGGAATAGTATAAAGATTAGCAGAAAATCCTTAGAAGTAATCTGAGTTTGTCTTTCTTAATGTATATGCTCATTAGTAGTCTGCCCATTTTTTATGCAGAAGTTTATAGGATGACTCCAGGCTGTTCTTAGACTCATAGGGGTCCTCGGTAAACTCCAAAGTACAAACCCTTTTTTCTTCCCTGCTGCATTTTCATGGCTTTGACTGTTATGTTACTGTCAAATGAACACTCCACCATTCAATAGGTCTACTACCTCAAACAATTGTCTTTTTAGCTTCTTTTTAATCTTAATATTTGTGACATGGTTATTTCTTATGGAGAAAGTATATGTGCTTGTACCCATGTACAAGCATGTGTAGGTAACTTATATTGTCCATGCATTTGCTGTTTGTTTTATATGTAAAAATAATTTTTAAAATCACCATTTTCCCATTTCTGGTGTCAGTTCAATGATGTCATGTATGATTGATAGTACATTATTTGCAGTGAGGGACAGCAACTCATCTCAGTGCTGTCCCTTGTAGCTTAGGACTTAATGTTGGTGTTTAATAAATAGTAACATTTGGGGCTCTGGTGAATATTGGGCTTTTTTAGTTTTCTTGGAAAAGAAATGTTGGAGTTTATTCAATGCAATATAGCAAATGCAACAGAAATAAATGCCCGTTGCTGGTGTATGTGTGGCTATGACCTAGAACATAACAATACTTACATCTCTAGTCATATTGCCATAGAGTTCAGTGCTAGTATGAACGACTCAGTCATCTTGTAAACCTCCAAGGCCCACATGGATGCTCACTTGTTGTTTTTTCATCACAGAGGAAAGTGGAAAACTGCACTGTGAATTGACTACTCAGCTGCCAGTAGTTCTGAGTTCCAAGGCATTTGGAAGCTTCACGCACAGTACTTGAGCCATTCAAAGACCCTAATATTCTCTGGGCAAGAATGAAAGCTCAATGGGAACTGCATAGTAAGAAAACAAATAGTGAAAGAAACTATATGTGACCAACAGCGTGCTGACATATTTATTGGCAGCAGCTGGTTTATGCACTACCGGAACAAATCTTAGATCTCCGCATACAAGATTTTTGTCAGAAACGCAAGGAGAAATTGCAAGTTCCCAAGTATGTATCTTAGTAAAGAATCCTTTGAAAAATTTTCTTTGTTAAAAAAATATAGAACACTTTGTTTCTCCATATACTCACATTTTTAACGTGAGGCTTTTGAACACCACGTTGCTACAAGAAGTGGAACAATAAAATAATGTTTTTCACCAAATTTTTGTATTATAATGTTAACTTTTGTATTACCATAGCACCTTGGGGTCAAGGTCTCAGTGTACACATCATTATGCAAAAACAAGACCAAGGAAAAAACGTCCCTATTCTAAGCGATTTGCAATATAAGCAGAAAAACAAATGAGTATGACAGGCAACTACCTGAGCATAGCAGCTCTGCAACAGCGTTAGGAGTTATGTGAATTTTACAGAAAAGGGAAGAAAATGTAAGGAATTTATACAGAGGGAAAATAACTATCCTGGAAAAAATCTGTGGGATGATATTCTGGTATTCCCAGTGAGAGGGGCAGCATGAGATGCCAATGGTAAGCAAGTAAAACAAGGTGATAGAAAGAACAATACCAAAGGATAATTCAAAATGTTGAAAGAGACATTGGATAGGCTGGGGATAATCCATGATGTGCTTGAATTTGAAGAGAAGTGTTTTGCTTGATTTAATGGAGAAGTTGAAGCCAGCAGACTGTCAAGAACGGTGACACTGTCAAAGTGACAAGGTAGAGAAAATCTCTACAGCTTCATTTGAAATGGACAAAAGTTATGTGAGACTACGGTTGTCACAACCAGAAAGAAAAGGATCGTTCAGTAACTGACACATGACAAGAGCCTGGATAAGAGCTCTAGGTATGTAGCTGAACAGAAAAGAGTGGTCCTTGAAGAATCAGCAAACTCAGAAGTGAGGACCTAAAGAGCTTTGACCTAAGTCATACATCCAAGAAATGGTCCAGAGTAAAAAGAATAATGATGTGATTAGAAAACATTGTGTCTTGGAAAAGAGAAGCTAGAGAAAATAATAAAAACCTCATATATTTCTGAAGTTCATGCTAATCATTAGTAAATAGCCATAAGATTTCTGAAGTATAATATCTTTGTAGAACACCATTACTGAGGTCAAAGTACACAATAAAATATTTGAATATTAATGACATAATATTTAAGAAAAATGACCCCAGCATAACGTTTAACAGAACAAAACAAAATTTCAAGTGCTTTCATTAAAATATCAGAGTACAAAAAATAATGCAGGAGCCAAGTTTTCTTTTCCATTGAAATCTCTTCACTTCCAAGACTGAAGAAACTGTTAGAACCCATCTCATAATTGGCAAAAAAAAATAAAATTGTCATCCTTGAGGCAGTCTAATTTAGTTGGTGGTGATCACAGAGGGATAAATGTAATTCCTACTTCCTATTGTCTTTACTTGAAGTCTGAGGATGAAGACAGCATCTGACAGTGCTATAATTTTTCTCCCAGAGTGGTAGTATGTGGGGAAGGTTCGCTGTCGAAACTTATTTTTATTAATAATTATAAAATAATTTTCTTGATCTACAGGGAAGCAAGCAAGAAAACCGCTTTTATTCATTGGCTTAACCTTAACAACACCCCAGTATCTTTATGGAACCATTTGCTATATTGAAATATCTTAATTTTAGGGTTTTTCAGATGACTTGCAAAAGCACAGATTCATAGAATGGTTGAAGTTGGAAGGTACCCTCTGACGCATCAGCCACTCCTCCTAGTTTTGTGTTGTCAGCAATCTTGTTGAGGATAAACCTTACTCCATCATCCATATCATTAATGAAGATGATAAACAGGATTCGTCCCAGTTTTGACCCCTGGGGTACGCTGCTCGTTACTGGCCTCCAATTAAATTTCATTACATTGACCACCACCCTCTGAGCTTGGCCTTTTGGTTAGTTTTCAGTTCTGTCTGCTAGTTTTCAATTCTCTCTGTCTGCTCATCCAGTCTGTACATCAACAGCTTGTTTATGAGTATCTTATGAGAGACAGTCTCAAAGGACTTACTGAAGCCCAGGTAGACAATATGCACTGCTGCCTGAAACTGAAACTATGGGCTGCTTGAAACTACTTTTCCTGGTCCATAAATCAGTGGGATCTTAAACCTGCTTTCTCTTTTGTGCTAATGTCTGGAAATATTTTCTGTACTATAAAGCCTATTTACTCATGACTTGAAGACCTTTTCTCCTCTTCCACTGTTAACTCATTCTGTGTTGGTAGGCACGCACTTAGAAGGATTCATTTCTCTTAACTGCCCACATTTTTCTTAACTGTGGCTTCTATGGAAAACTTCTAATACAAATCCCATGAGTACGATATCCAATGAAACATAATATATACAGCAATTATAACTTAAGCATAAAGGCATCTATAGCTTTTTATAAAGTGCAATGTATAAATAAAAGTATAAATATATAAATAAATATGTGCAAATAAATATGTAAATGTGTAAATACATGTATTAAATTTCAATACTCAACAGATTTTTAAGTTCACTCTGCAGCAGGGTCTTGATGATTTGTGTTCTACCACTTTAGTTTCAACACTCAGCTGACAAAGGAGCCAATTAAACTCTTTGGGTTCTCTTCATATTACATTATGTTTCCCAAAAAGCTTCCATGTTTTCTGTTAAACGCTCCGTCTCCCTCCTTCCCCTTTCTCACTCCATGTCTGAGTCCATGAGCAATTACAGATTAGGAGCGCATTTCTACCTCCTGTTACGCTAACCATGACTTATGTTGAGTTCAACTTAGTATCTTTGAAATTCTGTCCTCTTGAAGACAAGAGAAGTGTTAAACACTGATCAAATTGCACATTTGATGGAAAGCAGTATTTGAAACACTACTATGTGTAAGAAAACATATCTGAAAATAGGTTCAATTCATCACTAACAGTTTTTGAGATGCTTCTGTAAAATACTCTTTTTGGCTGCCAGTCTGTCATCTTCCCAGAGCTTCCCCATACTCTCTGGACAGCCCAAGGGAAATTTACCTCTTTGCAAGTACCATGGATTTATAAGACTCTGTAGCTCTCAGGATTCCATCTTTCTAATTCGGTGAAGCAACTACCTCACGTCAGCCCAGAATGCAACATAATTTGGTGAAGCAACTACATCACGTCAGCCCAGAATGCGACATAAGAGTGGTAAATAACTCTAGCTGGGCTTCCACACCTTGTTGATATTCCACTAATAGACCTGGCATTTGTGAAGTAAAACCTATTGGGTAACCATCAAAGAAAAAGATAATTATTAAGCCTCTGATAACTACTCATCACATACAATATTCTAAACATATAGTGTCACATCCGTATAGATGTCAGTGAACTTGAGCAATACAAATGCACTGTTACACCTTCCTTTCACAGGTTCCAATCAATGGCTAGTTTATTTGCTGTATTCATAGAATTGGTTTAGACTCATTTTTAGAACATAACTGTCTCACAGCATCTAAGATCATTTTTCTTTAAAGAATTAAAGTTTACATGTATTAAAATTACCCATATCCTCTCCACATATCTCGGTTTATTATGACTTAAAAATTGTAGGAAATATAACTTTGTATTTGAAAAATTAAAAACATTAATAAAACACTGTTCTGTCTCCAAAGAATACATATTTTACATTGACTCAATATTAAATGTATTCCTAAGATGTTTTGTATTCATGAAGTGATAATAACTTTACTTGCTAATATTGCAAAATATTAGTCCATAAAGGCAATGTATATTTAGTCTACGCTTACAGTTTCTCAGATTACCCAGTGAATAGACATCATCTTACTAGTAAACAAAGTTTGTGCTTGCAGGACGTTATCAAAATAAACCATAATTTAGGAGTATTTTAATTCAAGAGCTTTGATGTATTCTAGAGAACATACTTAGTGGTTAGTGAACTTGATGACGGACATTCTTCTGACAGTGACTATGACTCATGATGTTGTTTTACACTCTAATGATCATGAGACAGATTATTGAGAAACTCAATAGTGAGGAAATTTAGAAACAGGTCTAGAAGGGAGACTGATTCCAGAAGTTTTCCTGAATGAGTACCAACACTCTTGAGAAAATTCACAGCTTTAAATCTACTCTTTATGAAGACTTTATCTTCCCTTATTAGGGAAGTTGGGCAATTAGCTGTGAAGTGTAGCCAGACACGGTAATATTTCTGATAGAATGTATTCATCGCTGGTTAAGGATAGTTTTAGATATATCTCTTTCTGAAATGCATTTAAGTACACCTTATTGGCAAAATCCATATTCTCAAGTCTTATAACCATAGCAAACAGTGCTGATAGGCTATACTTAGGAGTGGCGAATTGCACTTAAACACTTGAAAGAAGTGTTTTTTATTAATGGAAAGTCCATAAAATCCCCAAAAAATGAATTTCAGTACCTAACTAACTCTGAGATTAGAAAGTTTTTGATTCTTCCTTCTTTTCTTTTGCTTCTCTTTTTGAAAAAGTCAGTCTTCATAGGATTCCTCTGAGGAATGGGGCGGAGCTCATTTTTAAAACAAAACCTCTGGTGTCTGAATTTTCCATTGTACTACAAAGGCACTTTTCCTTCTTTGTAGGTATGTCATGTCATGTATAATGACCTATTCAGCTTTTAATAACCATTTGGAAATGTACAAAAACTACTTGTGTCCATCCTTTGACTGAAGAATTCCCTTTCCTTATAAGTATTATACAGAAGCTGAGATATTCTCAGTTGTAAAGAAAACTATTGCAAAACGTTGTACCTTTTCCACAATCTTCTATTGTTTATACATTTCTCCTTAAATATACTAAAAGTTTATGTAACTCCAATAAAAACCTTTGACAGTTGCTGTCATCTAGGAAAAAACCCTCCCCTCGGTCCCATGACTATTACATCTAGTAAAACTCTTGGGGCGGGAAGTTGCAATAAGCTGTAGTGGTGCATATAGTTTGCCAGTAATAAATAAACTCCAGTAATAAATAGTTTTCCAGTGAATAGTTTAAATAAGATTGCATAAATTTATCCGATTGCTTCAATTAACTCACATTCATAAAATGGAGAGGTGTAACAATATAAACTCAAATTTCATAATTCAGTCATCTCTAACTGTTATCAATATGGACTGCAGTCATGTCATCCATAGGGACAAGAAACAATGGATGGACATTATGTGGTGTGTCCTCTGGTGGTTTTAGAAATGTTTCTCTGTCCCTAACTCCTTGCTCACAGCAGAGTTGTACGCTTATATCTTTGAGATAAACTAGCAAACTGAATACAGACTATCCTTCATTTTTATTAATTTCTAGTAAAGTTAATCAATAAAAAAATTAACTGGTTATTCAAGGAATATATTGAGAACTTGTGGGGCACATCCATGTTAACTTCCAGAAAAAAGTCAGGGTTTTTTTTCCTTTTTTTTCCCATTTTTTTTTTCTGATTCTTATTCTGAGACCTATAAACTACCATGAAAAACAGATAAATATTTAAAAAAAAAATAATCCACCTATTGAAGTACTAATTTATGCATTGTGTAAGCTTGTTTCCGAATTTTTACTGTCAGCTCCAGGAGATCAGGAGTATTGTATTGGTCATGTGTATCTTTTATTTTTAATACTGTCAGAATAAACCTCATTGAAAATAGATATGCATTTACAGTAGAAAATACCTCTGAAAACTGTAGGTTCAAATGAAGAAAAAACATAGCTATATATATACTGAATATATTGTAACCAATTTTACAAAAGTAGAAAATGACATCTTATTTCTTTCTTTCTTCACAAAAACTATTTCTCCTTTGCAGTACTATAATCTGCCTCTTTCATATAAAACATCTCTGCCCCTGGTCCTGCATTTCCTGGAGACAGTTGATTCCCTTGACATGTCTTTTTAACAGATGATTGCAATCAGAGTCCCATGTAATTCAATAGCTGTTTTCAAAGAAGAAAGCTTAATCTAATAGCTTCTTATTAAATTCTTAGTTCCTGTAGGAGTGCTTTTGAAGAATATTCAAGGTAAATCATTTCACTTTGGAGCTCAGCTGCTGGTTACCCTCATCTTTCCTAATGAAAATTTATTTCAACGTAGCAGTAGATTCACTATTTGCTGCATTTTTATGTTTTTCTGAATGGGAGAATTTGTGTGTGCATATTAAATTCTCAGCAGAGACTACATGACCTGAAACAAATTACTTTATTTCTTTCATTAATCAAAAGATTAACTGTTTTCTGCCTTTTAGAAGAGGACAATATTTAAATGTGCTACAGTTGTTTAGTACCTCAGTGACCTTTGAAAAAGAAATTTTCATAGCAGGGAATATATAGTTACCAAGACTTCTTAAAAACCTTCAATTTTAAGAAAAAAAAAATATCTTAGGTTTACCAAAGTTTCTTACTAGATACACCAACTATCCTTACATAAAAAGATATAATTTTAAAGTTCCCAAGAGGAAATAGCTGTCTATGAGGTAGGAATCATATTTGCAGGAAGAATTCATACTTGTATCAAGCCATTTATAATCAGAATAAGCAGATAGGTCAAGAAGGAGAGAATGAAATCATTATCATAAGAAAGCATTTTTCATAAATGAAATACTTTGTGACTTGGTGAAGTCCCAGGGAAAATGAAATAGCTGGTTTTGGATCTTTCAGGAAATCCTAAAATTGTGAGAAGTGCTTTTCATTTTTTTCCTGAAATATTTATATTTTCCTTCCTTCCTTCCTTCCTTCCTTCCTTCCTTCCTTCCTTCCTTCCTTCCTTCCTTCATTTGCTTTCATACCCAAATTTTCACTCTGAAATAAGAATGGATTGGCAGCAGGAAGATAGGACCAAGCACCTCTTAGAGTCAGTGATGGGTTGGCATCTTTGGGTCTAGGCAGGTAACTCACCAAGAAAGCAACCAGGCAGCTCCAAATTTTCAGAATTGGCCACTGTAGCATTCTGTAGATTTTTGCTGCAAAATGGCACCTACTGTCCATGGCTCCTAGTGAGCCTGTGCAGAACTTGAAACGCCTGTGGCATCTCAACCCCAGCCATGTGCCTGGGGAGGAAGGCTGTGACCTCACCTCGCTGCCTCCATATGCTGTCCACAGGAGCTCCCTGTTGCTGTGGACTTTGAGAGGTTGGTGTGCCCCTAGCACTGTCCAGTGACCATTTACTTTGAAACTAGCAAGTTCTACAAGTAACCTTGAGAAATCACACCAACTACTACCAGAATCCTGAACTTTTTTCTTTAGAAATTTGTTCAAAGAAGTATGTTTCCATGAAAATTTCATTTTTATTTTTAGTAAGAAACCCAACTTTCCCTAGACAAACAAGCAAACAAACAAAACAAAACAAAACAAACAAAGAAAAAACCTGCTACAAATCTCCTAGTCAGCTATACCCAAACAGCCTGTGTCAGAGACATAACTTAGATCTGAAGTTCTGGGTTCCAAGTCAGTGCTTTTGGTGTAAAGATGTTGCTTTGCTTTGATGGCCATTAAACAAATAGAAAAATTTTCAAGAGGAAGAGCTGTTGAGATACTGAATGCTAGTTGATGCTGACTGTCTCCACTCTCCAGTCCTCCCTCTTTCAAGCTTTTGTCTTTGTGCAAACACCATTTTCCCCACTTTGGCTTGGAAAAAAACCATATAATCAGGACAGAATTCTGATTTTATGGCAAACAGTCTTCCAGTTAAGGCTTATGGTTTAATTTATAGGTCAGATTTTATATATTTATGTGCTTATCAGGTCATTGTCTGTCCAGGTGAGCTTGTACTGGCTGCATGGGGGAAGAATGTAATCTGTATCTGCAGAGAGGTGCTCCTCAGAGTCCTCTGCAGTCCTGTAGCAGATCTGAACTGCCAAGTGCCAAGCATAGCATGGAGTACCAGAACAGGTGACCCTGGATAAACCCGCCCTCCTAGGAAAAGAAATTACCATTGTATCAGATGCACAGTTTTAAATGTGACAAACAGCTGTGACAAAACCAAATTTTATGGCACTTGTAGTTATTTTTCTATCTTGTTAGCATATTTATCATCAGTCTATTTAGATACTTTTATGACCTTTAATCACTAAAGTTATATATAGACTGATTGGCTATTTAGTGTATAATACTTGTAAACAAGCCTTCACTTCCACTCGAAAATGCAATCCAAAAGAAAAGCAGATCACTTAAATTTACTTTTAAATAATCTCTTTTTTTTTTCTGAGTTTCATGATTTGAAAAATGTGAAGAGTAATTGCTCACGTACTTTACAAGAAATATGGATATGTAAACCAACATTTTAAAACACGGACTGTGTACCTGAACCAGCTATGTCTTTGCAGGAAAAAATATGATGTTTTTAGACCTAAATTCTCTTTAACTGTGAGAAGACTGACAGGTTACATTTGCTCTGACATCCCTATAGCAGACATTAATACAACTAATGCTTGCTGTTTAGCCACAGCTGCAGAGACCACTGAATGGTTTACAAAAGCCTCCAAGAATTTGTGTGCCGCCTTGGACAGTTAAATCAGTGGACAGACGTCTGCATTGACATGATGCCACTCAAGTTTCTGGCTTTATGGACACTGTTATAAGAGTTTGATCTCTAGTATGGCCTTCACTGTTTTTCAGGACCTTCACCTTACAGGTACTGGACTGACAGGAACACATAATATCTTCTTTGTTTAGAATAAAAATACAAAATAAAAGGGTTCCTTTTAAAACATAATAATGCTTTGTTGTGCCTGAGCCAGGGGGTAAAAATATCATAAAAATACCACACACAGCAGCACTCTGGGACAGTTGATATTTCTGTTTGCATGCTGTTTTTCTTGTTATATGATCCCCTCACTACAAGAAGGACATTGAAGTGCAGGAGCGTGTCCAGAGGAGAGCCACCAAGCCAGTGAGGGGTTTAGAGAACAAGTCATATGAGGAGAGGCCACGTCTACACGTTTCTTAAATACCTCCAGGGATGGTGACTCAACCACCTCCCTGGGCAGGCCGTTCCAGTGCCTGACCACTCTCTCAGTAAAATAATTCTTCCCAATATCCAATCTAAACCTCCCTCGCTGCAACTTCATAACTTTTCCTCTGGTCCTGTCATTATTCAATTGGAAGAAGAGGCCAACACCCACCTCTCTACAACCTCCTTTCAGGTAGTTGTAGAGGTCAATGAGGTCCCCCCTCAGCCTCCTCTTCTCCAAACTAAACATGCCCAG
>JAOXJK010005370.1:0-25348 GCA_025774025.1 Xenus cinereus | reverse complement strand
GGAGGTGCGGGAAATCAGTTTGTGTCTATTTATGAAACACACACAAATGCTGTATAGCTCCTCTGCTCTCTCTGGGAGTGTAGTCCAGTAGACCAGCTTAGCAGGGGAGAGGTAAGTTTTTTTATTAGGCAAAAGGACAGGATAAAATGGTTTTGGTTTGAAAAACTTACTTACCTTACCATGTGCAGCATCTGGGGGGTCTAAAGCTTGGAAGGTGTGGAGTAGTCTGCAGTGATCTTGGTAGTGAGCAGACAGATGGTGCTCCCCAAGTCCTGTTGATGGACAGAGCACTGAGTGTTGGCTGATGCCAGGCTGGGAGGAGGGACAGTGGGGTCAAGGATCAGAGCAACAGCCAAGACATGGAAGCTGAGAGGAGCTGTTCTTCCTTATGGAAACACTGGTCCGATGCTGACCAGGCAGGGTGGGAAGAAGCCTCCATATACTGAGCTGGAGCCAGAGCCCCTGGTGGCAGTTCATCCCTGGAGCACGGGGCTGCTGGGACCATGCCTTAGCTGCTGGAGGGAAGAAAAAGTATTGGAGGCATGTGCTAGCCTAGTGGGAATCCCAGGAGAGGAGACACCAGCAGGGGCAAACATGGTGGGTATGTTATTGGCACAAAGGAACTAGACTGAATGGCTTCAGGAGGACATGGGCAGGAGGTCTGTGGGAGGAGGAACCCTCTATCTCATCCATACAGCAGTGGGCAGAACAGGTGAGGCGCAATTTATATGCACATACTGGAACATTTCGGAGCATTTCTATATGATACAAAAAGCAACCAGGAAGAAATAGCTCAGTGCTGTCACCGGAGGAGATAAAGCTCGTATTGTGCTTGGAGAGTGTGGGTAACCAAACCACACTGAATGCTCACAGGGACCAAGGAACTTCAGGCAAAGAAGATCACAGTGCTTTGAACTGCACGTCTGTTGAAGAAAAGGGAAAAATAGAAGGGAAAATAGTTTTGTTCAAAGAACTCTGAAAAACTCAGCTACAGATGACCACTTTCTAAAGTGCATTGCACTTTAGAAATTATTTCACTTTCCACTGAAATTGTCTCTCTTTGGATCCTGCCTGCTTGAGTCTGGATTTAGACATGTTTATAAGACTCTCTATGGGGATTCAAAGATAATATGCTGAGCAACTGCACTCTGATCATTAAGATCCATTAGGCTGATCAAATCAGGAGCCCCAAAACTCAAATATCCAAAAACATCATTCAATTTAAAAATTTAGATAGTCTTTTTCCCTGTCTTTTCTCTTTGCCAGCTCGAACTCTCTTTGATCTATGGCCCTTTTACATTTTTTCCCAGCTAAGAGAGATTAAGCTGTAAGAGAAGAGCCAGATCTGATTTACCTGTCACTCAGAATCTGCAGCTTCAGGGCTATGAGGTGTACAAAGTTCCTTTGAATTGACTGTCATAAAGGCATTTTTAGGTGACTAGACCTATGTTTGTTACCTAAATGTTTTCTCAAAGAATACCATCAAGGCATAAGCTTTATTTTGGATCTAAGGTATCTATAAACTAGACCAACTGGCAGAGAAAGAACCCAGGTATTTTAATGTTGTTCCTGGCTTATTTTGATTTGAAGAAATTCATTTTACATTGTTTGGGATTTATTCCACTAAAAACAAGATCAGAAACGCAGCCTCTGGGTACCTGTAAATAGCATGTCATGGCCAGGTTCAAAATCATTCTGCTCACACTCAGAGTCTGCTGGCACAACCTTATAAATTGATTAGTAAGAGCAAGCAGATTAACACATGGTTAGTGCTGAGCTTCTGCTTCAATTCAGAGCTCATTTGCCACCACTCATAACATATGATTAGACATGCTTTGTCCCCATGTTAAATCTCTTTCCCTTTTGACTTACAGGCCTAAAGCAAGATTTATGTTAAGTTTAAGCACCTAATACAGCAATCTTGTCCACCCTCTGAGGCACTGAGGAGCTCTTATCCACAAACCCCAATTCTTCCCTTCCCTTCCCTTCCCGTCCCTTCCCTTCCCTTCCCGTCCCTTCCCTTCCCT
This sequence comes from Xenus cinereus, assembly GCA_025774025.1. Classification (NCBI taxonomy): domain Eukaryota; kingdom Metazoa; phylum Chordata; class Aves; order Charadriiformes; family Scolopacidae; genus Xenus; species Xenus cinereus. The sequence goes on along the minus strand of JAOXJK010005370.1, from coordinate 23,321 downwards.
TCCCTTCCCTTCCCAGAACATGATGCTGTTGTCTAAACTGTCTCCTGGGCATTGTCCCTGATTAATTCTCTTCCTCTGGCAAGGGCGAAAACCATGCCAAGGAGTATGTTAATAATTTAACAGCCCACTGCACTGCAAGTGCCTCTGTTATTAAGTGGTATAGATACAGCCCTAGACACTCCTGCAAGACAGCAGATAGGTGTTTAAGTGCTTAGTTTGTCAATGTACACTTTTTTATCCAAGGTAACCGTTTAATGCTTTGTTCCTGAATACTAAAGCAAAAAGTGCACTTTCAAACCTGGCTGACAATATGAGTCACCTAAATTCATGTGTAATCGTCTAGTGTCCTGAATTTCCTATGTGTTAACTCCATAGCTCGCTCTGAAGGATTTTTTCCTTTATTGGATAGCTCAAGCTCCTTTACTCATTCCCATTATGGTCAGCATGTTTGAAAATAATCTAATTTTTATTCCAGAGACTAAACAGAGAACCAGAAGCTAACTTCAAGCACACGGATTTGAATATTTTGACCACCACTCTCTGTCTTGACAAGTTCTTGACAATAATGTTATTCCAAATAATCCTCTTTTTTTTACATGTGGGTGTCAAAATGTTGGTTCTTTAGTAGGAAGTACTGAGCTAATTATAGCCATGGTTAATGTTTATTAGCTTAATCTGAGATTTAAATTTTATTGTACTTTAAAAATTGTTCCGTTATGCTTAAGCAACAGGTAACTAAGAGCATAATCTTGTTGAATAGCAAAGTACTAGAAAAGGTTTTGCAAGCAGGAAAGATTAGAAGAATTCAAAGCAATAAAAAAAGTCTTTGTTCTTTTAGTATGATCTCAAATCTTGTCATTGCTGTACTATAGCTGTGACTACAAAAGCATGTCTAGAGAAAGGGAAAATGTTACTCACTTAAGATACCAGGAAAACCAAAATCTTCTAATTTTTGCAGGTATGTGAATATATTGATTCCTCCTGCAGTTTCTGTTCAGCGTGATCATTCCTTCTTTACCTAAACTGCTATACAGACCTCTGCATTCTGAGACTATATTCCACCTCAAAAGTGGCTGCATTTTGACAATGGATGAAACAAGCCATTACACAGTTCAGTGTGTTAAAGCGCTCCGAGACCCTTTGGGAGAAGGTATTATATATATATGTGTACCAGAGGTAGTATTTCAAGGCAGCAACTCTGCCAAATGTTAAACTGAGACTGAAGCCTTACAGCTGAGCTGTTAACCTCTGGAAACAGGAGTTTAAACGGCAAATGCTGACCTAACCTTACCTCTGGGGGAGCAAACAGTAATAATGAAAAATTATGCAGCTTTCACCTCTTCTCCAAAGACAAAACAAACATTTTAAGCTTCATTTTATGCCCTTTTTCTCCAGTTAATTTAGACAAGCCTGTTGGCAAAATAATAATTCCTGTGCTTAGTAAGCAGTATTTCAACCTTCTGACTCCCATTCTGCAGGAAAATCGTGAGGGCAGGTTGCTTTCATCCTTGGTTTGTAAATAGAAAAGAATTTTGCTTCTTGCTGCCTCCATCAGACAATACAGCAAAAGCACAAGGGAAACACGCCAGACACCCAGTAGGTCCCAATGTATAAAATCACAGGAAGAAGCAAGCTGAGGGAAAAACGATTGGAGGTGAAAGAGACAGGAAAATTACTATTGCAGATTCACCCGCTTTGGTTATTACTTTTAAGAGAGAAGAAAAAGAGATAAAATGCTCTGCAGTTGTGTAGGAGGCCATAAGAGAGAGAAAAAGTGTCCTCCTTTCAGCAGGCAGGGAGAGAGGGAGAGTCTGGACTCCTCCACTTATTACAAATCTTTCCAAACTCTTGGAGATAGAAGTCACAAAGCAGCCTTTATTCATCAAACAACATTATTCAAAACAGCATTTATTCATCAAAACTGGCTTTCACTGCAGGTAATAAATGCTTTATTTCTTCTTCTCTAAATATAGCAGGATCTTAATTACAAGTCAAATGTGAGGGTCTGCTTGAACCTCCCGGTAAGAAGTCCTTAACTACTGATTACTGAAATACAGATATGGCAAGGAAAAAGATCACTCAAATGATAGTATTTATCTTGCTCCTACGATCTCCTCTGAGCTTCCCATGCTCCAAGAAATTGGATAAGTTCATAACACAAAACATGACGATTTTAATGCTTTCAAATCCAGTCGAAACTAAAAAAGAAGCAAAGTAATGCAAAATAGTCATTACTGCACCATCTATGTAGTCTGCAGTCCTATCAGGTCCAGAAAGGTGCTACACAGAAAAGCAGTTTTCTCTGTCCCGTCTTGTCTTCATCATTAGCTTCAAACTGTGAGTCTCTTCACCCGGCTCTTTGCAAGAAAGTCAGGACACCTTCTCGCTGTATCCTCAACTAATTTGCTAAATGCAGTCCAGCTTTTTTTTTTGTTTTTTTTCTTTCCCAAAAAGCCACAGAAAGAAGCCAGACAAGGGTAAAAAATAACAACTACAGCCACAAATAGACGCAAAGTGTAGGAGGAAAGAAAAGCCATCCCGCGCACTCCAAACCGCCCAGAAGTGGCTTCTCCACTCACACCACCTACAAGGTCCCTTTCTGCCGTCAGCCCCTCAGCCTGTCTCGCTGCAGGTGGGGAAAGCTGAGGCAGGGCTCTGTCCTCCAGCTACGGGGAGTGATGCAATACAGCCCTTGGAGGGCTTCAGAGTGAGAAGGAAAACCCACACCAGATATTTAACACACACCAACCCTAGCAGAACACTCACTGATGTATTTTTACTTTGGGGGTCCAGAGGTTTGAGCTTGCCTGGTTACCCATTTACCAGTGTTTATTTATATATAAATATATATATACACTTATATATATTTATATAAATATATTTATAAATATATTTGTAAGTATAAATATATTTATAAATACAACTGATATATACTGATGTCTCCAAGATACCTATACCTGTGTGTGGAAATTATGGAGGCAAGCCGTGGTCACCAAACTTTGAGTGCCTCAAGAGGCTCAAGTGCCTAAGACCAGGCATAGCTGATCCCTGGAATGATGTCCCTACCACAGCGCTTCCACCTCTGATTCAAAGGTGAGGGTGCACACTGAGGGGCTAGTGAGAAGTTTTGGTGGCTCACAGTGATCCATTGGCCACAAAAATTGGGGATCCACTAAGCTAAAGTGATCTGTCAGCTCCAGACCGTTCTCTCCTGGAACCTATCAACCCAAAATCAGACTTCTTGCTGTTGTGTTCACTCTGTTACCAACAAGTGCAAACCGGCATCCTACGTTTTCCTGGCCTCTGCATAACCGTGCTATCAGAAAGCAAATGAAGCTCAGAAAATCAGAAGGCAGAAAATATGAGTAATGAACGATGAAGACATATAATTCCAATGGGAAAATGAGCCATAGAAAACTTGCCGTTAAAAACTAGAATCTGCAGTCAGAGGCACCCTGGAGGTGTGCTCATGGGAGCTGGAAACATTTCAAAATATTTATGGCATTAAAATAAAGCTTTCCCCAAAATATAGCTATTTTAAACAAAACACATTGAGGAAGATATATGAAGAGTTTAAATAATTCTGTAAATATTCTTATATTTATATTATATTGTTTGAATAATAATCTGTTTGAAATTATAATTGTTTTTAAAATTGCCTTATTTTACTGTTCTAAATAAAATATTTGAAATTGCAATGCAAATTCTGCTTGAGCTACAAAATTTTGGGAGCCGTTTCACAGAAAATCCAGCAATATTTTGATTTTCTTCTAAGCCAGAACAAAATGAAATTTCAAAATATCTGTATTTCTTGTGAAATGGATATTGCAGATCCACACAGCTCAATTCACAGTTCAGCATAACAATTCTTTGTGTACGCTTATGTGTGATGGCCTAATTTTTCTATTAGCTCATTTACTATTAGTTTCCTATCTGGAGAATAAACGCAATGAACATTCTGGCATTTATTCATGTTTTATGATCATATTGTAACATAGGAGATTTTCTCATTAGGTCATACATACTTCATGAATATTTTCTACAGGGTAGCATATCAGATCTGAAAGATCAGAAGAGCATCCATACTAAGGTGATGACCCCGTGATATTTCCTCCTGATTATTGTGCTTCATAATGATATTTCTAAATTGGTGTATATGTGTGCTTGTTTGTTGAAATACAAGCGCTGCATCAGAAATGGATTTTGATTTCACACAGCTTTTGCCATCTTCATGTTCCCATAATTAAGGGTGCACTCAACAGCAAATAAGAAACTAAGGTTATCTTTTCACTGATTTGGAGGCGGATTGGATCAGATTGTTACTTTTAAAATGTTTCACAAGCTAGGTTGATCTGCAAGAGGAACGGACCTTCATCCAAGACAAAAGGACAAAACCTCAAACATCCCAATGACTTTTCAAAATCTCAAATGAAAAGTTTGCCTAAAGTTTAGATTTTTGCATGTATTTTATTCCTTTACTATATTCCATCAATGAAAACAGTTTTTCAAATTGTCCATAATTATATTTAAATGGAAGCACTAGTATAACATTCTGTCAGCTTAAAAAAATTGTTCATTTTTAACCCCTAACCTCAGGCTACCAGGGTAAAATTGAGTTCTTTATCATGTGACAATTTTTTAAAACACTGATTATCTCAGATAATTATTTTTTATTTTGATATAATGATTTAATTAGTTGCTGTCCATCTATAATATAATATTTTTGGGTTATGTCCAGATTACACAAAACAGTTGATTTACTCTCCTACTCAATTGCTTCAAGTAACCAGTAAACAACCTCTACTCCCCTTTCTGTTCTTTCTGTCTTCTCCACTGCCAAGTAAATCCCATTTTTAAAAAGATTTTAAAAATGTTTGCAGGGTAGGGAAGGCTGACCAGATCAAAACTAAGAAGACCCGTAAGCACCATGAATTCTAAATATCTAAATTATACATTTTTTAAAATAAAGAATTGAATATAGCAGAAGGATGCATGAAGTGAAATGTTGGTCACATGGAAATGACAGAAAAATCAGTTTTAGCTTTTGTGAGAATGAAGTCTGTGTAACTCCTGGGGGAAAAAATATGAATTTCAGTACCCTCGTCCTAATTAAATCCAACCTTTCTTTTATATTGTCTTTCACTATATACACTAGCTCTAGATTTCCTTTTTGCCGATAGGGAATAGAGTCAGGGAGAAGCACAGGTAACAACCACTGTCTATTAAAACACCTGTTATTAATTAAGCTGTAACCATTAACAGAAACGAGCTGTTATTATTAATCCCAAGTATCTGTCTACACGCTGCATTCACTTACTCCTCATGCAGTTCACTCTTTCGCATAGTTAGGGTCCCTCAGTTACCAAGTTGCAGTCAGGACGTGAACCCCAGCTGCAGAAGCAGCAGCTCATCCCAATGTGCCGGTGGCTTCTGGACTGGTCTTCAGAGAGGCCCAAGAGTCCCTCATCCCATCAGGCATGCATTTAACCTTGTAGCTTTTCTTCTCAAAGTGTAACCACCAGCTCCCCACACAAGGTCAGAATTGTCCAACTCCTTGCTGGTGTCCATACGCACAGGTGGCCTTCTACACTCTTGCCTGGACCTCGGTGTCCAGAGTTTCTCTGTTCTCGGGGATCCAGCGGGACTTCTGGCCTCTGGAGTTCATCAGTTCTTGAGAGACTGTTGCAGACTCCTCAGCTCATTGCCTTTCACCTCTTTAGCCTGCTTTTATCCAGTAAATATGTCTTTACCCAGGTACATGGGTAACCACAGAAGGGACTGCTACAGCATCCTATGCTCCCAGGCCCCTGCGCAGCTTCCTTTCTGCACAGAACTCTAATGCTTATTTATTATACGCATGATACACGTGTAGGAAACAGATAACATACCGATGTACTATGAAATGTTTTACAGCTTTAACTCTGGTATTTAATAATAACTACAGGTGGTGACTGTACAAGTTTTAGGTGATCCCACAAAATTTCCAATGAATTCTGTATATCATAACTCCACAGTGTTCACTATCCATTTATTTTCTGTGGCCACACTGAATAAAATGTCAAAAACAGAAAAGAGCTTAAAGTAAATTTAGTTTTTGTACTTATTTCAATTTTATTGATCTAGGTTACTCTTATCTGGGAACATAACTTAAGTAATAACAATAGCTTAAATAATAGTAACAATAAAACCAAATTATCTGAGGTGATACATTTTCATATTTGTCGACCCAGTCATTGCCCTCAACCATTTCTCCACCATGGAAAGTCAGCTATCCTGCCAATATCTCTATATTACCATTTCTGCTAAGACAGGAGACCAGAAATAGATTTTCCATACATAATCCAGTTATGAACCTGCTCTATTGGAAGAAGATACTTTAAATCCCAGTGGTTAGCAAGGTGCAGTACCTTAAAGTATTCATTGTTCTGAGAGAGATTATTACCTATATTGATCTTCAGGTCAGTAAGGTTTTGGTAAAAAAAACTGTACGTGAGGAAAGTGAAAAAACATCTTCTAAAAGGAGATGTTTTATTTTTCAGAAATATTTTTTTATTGTTGTTGCTTTCACAGTGTTTTTTATTGGTGCTGGAGTAAAACATTTAGTTGCTTTTAATATGACAATTTATTTCAGTTACCCAGAAGTTGGAATATCAGTGGTAAACATGACAGTTATATAGTGAACATTATTAAGTAGATATAACTTGGACAAAAGAAATATATCTTCCCCATATTTATGAAGTTGCAGCAGCAAATCACCATGATGTTATGACGCCAAACATGTCGGATCCACAGTATTTGAAATGTGCCAGAAATTGTAAAATCATTCTCAGGAGTTGTTCTAGCTTGCTAAGGATCTGTGATCAGGAAGATTTCTCCCCTTCTTTTTACTGCTCGACTCTTTTGGCCTTTTCCCACAGTAGAATTCATAAAGAAAACTCAGAAATGCCATGAACTACATTTAAAAAGGAAGTAACACCTTTACTAACTCTGTTCCCACTGCAAAGCATCTATTTGCTTTGAAAGAGGGCCGTGTTCCTATGGGCTGCATGCAGACAATGGAAATGGGAAAAAACCTGCTTGCAAAAACAGTCTCAGAAAGCACGTGTTGTACAGATCCCTAAAAAATCTTCCAATTATCCAAAGATTTAAGCAAGCATTGCCTGCTATAGACATATATGCCTGGAGTATCCTCATAACCTAAGCTTGTCTAGCTGCTTTTCTTGGACTCTCAGTAGCTGCTAAGCTCAATAACTCAAGAAGATGCTCAAACCAGAAAGGTAAAATTGTTCCTAGTACTGCAAAGATGTTGGAGGGAATGATTCACGGATTCAGGGAATTGTTAGAGTTAGAAGGATGATATACTGCTTTTTCTCTCCCACTTCATATGAGCTAAGATGTTGATCTGATGGACCGATGTGTTCTGCAATCACACTGTTAGAGTTGTCTGACTCCTTAGGTAGTCTACTCCTGTTGTGGGAGCCCTGTAGTACGGTGTCCAAGTGATCAGTGATAAAATGGGCAGTAAATTGTAAATATCAACCTTTCATGCTGGTTTTACACTTTGATAAGAGCTGAGATAGCGCATTTGAAATAAAATGTTCCTCCTTCTGCACTTCAGCATTTTCAGTTTGGAAAAGCCTAATACATTTTAGGTCATATAGCTTGCTCCCTAAAGTGAGATATTTACTAATTTAAAAGGTGCTATCAAAAATAGCAAGAAATGGGAAATGAAAGAGATATCAAAATAGTGAGACCTTTCATGGCACAAATAATCTCTAAGGCTTTGACCCAGCAAAAAATCCTCCCTGCTTAGTCTTGAATGTGCTGGCAAACATTCCAAATAAGATATCAGGAAAGGCAAACATATTTCTGCAGTGGAAGAGATTGTATTAACCTACCACCCTGTAATTTACTGAAATGCTTACTTTATTTGAAATGATTCTTCCCTAAAAGCCATGGTGATCTTTGTCTACTAACTAGAGAGGGAGACGGAGTGTCAAGCTGTCTTGACAACATTTTCACCTGACAGGCTGGAATTAAACTGTAGCTACAATATGGTTCAGAATTCTACTTTCATGTCCTTTGGTGTAAGATCCACCTATTAGTTATCTTCGATGCAAACAAATGCATTTAATCGTATTTGAAAAAATTATCATTGTACTACGTAAGCACCCAGCTAGCTTCTGTAAGGTATTTTGAGATCCCCAGGAAAAATAAACTATCACAAAAAAAGGACAATATATTTAAAAAAAAAAATAATAATATTTTGTCATAGAAATGCTCACACGTCTGTTCTATTGCCATTCAAATAACATACACAGCTTTTTACAACAAATTTTTGCAATTTTCAAACATTCTTCTTGATTTTAAACATTTATCTTATTATTATTGACATTAACATTCTTTTCCTGCTTTTTCAGCTTAGTTGTTAGCAGTTGTTACAGTGCTGTAATCTGAAAAAAAAAAAAAAAGCTTGCTGAATGGCTAAGTATCATACATTAAATATGCACGGATTCCTTATTTGCTGAAAATGTGAATGTACTAATCCAGAAGGCAAACTTGATGCAGATTGCAAACAGGCACACTTGATAAAGATGATTGTTGGTGTTAAAAAAGTACTGCTGCTGAGAATTTTTGCATGATACACCACTTCTGGTTGTAGTATCTTGGATGCAAATATCTTTTCGGCATATTAAAGGAGTACACTGGATACACACACCAGAGCCTTCTGAACATCACTGAGAATATTAGGTCTGAAACACTTTTTTTTCCAGATAAATTTTCTTGTCTCAAAACTGTATGAATAGATATTCTAACTTACTATTTTAGATAATAGAAAATAAAAACCCTCAGAGCTATACTGAGTAGACCGTGGAAGTACTGGTGTACTTTTTCCTTAAAAAAAAAAAGTGAACAACTCTTGTACGTAATTAGAGAGATCATGTAAATTCACATTGTTTCACTGTCCAAACTAATGTCTATTTTGCATCTTTGCTCTTTTTTTTTTTCTCAAAAAATTAGAATATGCGGAAATTTTTGAAGCTGAAGCACTTCCTTTTTGTCTTAATTTAGAAGCTGTAGGATTAGCTGCCTGAAAATGAAAGTTTTAGATGGTAATGCTTTGATTACAAGCACTTAAGTTCCCATATGCATACAGGTTCATCAGAGGTTCCACAAAATGAATGAAATCCTAGAACAGTTACTGGTCCATCATGATAACATCCATGCTCTAAAACAAAACTGGAGATTTGTAGGAACTTTTGTTGCTCACCTTTATTTGTAACATGTGATATAATTATACCTTGACAAACTTTTAGTTTTACTGTACCAAAGACAGCTGATTGCTGTGCTCTCTGCTCATCATTCTCCATATTTTGTGTCCATATTCTTCTTCAGTTGGTCCACATATCACTGAAGGAGTCTGCTACACTGTGTCTTACAGGAGACAGCTGGTCTCTGCAGTTATCTGACTTATCCCTCATTCTCTCCATTCCCATCGGTTAAAGCTTGTAGTGGAGCATCAAAGAGCTGCTGCTACATATTTAGTGTTTTCTTTGACGTTGTTCTCCCTTAAAAAAGGTAATTCTAATCAGACTATGGAAAATATCCAACCCTAAGAGTAAGACAGTACACCAGAAACAAAGAAAATCTCAAAGAACCAGTGAAGCTCAGGGTCCCACCTCGGCTCATTTGACCGTTACTAAGTTGCAGGGGCCAAGCATTTGAGCTCCTCTAGATCAGAGATGTCGCTGGCCTTTACCTCTGGCCCCGTGCTTTTTGCTCCCAAACATTCTTTGCCACAGCTGCCAGCCATTTTCTAACAAAATGGGCAACTGTTCCCAAATTGTCTTGCATCAGCAATGTTTGGATGATGCATCTCTATTTTATACAAAGTACACCTAGAGAGAGAATACATTATGAACTATTGTGCTGAGGCATTTCTCTTTGCAACATTGAGAGGGATAACTTAAGAGCAATGTATAGTAACCATGAAGATAAATAACACAGCAGGCCACAGTATCATGTATAAAATATTCCCGGCACTCTAGGTTCCATTTCATTATTAGATTTTTTAAGAAGAACCATTTTCTTGGTTGCTTTCCAGAGCTAGCAGTCACAGAGGCTAATTTCCAATTGCTTGAGGCCTTGGAAACAAAGATGTATTTGTGCAAACACTGGCTTAAATGCCAATAAAAAATGCGAGGAGGGCCCACCCAGCCTTGTAAGTGAATGATACACCAGAGAGTTTTTCTCCTCACAAACCCCCCATCTATCTCAGTTTTTTCTGTCATGCATCAGCATTTACAGGCTGGCTTTCAAAACAGCAAAAATAGTAGGCAGGAAAAAAGATAGCTATCTAGATAGATAGATAGACAGCTTTCCATAGTGAGATCTCACTGAGATCTCACCTGGAGTATATTCTGGAAGGATGTGGGACAGAAGCAGGAAGTCCACAGCAGATCAGCAGGAATGGTTAGGTGTTTGGGTGTTAAAGACTAAATGAACTAGGAGGAACTTCTTTCCTTTGAGGGTGGCAGAGCCCTGGAACAGGCTGCCCAGGGAGGTGGTGGAGTCTCCTCTGGAGATGTTCAAAACCCACCTGGACACGTTCCTGTGCAACCTGCTCTGGGTGGACCTGCTTTGGCAGGGGGGTTGGACTAGATGATCTCCAGAGGTCCCTTCCAATCCCGTATCATTCTTTGATTCTGTGATTCTGTGAATTTGGGTTGCCTAGCTTAAAGAAAAGGAGTCTGGAGGGAGAGCATGGCACTAGTACACAAATCACTACAGACATTTGCAGTAAGAGACAGAATAAAATATTCTTCACCTTCCCAGTAAATAGGAGAACCTTAAAAGACAGTGAGGAAGGTTCAGGTTAGATACCGGGGAAAGTTCTGCAATGTAAAGGTAGTAAAGCACCACAACAAGTTACTGAAACACTGTGAAATTTGCAGCACTGAAAGTCTGATGTGAATGTTTATCAAGAGATAACACAAGCGCAGTTAACACTGCTTTGGATCAGGGAGATAAGACTGTGTAACCTTCTAAAACACTTTCAGACCAAGGATTTTGTGATGTGTTAAAAAATGCTACATAGTAAATATATGCCTAAATGATAGTGATAAAGCAGTACAAATATAAAATTGATCATAATCATTCAGCAATGCATCTTATCCCATAACTGTTAGCTTTCTTTTTTTTTTTCTAGATTATGGTACCGGCTAGCAATAGCATGATAAGTTATTTATATTCTTGTTAGAGACAAATGAGTTATTTTATGGTTAATTCAATATGTAGCCTTTAGACACCATGGAGCAGGGTTCAAGCCTCTGTTTTGCAACAGAATCTGTTAGTTCAGTTAATCACTCGCTCTCCCTGAACCCTAGTTATTCACCTGTGAAAGGAGGACAACATCTCTTCCGGAATTTAATTAGTTACTGTAAGAATATGTGGAATGAAATTTGGGAACCAGTTTCTTCCAGGCCAGACACTTTCTTTAGATGAAAAAAACAACGAATGTCTTAAGACTAAAATCCTCACTGCCTACAAAATTACGCTTTTTTTTTTCTGTTTGCATGGTGGAGTTGGTGGTGGCTGTTGTTCCTTTCAAATACATTTCTTCAGTTTCCTAATAGGTTGTAATTATGGGATTGTAGCAGTGAAACCGGGGCTTATTCCAGATAAGAAACTTTGAAGGATGGCTAATCTCTTTGCTTCCAATAGATGAAATAAATTAGATCCATGAGTGTAGTAGTAGACCACTTCTTTTAATCAAGCAGCATAAGATGAAGCTGAAATGATTTGTACACATCATCAGAAATAAAAGGCCAGCCTTAGCATATGTATCATTTTATTACAGTTTAATAATTTCCCAACACAAACGAAATGTTACGTTCTCATTTTATGGGTAGCATTATAATGAAGATTAGTTATTTAACATTTCAGGACAATAATCATGGCGGATGTAAAAAGTTATTGAACCCTAAAAGTGTTTCTTGGACCAAGTGATGCTAATGGCCATTAATTGGCTGTGAATAACTATTTTCAACCAAATATATTTGGGTTTATGTCTGCATAATTTGCATGCACTTTTCCAGTGAAGTTGGATAAGAATTTAGGAACGGCATGGAATGAAAGCCAAGCTTTCATGCCTCTAAGGAAAACTCTTCCTGAAATGGTCAGAAACACAAGTCTGAAAGTTTCAGACTGGCTCTTTACTCGCCATGGCTCAGCATGCGAGCTCGCCGCGCCGAAGTAACGAGCCTTCCGCGGGCATTAGGCTCCCACTACCTAGAGACTGTAACGACCTATTAATTCCTCGAGTTCATTCACCTGGAAGTGCAAGCGTAACAACTGGATCTCTCTCCCCCCGGGGAAGGAGGCTGCACCAGGAGCTCAGCTCAGACTGTGTTTGATCTTACCTGCCGGGTGGTTGAAGCGCAGCACTCTGCACAGGGGAGTGTTGTCTCTGTAAGTCCTCCCCTCGGCTCTTCTGGGCACAGTAGTCTCTGACGGAGTTTCTCGGTTTAGTTGGCAGTCCTGAGAGCTGAAATCGGCCCTCTGCTTTCCTTTTGGTAGCGTTTAATGTCAGTTATTTGAGGATTTGTAGCCGTAAAGCACTTTTTAGACTGTTCCTCTTTCTCACTTATGGTTAGAGGGAGTGGCATATGTATTTTTAACCAGGAGCTATAAAACCTATAAAAAGACATGAGGCTTAACATTTTAGCTGAAATACAGTGGGAAAAGAATCCGTCTTAAGATTCTTATTAAGAGCTTGATCTATTTTTCTAATACAAGATTATTAATAAAGCAAAATATGTCTGTTCATAAAGATTTGATCCAAAAGCAAAGCAGACTCTTTTCTCAGCCTTCACAGAAATAAAATATGGAACAGTTCTGTTTGGCTGAAAAATTTATATCTCATTCCGGTTTTGATGGACTTATCATTTATGGCTTTCACATTAAGTTTAACACATTTCAGGATGTCACTACGAGTCTGATATATAGAACCGATACAATAACTTTTCTTCACTGATGCTCAGTCTTGAAGCATATTTAGTGATTGCTGTCATAGCTGGACTCACAGTGTGAGGTAGATCGTTTTGCGTGTGTCACGTATGTGCAGAATCCAAGGCTGTAGAGAAGGCTGGCTGACTCACCTCTAGTGCTTCTCATTTATTTCCCAGCTAGGTTGGACGCAGGGACCTTTTTCTTCGTACAAAAGACTTCCAGGATTGTTGTCACCATCTCTCTCTCTCACTATCTCTTCACTTTTTTTCTTATATATAATTCACATTAGGTACTTCATAAGTCTTCCTTGCTTTGTTCCGGTCATTTGTTATTGTTCATGCCATCCTCAACTTATACGAAGACAATGTTCATGCAGAAATTTATTAAAATGCTTTTTGGTAAAGTGAGACAAACAATTCTGTTTCGCTGACTATCTGCATGCTACAACACCAGAAGATCTAGATATTCTTCAGAGCTAGGATAATCTGCCAAGGAAAAAAAACCCAAAATCACACTTAAAAGCCATGTATGAATCTTGACATAACGTATAGACTATTTTCACAAATACCATCCAAACAATTTGCACCTTTCGAAATGGTATTGCATAAAACCACTATTTGTGCAAGAATTTATCACTAAAAAAAATCATGTTCTGTTTTGAAAAAAATAAGAAAGAAATTTATTCCTGTTTGAAAGTCTGACAGGCTGAGGCTAAGCGAAATTCCAACACAAAATCTGATATAGTTCCTCAAGTTCAATGGAAACACTTTTTTCTGTAAGTCATTGTATTGAAACCCAGGTAATTCAAAGGGAAAACAAATGTTAGAATAACATGCATAGTTCTCCTAGAATAAGGAACATAACCCATTCCCACAATCTTCACTTTCAAGTCATGATTTTGTCCGAAGAGATCATGTGCATTTATATAGCTTTTGTGTCTCTCTTAAGATTAATTTCATATTCTCTGTAGAGAAATACACTAATAAAATATTTTTCCATTCAGAAGATCTAATTTTATAACCTTTTGAATGGGCATGCAAGTTTAGTTCTCTGTCTTTTTGCTGGTTCATTGCCAAGCAATCTTTTGGTAGGTGTCCTATGACATGTTTCAAATACTTTGCTACAGCATTAAATATTTTTGTGGTACCTGAATATTAGTGGTGTAATATTATATTCTTATTTATGTATTTATACAGTTTTCTTTCTCATGGTACTTCAATATGACTTTATTGGCTTATTTTTTTCTGCCGGATGTCACCAACATCTGCATTTAAGAAATCTTTTGACAAGTAAGGTTAGAAAAGTACTCTCTTCTGTGTTTTCATTTGCATTGGGGACATAGCTATTACCAAAGAAAACTAGGAAACAAAAATGGTGATCTGTGCAAATAAAAATGGTTATCTAATTGTCTGGAGAAGAATCAACCAAAAAGTGTATAAGTATAGACAAGTTGAATTGCGTACCACAATTCAGTGAGTGCTTATTTCCACAAGTTTCGCCAAGACATTATCTGTAGAACCATGATCCTTTCCAGGGCTTGATGTGTGGGCTCATCAGAAAGTTCACGGAGGCCAAGTATACAAAGAAAATTTAGGATCCAGCACAGCTGGTGCTGAGAAGTCAGATAAAAGGATACTGTGTCTTCCTAGAAAATACTCTCCGAAAAAGAATTAATAAACCTGGGCAAAAAAGCACTTACTGACTTAAAGGAATGAAAATGTTTCTGCCTTAAATGCAGCTTCTTGATTATGGCTTTCATACTTTAAATTGCCAAGTATATTCAGGGCATGATATTAGAGTAATGATGACATCATTAACTCTATTATGCTACTATGAAATTGGACAGGTTTAACAAGGGACTTACGGAACTTATATCAAGGGAATTTTTTAGGGACAGGTTGTCAGTCACCTCTTAGAGCAGATGAGTTACCTGTGGGAAAACTTCAGAGTCTGTAAGAGACACCTCTGTAGATGACTACATGCTAGATGATGTTGAGCAGTCAGTTATGTGATCTGATGCTGCTTCAGGAATTAGAGAGCCACTTGCAGTCCTCTATAGCTCTACATTCTTTGATGTTGTAGCTTACGTAAAGCTGTGTGGACGAGTTATCAAAAACTTTCTAGATAAACAACTTTCCCTTTATCTTCAAGTAAGCACCTGTTTCTTCATTCACTCTCCTTGGTTTCTGGCACTCTTCAAAAACTGTGAGATTCCTGAAAGAAGGAATTTTGAAAAGCAGAATTATTGAAGGGTTTCCCTACAATATTGGGTTGCAAATAAGAACAGCAAACGAAATGTGGCCCAGGAGGTCCTTCAACAGAGCTTGGGAATGGAAAAATTCCTTGCAGAAACATCTGGAGCTGTACATCTCAGTGGTGGATCACCCAGGAGATAGAGCAGCAGGTAGTAGAAAGAAAGGCTGAAACTTGCTGAACTGGAAGAATAACTAGATGCCAGCCCTGTATGCATCTTTGTAATCCACAAATTCAACAAGTGGAACTGTTGATTCTGCTTTATTTCCCTTGAATTCCAAAACAGTTGTACATACGCTGCCAGTGCAGGCTGGAATGCCAGTAGGTGGGCAGGGGTGTCCTTAGGGGGTCCCAGGATCCCTCATGCATTCCACAGCAGAGATTTGAGATTGGACTCCTGATCACAAGTTGAATGTGTTCTCCTTTGAAGGTTATGGAGCCAAAGTAAAAATCTTACCATTTGAATTCAAATTTCTAGCACAGATCATTGCCAAAGATGAAGCTTTGAAATTTCTCCAAGCATTTTTCTTGAACCAAGCTTGATGCCTCAGGTGAAAAATGACATTAAGCCAGATGGCATAGCTGTAGAAAGAGAGAGTCCTAGAAAAGGAAGTACATTTAAATGCTAAAGAATAAAAATAATAAAAAAACCCCAACTACAAAAAGAACTGAAGTACACTACAGAAAGGTTTGAGCGATTCCCTAAGTTACAAGCAAAATTCAAGCTAGTGGCTGAGAGGAGCTAAGACGATGCAAGAATGCGCAGGGTGTGGACAGAAAGGGGTGAAGGATGTCACTGTACCATGGCTGGGGTAGAATGTAGACCTGTATGACCTCAACTTGGCAATGTATCTACAGGCAATCACCTAAAGGAGAAATTTTAACTATACTGAGTACTATACTCTGGCAGGTGGATCACTTGAATGAAGCAATGCTTATCTCTACAGCGGCAGCAAATAATGGAAGCAAGATAAGTATGTGAGTCAGTTGTACTTTTGAAAGGTACTTCTTATTCCTCTCTTGAAACATAGCTATAGGTGTTTGATTTCTTAACACAAAACGCAATCACATCTCAAAATGAAGATGAATGTGTCTCTATATTTCTAACATGCAGGTGCTGAAATATTTCTTTCTCAGTGTAAACAGGCACAGTGCCTGAAGTACAGCCAGTTGCAGCAAGTTGATGGGCACCAAGCAACACAAAACGGTAATTCATCAGCATCACCAGGCTGCAAACTCAAGGCAGAGCAGCAGCTGCTAACAGGTGCTTTATACCCGAAGCCATTATTTGTGTTCAGCCTCTTCCCACTCATTGCTGAGGAGTGGAAAATTCGACGTCACCACTCCCTGCAAACTCCTCACAGTTTAAGTCCCCGTTGTGGTTCTGTTACATTCAGCGTATGTTGGACTAGAAAGCACAGCAGAGAAGCACAGGTGCGGCGTTTGCTGAAGAGCGAGAAAAACAGACAAAGAAGTTATACAAGCTCTGAGGTAGCTGTGGTTCATCTCCCGCAACGTGGAGAGGGACCATTCAAGAGGAAGAGTGAAGGTTGTGGTTTCACGTGGCCAGGGGTGACTCACAGTCTGAAAGCACAGATGCTAATGAGGTTTTCTGTGAGAGAGAGCAGAGATGAACCTACCTTTGTCACTGGCTCTGCACTAAAAACATGAGATGAAATGCAGACGTTACCACACACCGCTGCAGGTTTCAGCAGTCCCATTCCTCTATGAATGAAATAGCAGCGACGCTTTTTCACCATCCCTAGCCTTGTTTTTGACTTATAAATATTTCTCTCTGCTCTGCTCTTAACTTTTAAATAAAAGCAGCACAAGAGAGTTAACAGATCAAAGAACCAAGGAGGGCTATAATAACTAAAAGAGCATTTTATCGTGGTGAAGGATGTTTTGTGTGTGGTTTCAGCTAGGCTACTAAGCCTTTATTTTTTTTCAAACTAAAATACATTCTTGTGAAAGTTCTTACTGTTTACACTGCCTTAAGATAGGAATGAATTTTATTCCATTGAACATTTCTTCCAGAGGTATACACAGTTATATAAAAGCAATAAAAACAGCTACTAAATAATGCTTGCTAAATAATGATTACAGAAAAGGTTCTACAAACAGCAGTAGATTCAAGAGGTCAGGAGTGAAAAAAGAAAAAGATCATTAAGCGAAGTAGGACCAAGCTGCATAAAGAAGCAGTATAAAGTGACCCATATACATGTTTAAAAAATTAAGCATTGTGTTCATATAATCTAGCCACAAATTAGTTCTAGGAAAATGTTTGTAAATTAATTTGTACACCACTGAAAGGAAATTTATCTTCAAAAGCATTGACATAGGATTAATGAAGTAAATGTATGTCGGACTGTCTGAAATCAACAGGTTTTTCATCCAAGTTAACAATAGCTATTTTTCTGAATAAAATTATTCATAGCTGTAAGCAATACTAGATCACATTTTACGACAAACAGCTTACACCATAATGACCTTTACTGAACAGCCCTAATTTTACTGAAGCTTTTGATTTTGTCACTATTGTCAGAAACTTTCAAGATTCAGAGCAACAAAGTGACAATGTCTAACAAAAAAAACCCAAAACAAACCAAAACAAAAAAACCAAAACAAAACCAAAAACTAACCAAACACTAAATAAATTCACAAGAACATAAACTGCCTAATAATACCCCAAAAAATACATTTTTGAAATTAACTGACATTCTAATACCTTTTTCTGTTCTGTTTCTCTTAGGACATCAGTATCTCTTAGGACTCAGCATTCTGTGTATAATGCAATTAAGGTGTTAAATCTTGATAAATAGTTTAATTAATTAGTCAATGTTAGATGTGAACACTCAGCTAGACATCTTATCATCTGAGTCTTTTCCTACCCAAGACAAGAATTTTCCACTATGGGAAAAAAAGAGATATTTCTTGTGGATAAAATATTGCAGTTGAGTCTCTCTGTAGGATTTCAACTCTCAGATTCTCAGGTGTATAAATCTGTATTGAAGACTTATCAGAGTTAATGCTGTTTACCTGTTTCAGGTTCAACTTCCTCAAGTGAGAGCTACTCAGGATTTGAAATAACGTTCATGATGTTGTGACCTCATTTATACCATCTTCATTTCCATTGCACTGAGACAACTGAGGGAGTACCTTTGCACAATATTAAGCTGAAGTACTCTAGGAATTGTTTTCCAAACAATTACAAGTCTTTCGTTATCCTTCTTATAAACCCCTGTTGGAACCATTGGACACTCAGGGAAAACTGCAGGTGTTGAAGTGGCATTTCAGTGTTTGTGTTAGTGCTTCGTTTGTGATTAGCCTACACTACCATGGAGTCAACTATTTTGAATTAAAACCACCATTTTATCTGAGAGAGGGGATATGGTTGTGGGCATAGGATCTTGGACTGGACACAGACTCTTCTCAGTAGACCGAACCTACTAGTGCAGCCTCAGGCAATTATATTTAACCTCTTTATATCCCAATAACTCCATCTGAGAATTGGAAATCATAATTTTTCTCCCCCACTCTTTATATGCCTGCCCTGTCCCAAGCTCTGTAAGACCAAAAAATCAGCTGGTGTAAACAGAAGAAATTTTTTGATTCATTTCAATTTTTGATCAGATTTTGAGACAAGAGCTCTCGTGTCCCTGTATATTGATTCAATGTGTAGGAGCTTATGTATTGAAGATAGTAAATCATCTTCATGAAGAATTAAAAAAAAGCCCAGCTTTTCTTTACCTTTCTTCCCTACAACAATATGGCTGTTTCCCTGTGTCCAGGAAAGTGGAACCACCATGCTAGTTTTAGCAACACTCAGTTCAAACTGTCTACATGAAGGGGATTTGATTCAGCGTTGAAAACTGCTGCTGTAAAGTGCGCTACAAGAGGGCAAACTTGGTTGTGTCAGTTCTGTATCTATGCCATTGAAAAACTGCATGAGGGAATTAGCAAGCACTGCCTAAGTGAAATAGATAATACTTGAGACCTGTTTGACCCTGGATATTGGAAAAGTCACTGCCGACACCCCCTGTAAAATATTACAAACTCGGTAACGAAGAACGCTTCGTCTAGCCTCCCACCTCTGTCTGCCATGCAACAGCAACATTGCCAGATAAAGGCAACCAGAGGTGAAAGTAGAGATCCAAGTCCAGAATGTACCTATTATGTACATTGTTAGTGGTCATTTATTCATCCACTGCCTAAATAGCTGTAGTTTGCGTGATTTTATCAAAGCTACAATACGCACGTAGTCAATATCCCACAATTCCACTGTTTCTCTTCTTTTCACACAATTGTGATTGAGCCATTTATCTGCAGAGCTGATGATGGCTTTTTATATCAATATTACTACATGAGTGCTGGTAACAAATTAGAGTGGACAAAAACATCAGGTTTTTGACTGTTCTACCGATGCCAGCTAATGAACTCCAGCCTACAGGAGAAGTTCCTCTTGTTAGGCTCCAAGGGCATCAGTTTGTACTTTGTGTTCGTTTACTTTTGGGGACGTGGCTAGATTATCTTTAATCTCTGCTCTGTCATTATAGTGTAGTGGACTCACTTATGCTTTCCTGTGTTCTTTTTATTTATACAGCTGAATAACCTTTTGCTATTTGTTTAATTTCCTTTGCAAAATCTGGCTCGGACTGACTTTTGGCATGTCTCACATTATCCCCATACTTCTTGATCTCCTAAACATAATTGCATTGCTGAGTGGGACTTTTCCTGTTCCTGGTAGGGTGTCTACTTACTCCTGTGATTTGCTTTGTGGTTTTTATTCATCCAGTGAGATCCGGAGCCCTATCCTAAAATTTCCCCCAGAGTTCAGAATATAAATTCCACATAGTTTTTTGTCCTTTTTACTGAATAAGATTTCAAGCCTCCAGTTGTTACTCTTTGATCCTTTCAGTGCAACTGACTTCACAAATCTTAACATGCTCATTCTCACTCCAGATGCCAGACGCCATGATATTTCCTCAGCAGATGAAAAACAAATTCTGGCCACGCAAGCAATAGAGAGACATCATACCTTCTAACAAAATACATGCACCAGCCCACCAGACAGCTTGTCTTCCACCATCAGCTTCTTTGCATTACTCACTTGCCCTAGTCTTAGGTGACTCACCTGATAATATTCACCCCATCTGGCCTGGCCTCTTTGCTGGTTTTGGACACATCTCATGAATCACAGCCTGTCACTGTTCAAAGAAGGATCCACAGACACATAACTGAAGTCTGTTGTATACTCATTTATGAATCTTCTCTAAGAAATTCACATATAATATCCCCACTTGTGCTTAACAAAATTTGAAACTCTCCTTTTCTATATAGTTGAACTTTAAAGTATCAGATTTATGGTATTTATAATTTCACTGTTCTGTCAAAAACCATAAATTTTAATGAATAATTCTTGTCATCAAATAGAGCTCTTTCTATCCATATATCCTATCTGCAACTCATCATGCCCACAAACAGCTGACCCATTTTTCTGACGATAATAAATAATAAGTCATATTAATTTAGGTCATGTTAGGGAATGAGGTCATATTAACTACCCTTGGATACCCATCACACTATGACTACTTTGCATGCACACCCTGCCATGCATCAGGGTTCTACTGGAGGTGACTCATTCCTTTTCAGCCAGCTGCTGTTTTCTGACCTTTCTGACAAAAAAATTAAGTCTAGTGTGCACTGCTCCCTTTTGTTGATGCCATTTTCCCTCAGCACTGTTGCCTGTTCTTGGTTTGATGAATGTCTTCTTCATCTCTTCCTGCTCTCTTTTCAGGCTTGTACATGGAAGTCTTTACACTTTGTATGTGGACTGTCCAGTACATCACAGCTGACCCTTTGGCTCATTTCCATGATGCCTGGCACCACTTCAACACCAGTGAACATTCTTTTGGCAGCTCACGCTGACATGCATATCGGTGATTCCCTCTCACTCCCAGGAAATAGCGAGGCCAGAAATGATCCTGGCCACAGCCAAAACAAAATACAGAGCAGCCAAGAGTGAATTGACCTTTGGTTGTTTCAAACACCATGCAACGCACGCGAGTTGATGCTTTGAAAATGGATTGCATATTGGGCCATATGGTGAGGGGCATTAGAATGACTGGAACCACTCATTTAGGAGGGATCAGCACCAGGGGCTAAGGGGCCACAGCGAAGATGGATGTTTAGATGGACTGGGGGGGACTGAATTGGTGTAGAGGGATACAACTGCCGTGATGAAGAATTAGGCTGGCAGGTGGAGTAGCAGTGACCAGACATGAACACTCCTCCTCTACAATCATTCTATATCTGCAAAGATATCTTGACTTCTCCAAATAAATGAGACTAGGCTATAAACCAATAGAATTGCTTCACTCTACAAGAGAACAGTGGAAAGAACAGCTGGAGAGAAAGAAAAAATTTACAAGGTGTTTTTAAAAACTCTTCTAGCTTCACAAAGAACTTCTCCTGCTTCGCAAAAGTACTGAAAAAATCTTGCAACCAGTCTTTGTTAAAATGTCATCAACTTTAATGCCAATAGGTTTACTTAGTACACAAGTTCACAAGAAGTGCAAAAGAGGATTATTGACTCAGAAAATAGTTATTAAGCTTTAAAATGCAGCAAGGACATTAAAAAGAAAAAAAAGACAAAATTACTGTAAAAATTTCATTAAAAGCAGTACTTTCTCAAAATGTAAAAATTTTTGGACAGTAAGTACTGCAAAGCTTTCATTATCAGTGCCATTCTTATTGTTTATGCTGTATAATTACGTTTAAGACTAGAAAAGTAAATTAAAGCTACTCAGTGAATGCATTAAAACAGCAACATTATCTGAAAAGCAAATTCTAATAACGCATAAATTTAAATCTCATAATAACCTCATAATAGGTGAAGAACTCCTATTTATTTCAGCATATACAGTGCTGGCATGGGGTGTAATTTAGCTTGAATCCCACAGCTCTGTCAGACCAACCAATGCCCTGAGTGCCTTGATAAACTACAAGGAGAACAGATGCATAATAAGATAACTCAGACAGCTTGCTAAAGTTTCATCTGCCAGTGGGACCTGCTTGGTACAGCCAGAGCCCTTTGCCAACTCTGCTTTCTCACACTCTATAGATGGCACTGCTCCAGCAGCAGCTCTCGTCTTCTATCCAGCTGCTACACACAACCTCAGAGAGAGAGTTTTCAGTGTGCATTAATTACAAAGGCCTACAAAGAACAACAGGACCTACTAACTACTCCTTAGCAGGTCATTTAGCATTTTTAAAAGCCCATTTTTAAAAGTGCTGGAAGTGGCAAAACTCAACTCTGCCCACCTAGCCATAGAAACAGTTCTGCACAAAGTGAACTTGGAGCTCCAAAGAATGCGAGGACTCAGCATGAGAAATCAGGATTGGGAATTGCTAAACTCTAAATTTTTAATAAAAAACTCTGATACTGTAGAAATACTGATTTTCTTATGGGTTGAAATCACTGGACTTCTCTGGCTATGAGATTGCAATTTTCTTTATACATGTTTTCCACATGTACATTTCCATTGCAGAGGCTTAACTCCTCACTTGAAGTGCTACTCTAAATTGCCTAACCTTGAACAAGTCATGCTGTGAGAAGGCATCTGAGCTTCTAATGACTCAGATCTGCTGTCCTTGGTCATGTATGTCTCTCTGATTTCTAGGAAGTTCATCCCACGGTTCTGTGCATTGCAGCAAGCCAAGTTTTTCTTATGGTAGGAGAACTTTTCCGAAGTTTCTAGAGGGTATTTTAGCCTCCACGTTTAGCCTGGAGAAAAGAGGACTCTGGGGAGACCTCCATGCGGCCTTTCAATATTTAAAGGGGGCTTATAAGAAGGATGGAGAAAGACTTTTCACCAAGTCCTGTAGTGACAGTACAAGGGGAAAAAGTTGTAAACTGAAAGAGGGTAGATTTAGATTGGATATAAGGAATGAATTCTTTACGATGAGGATGGTGAGAGACTGGAACAGGTTGCCCAGAGAAGCTGTGGCTGCCCCATCCCTGGAGAGGTTCAAGGCCAGGCTGGATGGGGCTTTGA
>JAOXJK010005259.1:0-25412 GCA_025774025.1 Xenus cinereus | reverse complement strand
GATTGCGGTGCTTATGTGAGAAATGATCTGGTAATGCTGGGTGGGTTCCATGAGATTGCTTAGATTTTTCTGTTAGGTGTATTTAGGTAGAATATACGGATAACTGCTTTATCAAGAGTAATATTGTCCTTGATATTCCTGTTGACAGCTGTAGGGGTACTTCGAGGAAGAGATTTACTCCTGTTTTGTAAATATTTGCAGCGTGTAGGGATCTGTTCACACCAGGTATGTTTTATGACAGAAACCTGTTCTTTGAAGCTAACATAAACATTAACTTGCTGCATAATTTTAATGTTAGAGAATGTAATTTACGCTGTTACAACTTTAAAATGATACAGGAAACGGAATGTTTCAATGTGTCATCTAGTTTTAGAAGCTGTAACTATAGCTAATATCCAACATCACATTCGTTGGGATGAAAAGAAAGGAGGCCTTTAAACAGGCTGGCATTTCAGGGATAAGTTACGAAATAATTGTAAATTAATAATGATACTCACTTTCTGCACGGCATTTGCTTGCTGCTCTCAAGGGAAAGGCATTCTCTTACTCCAGAAGCCTTATTTGTTTGAGCCAAACAGCTGCAGCGGTGCTATTACAGTATGTAAGAAACCCTAAAAACAAGAAAAGACTTCAGGGAGTAGAATTCTGTCATCTTTGCTATCTCAAATCATGTGCGAGTACCTAACAATAAAAGCAGAGCAAAATGATGGAAGAGTAATTAAACAACACACGAGAAGCACTCCGTGTCTCTTCCCTGGCACTGACGGCTGTGCACGATGCCCTCAGGAAGTCACTGGGGTATTTTGGGGACTGCAGAGGGCTGGGCTCAGGCTCGTGACACTGAAGTGACCCTCTGGGGTTTTTTTTCTTTTTCTTTTAAAAGAAAGGCTTATTGCCAGATTCTAAAGCTGTGGTTTTTTGTCTTTGATGAAAATCTTAGTGAAGTGATTTCTGTCTGACGGCCCATAATTTGGGGAAAATGTGATCTAAAAAAGCCGAATTCTAATGACTCAGAAACTATCCACTTCAACATTTGTTCCTAATAAATGTAGATGGAATTTTATTTTACTTGTTGTCCACTATTGTTCCTTTATTGCTTGTTTTTCACTCTTACTCAGCACTGGTAGTTTTCTTTCTGATCTTTATCTCAGCCTTCATATTTTATGATTAATGGGAGCAGAAAAAAGGCCGTATACAATATCTACTTTCAGTTTTATTCTCCATTTTTCCATCATTTAAACTTTTAAATATCTGAAATATAAACTGTCTAGCTATTGGGGCCCTCGCGTTCATCCAGAAGAGTAACATTCAGGCTTGGTGTGCGTTATCTGAGGTGTCTTCTGAGAGCTCCAATGGCTCCTGTATATCTTAATGTGATTTCTGAAGTCTGCAGTTCCTGTTTTTCCCATTGACTTGGGCATAGCAAAGAGGTGTACGTAAAAATCACTGCGTGCGGTGGAAGATTTCAACCATTCCACCACGATGCTCTTTTCTTCCCTTGGCACTGAAGAGGCTATTGTGATGGTATTGGCTCAAATAGAGAAGAACAGTAGCAGAGGGAATAGTGAAGAATCAGAATAAAGAATTTTTCTATACTAAGTATATAATCTTTATCCTTAAACTCTGTTGGAAAGTCTCCTTCCTTCATGTCATCAGTCACGTTACTCTGCCGAACTAGATTTGTAGATGGAGCTGGCAGTTCACACCCTGGCAAGATCATTTCTTGTGTAATTAGAGGCTCAAATATATAAATATGAGGCTACGGCAAACCTAGCTCCTTGAAATGAGAAAGCCAAAATAGCGCTGAATTATGCTCCGAAGGAATAACTGAAATGCTGCATAGCTGAAGTTCTCCTAAACTTTTAAAGCTGATGCTTGTTTATTATAAGGATTTACTATGATGTTTTCATTTAGACTTTTTTAACCTTTTGAGTTGTTTTGGTTTCTGGAGTGTCCTTTTTTTCCCCACTGCTTGGTTACCGACAGCTGATTTCAGTTTTGACCATCCACATGCGTTACAAAGGCCAAGAAAAATGTTGGGCTGCATCAAAGATAAAAATTTATCTTTAGGGGATGATAATCGACAACCTGAATAGTTGCACAATATTTGTTTTCTTTCTTAAATGGCATGACAGGGTGCACTAGTTATGGAGTAATTTTCCTGATTTCTGGGAAGTTAGAGACCACCCAAACATTAGATATGCTTAGAGAAGTTGGAGGAGATGATCCAGCATCTTGCTGCCGAACAACAAGGTTCTTCCCCCTTTCCTTGTGATCTTTCTTGTGCTACTCTGAATTTGATGTCAACTGAGTCAGATCTCCAGAACAAAGGAAAAGTTTACGTCCTTTTTTCTTTTTTTTTTTTTAATCCCTTGTTAGTTTTCTGCCAGCCTTGTGAACTGAGAGAAGTGTCAGAGCCCAGGAGAAGGGATGATATTGCACACTCAAGGAAGGGAGCACGATCCTCCCTTTTATTGCTAGAGCTCGGTCTCCAGGATGAAATATTACTGTGCTTTTTTAAACATGTTTTTCAGTGGTTGACCTTAATATGAGAATTTATAAAGATACTCATTTGGAAAATCTGATCTTTGTATGAAGTACGGTTTATGCTATGAAGTTGTTAGTATGAAATTGCAGCTTTGTTAACTGGGTCTGTCTTTACCACACATCAACCAAATAAACTGGAGAGTTACTCAGGTGAATATTCTGGGTGAATGGAAATTTGGGTGAGGTGATACGAAAAGAATGAACTGTTCTGACCTCTCCTTCTGTGGAAACTTACAGAAGCTGTGGGAAGGGAGGAGCCCTTTGCTGTTTGTCTGTACGAGTCCCTGCAATGAGAGGTTTGACACACGGCCGCTCCTCCAGAACGTGGTTGTTGTGGCTGAGTGTTCCAGCAGTTCAGCGTTGTTGGCTCAGGGGAAATTTCTAGGTGTGATTTGGGTCCCACCTTATCTTTTTGAATTACTGGCTGCAAAGAATGAAGAAATACACTTTCCCTGGCTTCCTGGACTGCTGCGGTGGCCAGCAAGGGATGTGCAATTATTCAAGTGCCCTGTGGCGCTTGCTTTTTACTTAGAGGAGGTAGACTTTCCGATAGCATCTGCACGTCAAATACAGTAGAATCCGTAGCGACAGTCTGTGGCAGATTATTGGGTATTATGTCTAAAAAAATTATATGCCATACTGGTAGATGAGTGTTTTGCTTGTGGATTTCACACCCTGAGAGCTGTGCAGTTTAATATTTTATTATGCTGTTAGTTTAAACACCCTGAGCATACAGCATCAAGAAAATATACTAAAAATCTATTATTGTTTCTCACTTCTGAGCTCTGACTTGTCAAAGTGCTGCAAGCTGAATTGTTGTATCTAGTTAACACATGCTCCCATTTCCATTGTAATTAACACTTTCGGCATTGAGAATCAGTTTTGCAAACAAAGTTTGCACTCTGTGAATGATAGAGTCCAAATAGTAAATAACATTTACAGACAACTTTTCCGTTTCCTCAAGAGCTTTTAACGAAGGGAAGATAAAGCAGGATGGAAAACAGCAGTTATTAATAGGGAACAATATACTTTAGCACCATTATTTTTAAGAAGAAGGTGTATCTTGCACAGGTTACTTTGATATTAATGTTGTTCTGAACCATCACAACCTGCCGCGTTCCTAGTCCCTTTGGCATTTCTGAGATGTTCACTGCCTGATGTAGTAGAAATGTGACTTCTTCATGTGTGAAAAACACTATATATGAGATAAAACATACTTGAAAGCGTATATTTAGGTAGCCTGTTCTGCATCAGCAGTGTAACAGCATGTACAAGAATTTTAATATTAAATGTATTGAAAGGGATGCTTGGGCTCTTTTAAATTCAGAAAAACTCTACTTCATGGGAAAGTCAGGAAACCTATCGAATCTTAGAAAATCAATCATGCCTTAGACTTAGTTGCTAATTGGGTAGGCAAGCTGCTTTGGGATAAAGTGTAATTGGTGAGATCGTGTGTTCTACAGAGCATTCATTGCATTTTGATTCAGTTCACAGCTCAAAAATGGATTATTTTTAGCAAAAAAGTTTTGAATGAAATAAGTTGCACAAAACTTAAAACTTCTGGTTTTGGCTTACAAATGAGCTGCTTGGCTTGTCACTTGCCAAATCGCAGTGTGTTACATTTAAAACTTTGTTTTCAGCTTTTTCTTCCTTGTTGCTGAGAAATCACCTTGGTTCTTTCGTGTGCACTGATTTGCTGTATAACAAGAGAAAAATGACTAATCTTTCTGAGAAAGTAAAGAGAATATTAACCTTTCTTAAAATTATTTAATAACTACAGGTGTAAAATGCCTTCTATAAATTTAAAAATATTTTCTCTGTTGGTGTTTGAGCTTTTAGTTGTCTATTAACCTGTTACTCTCCCACTCATGGAGTAATTTCACCGTGAGAGGCATCTGCCTGCTCCCGGTTACTGTGTGAGCGCTGCCGGCCCTGGGTGGCCTCGTGCCTAGGACTCGCTGCACAGCTCTGAACTGATTTTCCCAGATGGTTCTGTGCCTCACAGCTGATGTGCCACTAAGACAACCTCCTCTTTTTTTTTTCCCCTCTTTATTCTGGGGGAAAAAAAGAGGTCAAAGATGATTGAGCTTGGGTTTTGACTGGTGGGGAAGAAGACAGCAGGATCCTGACTTCATTCGTGAACAGTTAATATTTTTGTATTTGATTCTAGATCAGGATCTAAAGAATCCTTTTAAAAATGAATTTTTTTCTGGAGAGCTTTCTTAGCATGAAGGATTGCTCTCTCGCTGGAACGTGAAAGTGTAATGATAGCCCAGGGTGAATGTACAAGCAGTTCCTGTAACACAGAAAGCTGTTGTCTTGGTTAATTTTAAAACCACAAAAGAAACCCTGTTTTGAACCAGGTTGTTTAGAAACAGCTGCGATGGAGCTCAAAGCCTGGACACTTCAAAGGCTATCCCCATCTTGTGTTAAAACATGTTGGGGTTTTTGGGAAAAGATTTTATATTAAAAAACTTCTCTAACTGTAGAAGCAACATATTAACAGTGTTATTCTAGAGTCTTTGGCGTGCAAAACATTTCATTTTTCATTACTGTTGTCGCCGTTCACATATTCCATTATTTAAGGAGGTTATTGAAAAATTGATGGCATGTTGGTACCAGAGAGACATCCTGTAGGCTGCAGTGTTGATTTATGGCACATGGAACACAGTTCAGTGCTTCAGTTTCCTGCTGGTGAGCGGCACTTTGTCATTGTCCCTAAAGAAAAATCATACCAGTGAAATCCCCTGTGTTTCCCCCAAGTTGAGTGATGCATACTTTTTCTTTGAAAATGATTATGAATTATTCACCTTTTATTGTGCTGGAGTGTGCACATGGTGATCAGAATCTTGTTCATAATACAGAGTTTTTCACCATGTTCAGGGTTGAGTTTAATTATGTAGTTGAGTTGCATGGTAGCCTTTATCTATTTTTTTTTTTTCTTCTTTTTTTCCCCCTGCCACACTGTGTCTGCCCAAGCCCGTTTTGGCTTGCACAGATTTTACCCAGCATTTCCTACCGTATGTGGATACCTCAATACATGAGCCTTGGTCCTAATGGTTGGTTTTCTTTCATGTTTGTTTAAAATTTTCCTTGAGAAAATAAGTACGGTACTTCTAAGCTTAAAAAGACACTTTTCCCACACAAGTTCTTGAAAATCACAGACATATGGTTTAAAAGTTTTATTCTTCGAGCTGATTTTCTGTTGTAAAGAAATGATGGGAGAGATGCAAGTGAAAAATCTCTTGAAATAGCACATGTAGCAGGGATATAGATTTCCAGTTGTGGGCAACTTTCTCTTGGGAGATGTGTTGAGGAAAGACTCCATGATACAGACCACCTGTTAGGAAAATTAAAAGGTTGTATGATCTTTCTTCATAACTCTGGAAGAAATGTAAAGTAAATAAATTTGTGACTTGCATCGAGGTCCCTTCACAATTTCCTGGATTCCATCTCTGGACTGTTGAAGGCTTTCCAATAAAATATAAGTTTTCTTATAGAAAATAATAACCTGGTGAGCATTGATCAACTTCAGCAATTTTGTTTTAATTTTGGAACCATGACTATCTGTGCAAGCTAAAGCTTTAAAATCACTTTGCTTTTAACTACTTTTGCTTTGAATATTCACACTCTTACTCTACGCACTTGGTTTGATTTTTGATGTAACAGATGTTAAGGGTAAGCAGTTAAATACACATTAGAAAATCTTCCTCATCAGCTGAAAAGGAGAAGTTCTGAAAAAAGTGAGGAATGTGTGTTTCCTCTGGAAGTTGTACTTAGATGAGCAGACACTCTGGTCTCATTCCTTCACAATGTATACTTTTATTTCAGTACTTTTCTAAGGTCTTTCCACATTAAAATTCCTCTCTGTGTTGCCTGGTCTTCATATTCCTTAAAACAAAGAAATCAAAGTCGGAACAGATTATGTTCCCTGTATTCTCTAATTATTGGTTTTACAATAAAATGCTTTCTTTTTCCTGCTGACAGAAAAAATGTTTAATAATTATTATTTTTTAATATATTTTCTGTTTCGCAATTATGGAGCTTTTCATTACAGAGGCTCTGTAACATTTGGGGAAAGGAAATCAGACAGAAATTGATGTGGAGTTAGTACTCTGTAAAGCAAGTCTGGTTCAAAGAACACTTCTGGGCATTGCTGGTCGCAGCCCCACGATGATAATAAATAGTTGGGGAAATGTGCAGTAGAAAGGAGGCGTAGCCTCTCCTCGATAAGAATAGCATCTTTGTGTGGCCAGTTTCCATTAAAATGCTACATTAAATCAGTTTATTTTTGGCACATAAAGAAAAGATTACCTGTGCTTATTTATATGGGCATTTGGTATTTTTCTCCAGTTTCCCATTAACAGTGGGAAATTAGTGTTCTATTTTGAAAATAGATTTTACTTCACAAAGGAAATATTTTCATTTAATTTTTTCCTTAAATGAAATATTTTATAATTAGAAATGAGGAAAATGGAATTTGAAGCTTAAAATTGCTTTTTTTAAAGTAGATACAAAATACTAATATATCAGCTCAGTCATTCAAAAGACTGAATTTTAAATACCTCCTTGTATTATGTTAGATACCTCCCATAAACATGAAGAGGTTTCTGTGAATCAGCCTATTGCTTAACCTTTCATGAAAATCTAATTGAGTGCGAACAACTGCTTAAATAATTCAATGGCCTAAGTTATTCTTGGCTGGTGTAGTCCCAGCCCAGTGCAGTGCAAATGTCTGGGTGTCAAGCAAAATTGAGGTTTTTTCTTTTTTTTTTGGTGAGGAATGTGATTAAAATGACAGTTGAAAAAGCACAGGGGTTGATTAAGGAGGAAAAAAGATGAAATGTAAATTAGTTCTGCCGATTTGGTAAATTATATGTGCCTACAAGGCGCCTGTTCTTTCAGTCCTTTTGAAAGCATGTCATATTTTTGGTCATATTGATAATTGTTATTGGCTTTCGTTGCTCTCTTTTCATACATGTGACCTTTTATTTTTAGTAATGGACATTGTGCTTTTTATAGTACTATTTTTTAATAGATCTAGAGTGCTATTTCCAAATTTATGTTAAAGATTTCAATAGTGAACATAAAATATTATTGGTTAGTTGGCCCAAATGTTTTCCCTCCTGTTTTTGGAAGGAAAGTCCGTTTTTTCATTTCACCTGAATCCTTCCAGGCACTTATCTCTTTTCCCTTCAATCTTTCATTCCCATTTCATTACTCTGTTTGCTTTCTTCCTTCTGCTGTTTCTTTTGTGTTCACTTTTAACCGCAAAGGACTTTTTTTTTTTTGGTTGTGGTTTTTTTTTTTTTTGTCCTTTAACTATGGAAATGGCCATTCCAACTACATTGCCTTTGTAAACTGTTGGTTCCCCCAAACTGAAGAGTTCCAACAGTCCTGGAGGTCAGTTACCTGTAGGATTCCGGGTCACTTAGTAGAGAGCCTTGGCAACCTGAAGAACTTGTGTCAATTCTGTATTTTTGCAAAACATCTTAGCTCTTGAAGAAGTTAGTTTAATATGAGCCTGTAATAACAGTATGTAAGTGATGTAAAAATGTGGGTGGAGTCTGGCTGGATACATTCTTCAGGTGTACTTTGAAATAACACAAATTTAAGGCCGCTAATGTTTAAGCGACGTACTGTTTCTTTAATGACTGAATTTCGGGATTATCACTAATAGAGAGACAGCTTCATTCTTTCATAAAAAACTAGAACACTCGACCAGGTAATTAACCATCATGCTGAACAGAGCAGAGCTTTGAGACCAGTGGGAGAGTGGTTTGAACAAAAAGTTACAGCTGTAGCTGACTCAGCAAACTGCATCATCCTGGAAACTTATTAAAGGTAATGCAATACCTATGGAATTAGATACATTATAAAAACATCTGTGCCTTGAGATCATCAGAGGATTACTTCAGTGGAAAATATGATGTCCTCCATCCTAACAGCTTAAATTTGCAGAAGGATCTGTCAGAGTATATGGATTTTTGTTTGGTTGGGTTTTTTTACTGAAAGGAAGAGAGGAGGCAGCTGATGCAGGTTGAGTTGTCCTGTGATATATAAAGCAATGTGGACTATTTTCGGTTTTGCACACAGTCCAAATGGTGGGAAACATTTTGTAGTAAGACAAGAAAACTCCATTTCATCTTGACGTTCTCTGTGAATGTAGGGGTTTTGGGTAGATGCAGAGGAGAAAAAAAGCCTCTTATTTGTTTGGTTTTGACACCTGTTACTTTTCTGTCAAGGTACAAGCGCTGCATTGAAGCAAACACTTGATAAGACTCAATGTATAAATTTGATATCTGCCTCCTCTGCCTCCTCCCCTGCTTCCTCCTGTTGCTTAGATAAGATAAAAGCACTGACTGAAGGACTGAGTTACTCAATGTCTTGATGCAAAACAGAGTTTATGAAATCAGTGCAAGAGGAGGAGAGGAAAGGTACAGAAATTAATGTCTTCTGTACTGAAGAAGGTATAAATTACTCTTACATCTCACATAAAATTTAAAGAAAAGCTATTAAAAATGGTAGGCACGCTGCTGGTAAGGTCTGTCTTCAGTAGTATGTTTTTAAAAGACTTTGGTTGATGCATGTTCTTAATGACAGATGAAAAAAAATTTAAAAATTTTGCGAAAAGCAGAATTATTTAATACTATTAAGTTTTATTGTTAGATATTTGGAGTACTCTAAGTTATTTAGCTTTTTCGGGTTACTGAATCACTTAAAATATCCACCAATTGCAGATTTGCATCTCCCATGGTCTATTTTATGATGTATTTATTCTTTTTTATAATGTGTTATTGAAATTGAAATGCTGGTAAGACTTTAAGTGTTGCATACTTTGGAAAGGTATAAGACCTTATTAATGTATGTTTAAAATATGCAGGGATACCTGTTTCATTTTCTTGAGTTTCAGTGTGACTCAGATGAGAGTGGAAGGAGCACTAGTTCTAAAATTAGAGCACCATGTGTTGGAAAAAATTTTAGTGTTTTATATAAATGAGTAGGTTTTAGTTTTGTTCCCTCATCCTACCTATATTTCTAGGCAGTTGGAATTGCCTTTGGATGCATTTTCCTTAATCTGTGGTTGATTTTGCCTACACAGGGGATTTACGGCCTTTTTCACGTTGTAGGATGGTGAAAGGGCTAGAAGGGGACGGTTCAGTTTGATGGGTTCTCTTGTCTCTCTCTGAATCGAGTCATGGTTGCTGAAACCGTTGCTCATCCTGTATGAGAAGAGAGGCGCAGCTGGATGTGGGTACATACATCTGCAGCTTCTTAAAATGTTTATGGTATTGCAAAGCTAAAAAAATAAATCTATAAGACAGTTCCAATGATACACAGACAAAGAAGCTGTTTAAGGAGATAATATGTAATTTCCTTAGTCTGTGTCCTAGGAAAATAACATGATGTGCGTCAGGTTTGTAGGTGTAGAAGTATAGTCTTCTCCATCTGCCAGAGCTTTGGGGGCTCCTTTTTTTCTATGTTTGCAATCCCTAATCTCCATGTCTGCAGTGTTCTAGTCTAGATTCCCTTTGGAAATGCTTTCTGTAATCAGCTGTAGATATTGAGCGGAGAATGGCCCAGGCCAGTCTTTTCCACTTCGTGTTTCTTGGGATTCTTCAGGTTTTATAAACCATAGCTGGAGATGACCTTGAGACGCGTATGTCTATATTACATCTTACAAAACCAAAGCGCAGTTCCATGTAACATAGCCTTGGAATTAAGGGGAAAATGTTTGTATGAGGAGATTTTAGCTGCTTCTAAAACTGATGTCACCTCTTCCTCACTCCGTTTCATGTAAATGTACGACTTTGGTGTCTGTATGTAGCATGTGCGTTAACGGACTGATACTTAAAGATGATGTAAGGGTACATCATTGCAGCAGCACCATACGTCTTTGTGTGTCGCTTCTACATGTCGGTGGATTGGATGATAAACCTGTTTTCTGCAAGTGACTTGTCTTTTTAGTCCCAAGTGTAGCAGAGCCCTCTTAGTTCTGCCAAAGCAGAGCCTAGTGAAGTTAATCCTGTTGCTCAGCCTCGGGGTTGGGCGTAGATGTCTATTTTCCATTTCTGAAGTTTTGTGCTGACTGCGTGTAGAACTTCTATTTGACCCTTCAAACACGTTTCCAGCCCACTGGAGACACGCTTTGATTTGAAGCAGTGCTTATTCAAAAAGAAAATTCTGGTAGCAAACACATGAAGAGGTCTGCTCGGGAAAAGGCTTTTAGATCAATGTTAGTCCCGTGGGAATTTCTGACTTTTTGCACTAACAGTGGTGCCAATACTGTGATTTTTTATTAAGAAAAACCTAATGGCCATTTCCTTTCTCCCCCCGGCTACCCTTCATATCTGAATAACAATGAGAAGTGGAACTTCATATAATTAAAAAAAATATTACATGGAAACGAGATGAAAAAATACCAAAGTTTGGAGAAGCGGGTGTTTTAGTGTATAACGGTGGACTTTTAAGAGGGTTAAAAGATATTTGTGTATATTTTGGGAACCTTGAAATACCTTTTCTTCAGTTATCATGATATAAATGTATGGGTGACAGTACAGCATATAGTGCACAAGAATATACAATAATATTGTAACTTGATAGTTAATATTTGTTAAACTGGCTAATAAAGCCAGAGACATTTTATTCTGCTGTCAGGTGCTGTTTAGGTCATTCTCCTTTTAATCCTGTGCTGCTCCTGAGCATCCTTTGTATTTTTAAGTGTTCCATTGCTTCCCCAAGCACTTTTTGGCCGAGGGATTATTTCTGTGATGCCTTTTTGCTCTGCTGGCAAGGTGTGATCCATTCAATACATGAGTCAATGCTAAAATATTTAAAGAATATTCTTTGTAAAGAAATTTAGTAGCAGGTGCTTGTAGCAGGACAAGAGCGGGGGAAATGTAAAGCAGAATAAGTAACTCATCATGTTACAGTGTTTTCTGTTAGACCCTCCCTCACCTCAGGTAATTGCTACTTGGAAAATCACTGTCAGGAGGTAATGAATACTGCAGAAAATGTGCGTTCCCAGCAACTTGATTGCTGCAAGTTAACGTCTCAACTTCGTTAAGATGCTGGAAATTACAATGAACTTGCCTTAGGGTAAAACACATTAAACAAATCTTTGGTCTTGCTTCATGACATGGGAAACCCCTAATGCAATTTTTGGCACCGAATAAAACGAAGCGGCAAATGGAAAGGGGCAAGGCTTTTCCTTCATGGACACAGAATGAGAGGATTTTGCCTGGGAGTGCAACAAAAACGTTGAGAAAACTGTTTCCCCCATTCCCAAACTTCAAGAGTGCTTCAAAAACTGCCTAAAAAAGAGGATGCCGACAAAGGGGAATGGTGAATCTAAATACTGAGCTGATAGTTTCCATGGATCATAGCTTACAGGTGCCTTTGAGTTGCAGAAAGGGAAAAAAGGAAAAAGCTATCAAAGTAAACATCCTTCAGTGCATGGGAAGATGACAGATTCTTTCTAACAAGATTTTCTGCTCTCCTGGAGGAAGACCATTTGTTAATAAACCATTTGAGAATCCATTTTTAAGGGATTTAATAAAATATACACAGACTGCCTTCCACTGCAGAAACTATTATTCCCTTGGGTAGAAAAAGTGACTGACTGCGGGCATTAATGGTTGCTTCCTGTGATTCCTGGCATTATATCTTGCTCCCATTTGCACTTTTTCAACCCAAAGTGAAATGATTTTTTATGAGAAACCTGTGCTTGATTCCTAGCTCTTAGGAGGCGTGTGTGTGTTCTATATTTTATTTATTTCTATTCAGTCATGTCCATAATTCTTGTCGTTGTAGTGTCTGTGCCTATAGCATGGCTATTGTGTTTGTTTGTGCAGATTTTCCTGGGTCCAGAAAAGTTTCCATATCTCGCAAACTCCATTAAGTGGAAGAGGTAATAGCTTTTGTGTGAATTAAATGAATTGTTCCATTCTTGCCAAAGATTTTCATGAATAATTCACCTATTTCCATCAAAAATTGTAGATTTTTCTATTGGGAAGGTTGCTGTCAATTAAACAAGGCACTTGAACGTATTATGGTCTCATAGATCCTTCCCTGGAGGGACTGGGTAACCCACAAGAGAGAAAAGATGTTTTCTTATGAATTTGGAGGAAGGTTTTCTACTGCCATCTTTCCATTTAAGTTATACTTCTTTCAGATAGGAGAGAAGTGCAGTGGCATTGAGGGATTAAGTAATTTTGGTAGGGAATCTTGCTGTTTCTGAGACTGTCAACGGGCTTTGGTTCTCTTAAATTAGGAAAACAATTTTTCTGCTGAGAACACTCAGTAAGGGTGTGTTTGTGAAAAGTACCAGTTGATTTCAGTGGCTGAGATGACAAGAGGAGGAGAAAGTCAGGGACAAGTGACCCTTAGAAGTCAAAACATGGATAGTTTTATGTATGTAAATGTAAAATTCAGTTATACCCCAAATATGTCCTGTCTGTGTTATGTTACTGCGAGGTAAACAGCAGGCAGGGCTGGAAGTGAGTTCAGCATAGACTGCGAAGTGAATGCCCAGGCAGACATTAGTTTTACAGAAGAAAGAATGAAATCTGGAAAGCTAATAACATTACAGCCACTGGCAGCTCTAGCAGATCCCAAATGGATGTACTTACAGGCATAAATTGTTTGATTCTTTTCTTTACCAGAATTATCTCCATATGATATCCAAGAACTGAAGACGCAGTGGCAGGCTGGGGATGGCAAGATGGACAGTCATTGCTTGGTCATAGTATTACGACCTTTTATATAAAAAGAGATTACAGACAGGATGCTGCCAGGAAATGACAGAGCTGGTAGAGAAGGGGACAAACAGTAGGACAGACACATTTAGAGAGAGATGATTTATTCTACAGTAACATCTGCGTGTGTAGGAAACTGTTCCTACTGTTCACTCTCTGTGCTTGCTTGAGAATGGTGTCCCGTAGGTAGTAAGCAAGTGTAATTCCCTGAGACTCACTGGCTTGAACAAAACTAGAGAAAATTCAGGAATAATGTAGTACTTGTCCCCTCTGAACCGCATGGACCTCGAAAGGAACCGATCCAAACACTCAACATGAGAGAATAAGCTCAGATCTTTAATGCTGAGAACACGAAATACGCAAGGGTTCTTGTAACAGTTTCCTATAAATTTGCAGGTGTTCTCCCTGTAAACTCAAATGTGACAACAATTAGTTACCATCATTTCTGCTTCACAATAACACGTAAACTGTATATTTGGACACGGGACAGATTAAATTTGTAACACTCAAACCATTCCGAACCCTGGGATCTTGGCTGGAGCGCATCAGAAAGGGAACTAGGTTGGAGTTAAAGGACGCTGTGGCTTTTTGAGCAATGAACTGGGGCAAGTGCAGGTTCCAGATGGATCAGTTTACACAGCCTGAAGCAAAATACTGAGAAAGTCTTTGGTGAGTGGAGTTGAGGGAAATACAGACAAATTAAGAGCATAACCCTTATTACAGGATGTATGAATTTAAAATCCTTGTACGTATGAAGCTCAGTAACACTTCTGCACAACTGTTAGCGATGCGGTAATGGACAGCGAGAATGAAATGAAGTGTTTACTTCTGTCCGCCAAACGAGTTCTAATCAGTTCCTTTTAAAATGTATTGGTTGCCTTGCTCTTGTCTTGAGGGCAGTGCTGTGCACATCAGACAGCCGTGGCAGGTGAAGGAATGACTTTTTGCTCCTTTTCTTGATAAAATTCATTCTAGAAATTGATGAGAAAAGGGCATGTGATGATTGCCAACTGCAAAATGACACCCACACATCCAACTTCAGTTTCTGTGGAAATTTTAGACTTTGCTTTTTGTAATACCATACACATTGTCATTATTTTTGCACTAAATGCAGAACAAGCTTATTTGCTTGTAAGATTTGAACGTGTACTGGAGTAAAATGTGCGCCGTTCAGAATCTGGCAGATATAACAAAGCTGAGAGGCCCTTCAAGAAGCAGAGGAGGCTGTTGATAAATCCTACATCAATACCTCCTCCCTCAACTTCTCTATGTAAATTTTAAAATATTGAAATATTTTTTAAAGTTAAAAATATAAAGGCTTGTTTCAAATTAATTTAGCATTTGCTCCCGGTTTTACTTACGGATCTCTTACTGGGTAATTAGAAAAACAGGTAGTTTCTTTGAATGGCATTTTTCTTGCTTTGAGGAATTCCAGAAGATGCTTTTTAGTGACTGCTCTCATAGGTTTAGAGAGTTTTGCTTTGATAACTCAAAATCTGCACTGTTCCTAATTAGCAAAATTAGTGGCTATCATGTTTGCAAAGTGTTGCATGGCTATGGAACAATGTAGGGAAATTTGTATTCATAAATCCAAAACCTGAATAATATAATTTTACAAAAATAATTGTCTGTGTGTGCTTTATTCGAGTTCGAGTGATTGAGCTTTCATTACAGCTCTTCCTGATTTTTTTCTGTTTGTTTTCAGCTGTTGGACAAATTAAAAGATCGCTGGATGCACACCGGCTTGTGGAGAAACCTGGAGCTGGTGAAGACAGTCATTGTGGAGCCTCAAGGAGGGGCAAAGAGTGACTTTGATGAACTGCTGAAAATATACTATGATGCAATCAAATGTAAAGGAGAAAAAGGTACGTTCTTCAGACATACGAAATAGTTGATAGAGACTCTTCAAGTTAAAAAAAAAATCTGAACGTGCTTAACAATTAGAATAAGGTGAGGATAAGCAGTTAAATTAGCCTGAGCTTAGTAAGTTATTGTGACAAATGAGGAAGACTGACTGCTATTTATACTGTTGCATGAGAATATATAGAAGTCTAGGATGATGCATAGTCCTAATAGTGGTGTTCAAAAGGCAGTGAGCTGTGTAAGGATGTGCAGTTGTGTGTCCAGCAGGGCTCAGAGTGTCTCCTCAAAGAATCAAACTTACAGTATGTTGCGTAGCTGTCATTTACCATCTTATATTACAGCCACTATAACATTTCTCCTTGAAATATTTAATTTAGTGGAGAGAATAAAGAATGATGATAAAGTATGTCAAACAATAAACAGCATGATTTTTTTAGTGCGAAATTTAAGGTTTAAATTTAAAATTTTGTTGTATTACATATGGTTCTTGCATAATGAAGTACTGTTATTATTTTGCTAGTTGATAATAAAAATCACAATGGTGTTGATAAAAGCAGAGTTACTCATCCCTCTATAAAAATACAGACTTCTTTATTATCAACTCACCTTTTCCAGACTGATACACAGTGTATTATACTATATTATGTTTAGCGCTTTAAAAGATGTTGGTGAAACTTTCTTCTGCTGTCACTGGGAATGATTTGTATATTCCTCTCTGGCTTGTTTAAGATGGAGCCCTCCTTATAGCCGTGTGCAGAGGAAAAGTTAGTGAAGGCTTGGATTTCTGTGATGAGAATGCCCGGGCAGTTATAACCATAGGTATTCCATTTCCAAATGTGAAAGACCTTCAGGTAGGATAATAATTGAAAGAATTGTACTTTATTTTTATGTCATGTTTAAAACACCAAATATGCACAAAATATTTTTTTCTACATATTTACCTTTGGACTCTGCTCGATCTCATTTGAATGCTGGAGATATTTTAAATTTTTGTCTGACATTGTTAGAGAAGGCTCTTGCATTGTTAAAATGCTCATTAACTTCATGCTCTGCCAAGCAGCAGTCCATGTTTCCGTCTCCACCTGCCTGTTTTGATGCACCAAAACTTATGTCATTTGTATAGAAATTAAATTACTTCCTGACTTTTTACCTTTGTGGGGCATTTGGATGTGAAGGTCTAGGATAAACACTGGGAAAATACTACCTTAAATAAGGCGTTCGGATTGATCAAAAGATTCTTTCAGAAAATAGGTGGAAAGATAAAGGTAGTTAGAGTGTAAAATAATAACACAATGAAGCAAAGTATTTCACACACTAGATCATTACTGATTGCAGGATATCACCTTTCCAATTACTGTTGCCTTCTTTAGTGTAACTATCTGTATGACACTTCCCACTGAAACAGAAAGTGGAATTGTAAGCCTTTTCCAAGCTAATGCTGCTTTATTAGCTTGCAATTTTGGGGTTTGAAATTATGACAGAACAGAACCTCTTCCTGGATACTGAGGTCATTACTCTCTTGGTAATTCAAGCTTCACCTACGTTTAGAAGGAACTTAGAAGTTTTTTCCCAAAGATAGTATCCTGAAGTGCCTCCAATTAAAGGAATTTGAGACTATTTGTTTTCTTCAGTAATTTTCAGGCTGAATTAGCATCCTGCTTCTTCCTTCCTTTTGACTTCAGCAGGACTTGTCTTATGGATAGATAATGTTCCACTAGAATAGGCACTTCATAGTTGAAGCCAGGCATTCATAAAGGAAAAGAAAGCCAATGAATATGGAAAAAATAATTTCTAGGCTTTCTTTCTACTTCCTGAGAAAGAACATTTATTATTTATTAGTTTGTAAGACCACTTATTTTTTAGAGGTCTAGGCATGCCACTTAGGTAGTCACCCAGTTGCTGGCAAACTTCTTCCCAGTGATAAAGCTACTGCTTTATCTTATGTTTACCTTTTAGAGCTTCTTGGGACTACTTTGTGAAGCTAAGAAACAACGTGAAGTAT
The DNA here is from genome assembly GCA_025774025.1 of Xenus cinereus. NCBI lineage: Eukaryota > Metazoa > Chordata > Aves > Charadriiformes > Scolopacidae > Xenus > Xenus cinereus. The sequence goes on along the minus strand of JAOXJK010005259.1, from coordinate 8,243 downwards.
CACAGAATAACCGACTACCAGGAACAGCTGGATTCTGGTTATTAGTGATGCCAAATCAAACAAGAAAATCGTGGGTTTGCACTTGAAAGCCCAAACAGACTCAGCTTTGGGTTTAGAGATGTGTTCTGAGCTTAAGTGAACTACCAAAGACTTCTTTGTTGTCTGCAGCGTGCACCTAATTACAGCCTGGGTGGAAAAAAACCCACATCCTATAAGGACTCATAAGGTTATATTGGTGGTGGCTGCCTGCTGCAACGCTCTTTCAGTGCCTGAATAACTGTCTTGAAGCACTTACTCAGCCACAGCATTTTTTATCTTAGTAAAATATAATACACTGTAGTTGAGTATAAAAACATTTACATTCAAAGAATACTTAGCACCCTTTCTAGAGTTAGAAATACTTTGTTTTAGAAGCACGCGCTGAAATGATATTTTGGAAATACTTGGTCTGTAGGACAGCTGGAACTCTTACAAGTTACTTCAAATGATTTCCAGAAAGTCAGTATTTTCGTGTTCTAAATGTTACAAAGTTAAATTGAAAAGAATGTGTCAAGAGTGAATTATGTTTGCAGTGGATTATGTTCCTTAAGATTAAAATAGAGTATTTGATTTTACCTGGAGTTCAACAAAATATGTAATATAATAGAATCACAGGCAGCGCATCCCATTACTGATAACTAAATTCCAAAAAATCAGTGTTGTGTTAAACTATATTTCTTAATTAGACTGAAGAAAACCTCTAAATTTTTAAGTAGGGATAGAAACACTGGCTGCCAAATTGCAGGCGGCTAAAGGTTTGAGTGTATATATTTAGATATGGTAATGCACAAAGCTCTGCAGTGATCAATTCTAGATGAGAGGAGGGCACGCACCAGTCTCTCGGCATCAGATTTGAGGAGCTGTCTGGTGCGTGGCACTCCTAGAATAGTGCTCGGGGAAATGGGCTTTATTGTAAATGTGTCTTTTGCTCAAGAACTTGGATCCAAAGTGGTATCCAGCTGGCAGTACTTCCCTTAAATTGAACCTAGGCTTTAGGTTTATCAGATACCCCAAAAAGTTCTGGATTCATGCACGTTTGTTTTACTGGTTGAGCTTAATTTCCGTGAAGAAGGATAGAGTGAAGGATAGTCACTCTGTTCGCTGAGGAAGATTAATTAGTAGCTTTGTCGAAAAGTAAGCATAGATACAAAAGAAATTTGAAAGATTAAGCATCTTTTTCAATGGCACGTCAGCTCAGGAAAGGACTTGAAATTATAGTTTTAAGGAAAACTGGCTGTTGATAGTGAAGATTGGCATGTAAAATTGAAAATAAAAAGAGGGCAGGGGAGTGAGAATGGGACAATACACCAGTTTTCACCTGAAACTATTCTTTTTATATGTTTCTGGGAGAGCTAATCCATTATACTGAGAAGATCTGAATTCTCCCTTCCAAGAACAACTGAGTGGTTTTCTTTTAGGGTGGCTGATTTTATTTTAAATGTTTTTCCTACTGGAATTCTTTTTTCCTCCTGTGTTTAGAAGAATCCAGATTTTTAAACACTAGAGGACACTGTACAGTTGTTTGGGTTTTTTGTAGTATTTTAGAATATGTTAAGTTCCCAAACTAAACACTTAAATTTTATAGGATAGTTATATTTGCTGGTTTGATATAGTCGGTTAATGTTTCTTTAGGTTTTGTAGCTAAGCAGAAAATGGATTAAAGCCTGAAAACTTTGAAACTTCCAACTTGGAAGAAAATTCAAAACACAGTGACACAAATCAAGTTAGACCTCTATAGACATAGAGTTTGAACACAGGTACATCTGTTGCTTTTGTATAGCAGTAGGTGCTTAGAAGATACACCAAACAAAGAAACTGGTAAGATGATTAATAATGACATCCCTTTAAAAATAGGAAATGCAAGAGATTAACAATTCCCTTGGAATATCCATGAATGTTATACTTCTGGGATTGGTTTAAATCACTAAAAAGTGCTCTGCTTCTACATGAAAATGCACTTGCCTGTCTGCTTTTTTGGGTTAATAAAAGTCCTCTTAAGACTCAATTCCATAACCCCTTACTCCTGCACACAGCTTTTACTTGTGTGAGTAATCCCTTTAATACTTCTAGGACTGAGCATGATCACAAGGGTTTGTAGAATTGTACCTTTGGAGACCAATATTTTATGTTGGCAGTTTGATGTTGGCTCATCTCCACTAATATTACTTGTCTGTGATCAACCTGCTTTCTAAATATATTTTATGATTTGTAACTTGATGCTAATACCAGTGAACTGTAATATTAGAGAACATAAATAATGTGACAGAAAAAGATGTGTAATCCCATATACATGTTATCTGATGCGAACATACTATTCATTAACTTCTGTTATATATTTTCAATTGTAGCATTTTTGGATCCAGACATTGGTCTTTATATGGGCAAGAAACTCATTGTCAAGTGTGATGTTTAATATCCAATTTTATTTTCTCCATATGTTTGTGCTAAATATATGCCACAACTTCTGGTATTAAATGGCAAGTATTGGGTCTCCTTAAGTAACTGTATGCTTTTATAAGTTACATTATAACTTAGTTTCTTTTCCGGTTGCCTCGTTTAAAAATTTTAGAGACGTAGTATCTTCCATTCGCTTCTTTTCACAAAGGGAAGAGTCTAAAGCACTTTGTCAGTGTTAGAGAGAAAGAAATGATTAAGGCTCAGAAGTGTACTTGATAATAAACAATACTGATTTTATAAAGAGAGGCCAAAACCCTAATTCTGTGTTATTGAAAATGGTGTCACATTGCTGAAGAATCGGGTTGCTTAAGCAAAATATATAAAAGAAACGTTAAAGTATTGCTTAAAGCTATGGTACTCTCAATGGTAGGGTTTGGCTCTAGTAAAGCAGGAAAATTTATTTCAGAGCCAAAAATGACTTCTTTGGCTGTGACCAGGATTTCCTCTGCCCACCTCTGGGACCTGAAACTGGAGGTAGGAAAATCTGATTTTGGAGCCAAGTGTGACTTGTTTAGTTCAAGTCATAATTTACTGTTCTTACCTTGGGGACCTGAAAATAAAGAAACTCGCTATGAAATGTTGATAATGGGCGACTCTGAAGTGCAAGCATTAAGCTAACTTTCCCGGAGAGCATTTCTTCACTTCCACCTTTCCAGATGCTTTTGATCGTGCTACAGTAGAGTGTACTTAATCATGTTACAGCTAAGAGAACTTTACCAAAATATAGAGGAAAATGCAGTCAAGCCCTTCTACATCAGTAGATGTGGAAGGAAAATAAACTTGATAAGGCCAGGATTTCTATGCAGGGACATTACTGGAGAACTGCAGCTTTTTTGCTGTTAATGAGAAGTATTTCCCATAGCTGCTATGGGGTGAATATGAACCATGAAGGCAAATACTTTCTTTATTGTTTCCAGCAACATAGTTTGGGAAACACGATGGAACACATCATTTCAATTACAATTTTCTGGGTTACACGTTACTTAACGATACAAAGAATTTGCAACTATCAGGCTGAAGTTTCTTTCCCTTTTCTTGAGGGCTCAACAAATTGAGCTACTTGTACCATTTCAAAATAATGGCATTTTTCTGAATATATAAATTAATTTCTAGTGCTTGTGGCAATTTTTAAGCCTATATATGTTTTTTCTTTATTGAAAGGAGAAAGAATCTGGTGCTGGATAAATGGTTGCTGGAATGATTCATTTCTTGCTTCTTATATTCTAGGAAAAGAAAAATTTCTAAGAAAATGATTGTTATTTTAGATGCTTAACCTGAATTGAGAAACGTATCATGCACTGTATGAGTTCTGTCATAGCTCTGCATCACTTATAAAATATGATATCTTCTTATTAAAAAGAAAGTATTGTTTTAAAATATGGGCAAACTAGCACATAGTATTACATGTTAGGGGAAGGTCATTGTTGTGTTTTTCTTCAGTAGAATTTGGTAATTCACAATGAAGTTAAGAATTTTCTTAGAGATCTAAGATTGACTGTTCTGTTACTGATGGGATTGTTTTAGGCTGAATATTTCTGAGCAATTTTGCCACAACTTTCCAGCCAAATCTGACATTCATTGTAGAAGCCTTGAGACATAGCGTGTGGTGTCATTTTCAGTGTGATTTAAATGTTTGTAAGAAGTGATTGAATTTTTTGTTTCATTGTCTATATTAATAGCTGTCTAAAACTGAGCCGCTTCTACTTCCTTCTTCACTACATTACTCTGAAAAAAATTAGAAATATAAAGTGGGGAGCAGAAAAACATTTATGGAACTTTCACAGGAATGCCAAACATTGTGGTATATTATTTATTGAATGTTCTCAGAGAGGGGAAGTACTGAATAAGGTAAAAAATGCAACGTGTGTATGTACACATAAACACACACACTTGTGTTTCTCCCATGCCCCGCTTCATATTCAATTCTATTGTGCGTTTTAATTGCAAAGTAGCTTTTTGAGCTGATAAAGGATGTAAGTAAGAAATATACTTACAGCATTGAGATGTACAATGTTATGCAGCAAGCGTCTTGGTGTTAAATAACAATTATTGAGACAACATACTTCTGCTTTCGTGTCATTCAGCCTGCGTTGTTCTTGGCTTGCAGCAGTACAGTGGAAATTATGTCAGCCTGCTGTGATACTGCTTACCAAGGGGTGATGCAGTGTGAGTCTGCAGAATCCCATCGTAACGAGACGACTGGCTGGATGTTGCAGGTCTTCATCACTTTCTTTTTTTTCCCTTCTCCCCAGAGGAAACTGTCAGGAGGTGTAGGTACCTGTGTTACAAAAACCCAAGCAATGCAGTAATTACATTGGTGGAGTGGCAGTTTCATCAGTTTGAAGCAGTAAGGTATCTCAAAAACCTTTCACTTCCCGCTTTTCCAGAAATAAGAATGGTTCTGAAAAATCACAGCTACCCACACTCTTCTCACATCCAATAGAATTAATTTAGGAAAAAAAAACATTGATGGCAGAGGCTTAATTTAGGGGAGTAGCTGTAAAATGCTATGGAATATAGCACTCCTGCAGCTAGGAAAGGTAACATTTAAGTTAAGCATGTAAGACTAGAGGATGGCATTTCTCTTCTACTGGTGCAAGGCTAATGTCAATATGTTGGCACAGATCACAGAAATCATCCCTGAATATATCCGGAAGTTAAGCCTTTGGATAAATAATACAGCAAATCAAAACTTTTCCTTTACGTCGAATAGTTTACTTTTCTGATCCATAAAAAATTCCAAAGTGATTTTCTTGTGTTTATCTTGTCCTTAGCAAGTAGTGGTGACCTTTAAGTTTTTACTTTACTGTCAAAGTATGTTGAAAGCTTTAAAAGTGAAGCTATCACCTTGGGGATTTGTAAGGATGACTGACACTTACCACTTCACCTCAGCCGCAGCGGCACCGAGCGCATGCAGCAGCGTTGGACCTCAAGGGAAGCTGTTTGATTTTTTTCACTTCTGCTTCACTGGAAATGGATTGAATTTTCTCTTCAGAGGAGAGTTTTGGTTGCATTAGATTTTAATCAAGTCACTTGTTCACAGTCCCTCAAAGCCTACAAGACTGAGATGAGTAGATGGGCCTGGGGTGAATGTGCTACAAGATTTGTCAAACCGTAAAACTTCCAGATCTCGGAGATGCCACATGGTGTAGTTGACAATACTAAAAGTGTTCGGTGGTTACAACGTTACATAAGCTTCCCATCTAACACTGGGATTAAGAGTGAGACTACTGAGGAAGCATTTAGTCATAAAATACCTTGTGAATTCAAAATAAGTGAAATACGGCTTTGCATAAAGTGGTAGCGCTGTGTTTCTGCCCCAGAAGATGACATTGGCTGGATAGTAGACTCTAATGGACAGGAGGTTTCTGTTTGGTCGTTTGCCTTTACTTTTGTAAGTCATATCTCATATGGGGAAACAAGATATCAGTGTTTATCTGTATAAAGTTTCTTTCATGCCACTTCCATGACTTTTTATTCCCCCCCCCCAGTTTCAGTAACTTTTCATAGTTTTGATTATATCTTCATTGAAGCAACAGACATCGCACTGTTCAAATCCCCTGGGTGCTCAGTATCTTTCCGGGTGCACTGGTCGGATGCAACAGTCTGCAAGACGTGGCCGCTTTGAGACGGAGGTCTGCAGAGATGTTATTTCTTTATTTAATTTGCTATTATCACAGCAAGGCAAATTTTTAAGAGCGCATAGAAATGTTCAGGCAGAAAAGGTCACCTGCACTATTTTTAAGCTTATGTGGCTTTGATGCAGGAGCTGTTGGTTTGAGTCGGTGGCCTCTGTAAGGGGCAGACGCTGGAGGGCAGTAGGTGCCTCCCGGTGATTCATCTGCTATAGAGACTCTTGTAGGATGGAGCTGTGAACGGGGCATCTCGAGGAAAATTGAGCAGTACAAAGTATTGATCATGTCACTGGCTGATAATGTCTTATTCACAGTTTTGGGGTTTTTTTTATTTTGTTGCTTTTTAAAGAAATACAGTATTTCCATAGATAAAAAGCAGAAGAGTGTGTTGTGTTTGTGTCTGGTGACCATCTTTAGGTATATGAGATGGTTGGAACGGCCTCAATAAATTATAATCATATACAGAATCTAGGTTGAAAAGTTATAGGTAATAAGCATTTGCTTATTTCATACTGTTTTATACGTATTAACACTGCACTTGGAATGCTTGGAGTGTTTAAAGATAGCGTCCTGCCATAGTATCGTTTTCCTTTGGGCTAATAAATTGGGACATTGTGTTTAGATACTGCCATAGTATCGTTTTCCTTTGGGCTAATAAATTGGGACATTGTGTTTAGATACGGCTTTTAGCAGGTCCACTGAGGAGTGAGGAAGTTTGAAGCGTGTTCTATGACTCACCCAGGTCTTTACACGTGCATTATTTAGTCTTAAATCTCACAGACGTTGTTACTGCTTTTTGAAGTGAGGAGGGGGAAAGTTAAATGCTGTACTATTTAATGCTACTTCCATTTAAGGATTTTCAGATGTAAAAGAAAAGAAATGGGTTTTCATGTCTTTTACTTCCCCGCACTTAAAAACTTTTATGATTACTTGGCATTCGTCAGGCGGAAAGTAGATGGCAAGTATGTTCTTGAAGAATTCTAATTATTGCTATTTCAGGTGGAAGAGAGACTCTAAACTGGACACATGAGGTTTTTAGGATGGTAGATTTGCTTAAAAACCATTTTTATGTCTTTTGGGGGGGTGGATGGAAGCATGGAATGACCACCTGGTATTTTTTGCCTGTTTGTTTTTAGGAGGTGGGGAATTAGTAGACGTTAAACATGAATGTGTCTTTTAAAATTTTTTTCAGTGATGTGAGCAATGGTCTTTGTTTTCATTACTATTTTTCCTCTCATAAAACCAGAGAAACAAGCCAGTGGAATGCCAAAAAAACATTTATATCCATTTTCTGACTTTTATTTCCATGGAGAATAGATGGAAGAGAGTGCTGAGGAGCGAAGGGCATGAGTTTACACACACGTGTGTGTGTGTGTGTAGCTGTACCTACCTACGTGTGTGTGTGTGTACTGACATAGTTCCAGATTTATTTGCCTTTTTCCTTTCAGGAATTGTGTCTTTCTTTAACCTGGGCTGTCACGACATTGCGAAGGGCTGATGTAAAGAGAAGCACAGGTTTAGATGAGCGCTCTGTGTAACTGCCCACAATAGTGCCATTGTATTCAGGAGATTCTGTCTTGTCTTCAGACTTCTGGGGAATCTGGTTTGTAATCCCACAGGTTACAAACTGCAGGTCACTTTTAATCTGCTAGAGAAAATAGGAGACAATGGAAGATGTATGTGAAGTGATGTCTTGTCAAAGAACAGGTCTGACTATAACACTGCATTTGGTTAAATAAAGCAATACATAGTTCACAAGAGATTGATATTTGTATACCTTGCTGTTAAATATAACCATGTTTATGTTCATTTTGAATATATCTGTTGCTAAAAGGCACTCTGCAGGCTTTGGAATCTGAATTTGCAGGTTATTGTGGGGTTCAAAAACAAGCTCTAGTTTTTTGAGCTGGTCTTCTGAGCTTTGTGTCATAAGCTACATGATATTGTCTATGGTCATCACAGTATAAAGCCACTTTATGTACTTATATATCCTTTGAATCCTGACAAAGTCTGAGGTTCTTCATGGGAAGCAATGTTACCACGGGGAACTACTTCTATGTGGTTTATCAAACACTTAAACAACATTCATTATATTAGATTTTAATGTTGTTG